>JBBPCZ010000148.1:19464990-19502076 GCA_037974445.1 Brycinus macrolepidotus | reverse complement strand
TGTGTGTGTGTGTGTGTGTGTGTGTGTGTGTGTGTGTGTGTGTGTGTGTGTGTGTGTGTGTGTGTGTGTGTGGTCTCAGAGCTGTGGCCTCTGCATTGTGCAAGCTTTAATAAACTCTTGACTTTTCACCTTATTGCCGCTGTGATGAATGACTCTCAGTTGGGCTAATTAATAGCACTGAGTGTTGGCTTGTAGTAGACCGCGTGTGTGTGTCCAACGCCCTCTTGTCGCGGCTGATTTATTTCAGGGCCAGTGTGCGTGTCCAGCACGGGCCGCTCTGCTCGCTTAGACTCAGAGAGCGACAAACAAGTGAATGAAAGAAACAGAAAGTAAATGAGAGAGGTGGATTCATATGCATGTGATCAGTTCATTTCAGCTGGAATAGAGTCCAGCACATCTCTGTGCAGTCCTAGTTACATACTCTCTCACACACTCTCTCTCTCTCTCTTTCTCTCTCTTTCTCTGTCTGTCTCTCTCTCTAATCTCCAGTCTCCTTTCATTCATCCTTTTTCTCTTGCTCTTTCTATTTTTTCTTCTCTCTCTTGCTCTGCTAGCCTCCCCCTTTCTTTTCTTACTTTCTCTTTTGCTCTTTTCCTTTTCCTTCTCTCTTTTTCCTTCCTCTCTCTCATTTACCCCTCTCTGTTTAAATTTCTCTTACGTTTTTTTCTCTCTTCTCACTCTCTTAAGTCTCATTTTTCATTTTTTCTCTCATTGTCTCATTGTATATGCTTTCTTACTCTCTTGTGCTCTTGTTTTTTTCTTCTTTTTTCTTTCTCACTGTCTCGTTTCTCTCACTTCACCTATTTCTCTTTTTCTCCTGTGTGTATGTACACGCACACACACACACACACACACACAAACAAACACAATCCTGTCTCCCTGTTCCTCCATGTTTCCTCCTTTATCCTTCCCTGCTTCTCGGTGCCAAGCTCACAGCTCCAGAGAGAGAGAGTGAGCGAGTGAGGAGAGGCTTTCATGGGGAAATCTGGTTAACTGCATAACAAAAAGCCCAGTGTGCCTGGCAGCAGGCGAATAGCATTTGTGCTTATACAACAACAACAGCGGCAACAACCGGCTCCAGCTCCAGAGAGGCAGGAGATGTACCACCAAGGCCCACCAAGACTGAGCGCTATAGACCAGGCCGATAGAATCAACACAGTGTTGCCAGCGCATAAATACCCCAATCCCTCATACACAGGCTGGGGGTCTGGTGCAAGTGTCCGTTGGGAACTCAGGGCTGCCATGTACTCTGTGTGTGTGTGTGTGTGTGTGTGTGTGTGTGTGTGTGTGTGTGTGTGTATTCTGGAAACGCTGTAACCTTTTCTGTGATGGGCGCCTTTCCTATTACAGCCCTGACACAGGATCCATGGAGATGATTTAATGGCGGCATTTTGTTTTTGCTGACTTCACTTCTTTTTTTTTTTTTTTCCTCCACCCCACCACCATTAAAAGAGAAAACGCAAGCACTCGGGCTGTGCAGTGTGGGAAGGGTGGCCAAGCAGCTAAAATCTATTACACCGCCCGTCTTTTATCCCACTGAGCTGGCTGCTGTGTGTGTGTGTGTGAGAGTGTGCGCGCATATGTGCGTTTATCTTCTTTGCTTGTCTTCAGGTTGAAGCTTCTCCCCCTTGTCTCACCCTTACACACACACACACACACACACACACATACACACATACAATCACTCTCACGCTCCCAGTGTACCCGACAGCAAAGATCCAAGATTTCGTAATTAACAGAAGGCCGAGAGAGGGGTCTTTCACAGATCGCTTCTGATTTGCTGGGTCCACAGCAGCATATGCCCGCTGCGGAGACTGTTTTTTGAGAAAGTCCCAGTCTCTCTCTCTCTCTCTCTCTCTCTCTCTCTCTCTCTCTCTCTCTCTCTCTCTCTCTCTCTCTCTGTCTGTTTCTCTCTGCGTCCACCAGCATGTCTTCACAGCTGTGACAAAAACCTGTATACCAGACATATTTCTCCAAAGTTTCAGTAGCCTGATGTGTAAGTGCAGAAAGAGTCCAGAAGTGACTGTTCCTGACTCACTGTGGCCCCCTGCTGAATATGTGGAGAAATACATTGCATCCCCATTTTTTTTTCTTTTTCTTTTTTCTTTTTCTTTTCTTTTCTTTTTTTTTTTTAACTTCATACTTCCGAAACTTTCTCGTACCGTTTCCCACCTGTGCCGGCTTTAAGTAAGTGATTGAGTGAGCAGTTTGCTAGTGAACTAATAAAAACGACTTACTGCTAGGTTGGCTCTCTCTCTAGCTGCTCTTCTGGTCCTCCTTGTCAAACAATAGCTTGGTAATAACACTGTTCCCATCTCAACAGTAAATCAAAAAAAAAGGAGGGGCACAAAGGCCAATAATCCACCCCCTTGTATAGAGGGGATTCACAAAAAGCCACAGGTGCACTTTGTCATGGCTGGCAGTCAATGACCAAGTGCTTTGTGTTCTATTGATCTGTCTCACGTGGCCTCTCCCTGGGTAATTGCGCTGGACCCATGTGACAAATTTGCTGTATTTGTTTCAGCCGTTTTGGAGAAGGTGGTGGGCCAAAGCACTAAAGAGTGGGACTCGCATTTTCGTCAGTAGTGTAGGCCCAGAAGAACCTGTTTCCAATGATGCAGCTGCCAAAGATGTTTTTGTTGGCTGTATCACATCATGATGCAAAATGTTAATGCACTGAGACGATCTAGCCTCCAGAGAAATAAATCTGTGTTAAAGCTGTAAAAGTGTAGCTGCTCCAAAAGTCTTTGCTGTATTGACAAAATGGCTGTTTCCCAGTCGCCAGTGCAGTTCAAGAGACTTCTGCCCTCCATCCCGAACGTTATTTAAGGTCAGTCTGGCAATTGCTCTCACTCCACTGTAAATTAATCCACAAAGGGCCAATCAGAATCAGCATGCAGATTAATCCCCATACAAGGAACATTTAATTACTGTGTTCAAACATTGCTGGGATAATCCTGTCTTTATTTTGGTGTTTAAGGGGTGTTTTTCAGCTGGGCCTTATCTGGAATACAGTTCCCCACCACTACTCTGCATGCTTGCAGTGTTGTCCTAGTACTAAATGTCCTTGTGTGACGTATCATATGTTATCTTTCTCTTGGCCTATCTATATAGTGATATTTATATTGATCATACATATATATATTTATTTATATATATATATATATATATATATATATAAGGGGTGTCGAATTAATGTGTTAATTTTGATCAATTAATCACAGAAAAAATAACGCATTAAAAAAATTTACACTGTTAATCGCATGCCCTGGTGACTCTTTAAGTCAGGGGCGTTGGGAGCATTTTTAAAGTGTGGGGGGGGCATGGGACATACTGCTGGGGGGGACTGGAACGGAAGGGGGGTGATACCTGTTACGTAGTGGGGGTTTTTTTTTGGGGTGTGTGTGCCGGGGGGTGCTTCTGGCGCCCGTGTCGGAGTACATCAGATCTAAAATATCACCTCAGCACAAAGCATTTAGGAGCTAACCTGGCGGTCCAAGCCAGCACAGCCCCTGATCCCAGCCTCACTCGACCAGGCAACTCAGTCCCAAACTGAGCAGGTCTACCTATAACCCACTAACTAACTCCCTTACAAAATGGTCTCTGTTGCTGAGTTTATTTTGTCACATACAGTATTGGCGAAATACTGTGAAGAGGGTGTTATTCTGTAGTTACGTCAAGGTTATAATTGTGGCTTGAGATGCCTTGTATGCTGGGCGCCGGAACCGTTATATTAGGGGGAGACGTGTCCCCCCACTTTTAAATATCTTTAGTTTTGTCCCCCCACTTATCCACTCAGCGATTTGTATGAGTAAAACACGCGAGACACCGAGTGCAGCGCGTGCCCACGTGCCCCATCTTTTTCTGCCAGGCCTTCTTATTGTCTTTTTTTCATTTTTTATCTCATCTGACCATAGAACCTGGTTTCAGTCTGAGTTCCAGTGAGGTTTAGACTATCCAGGCACTTACAGATGTTTTTGGATCACAGCAGAGACTTTTTTCTGGCAAAATTTCCAAATCATGTGTTGGCATGTGGATGGGTTCTAATTATAGTTGTGAACATATGGAACTTCTTTATTGCCAAATGCCATTAAATGACAGAAAAATCACTTTTTGTCCTCCAAAGAACCCTTCAATGGATGATTCATTAAAGAACAATTTCTGTAACTAAGATGTGTAACCTTTTTAAAGGTTAAAGAACCTCCGCATGATTTAGGTGTTCTTGTTGGAGGTTCTATACCTATTTTTTTTTTTGTTTACTTTTTTCCCCCTGAAACCACATGACCAAGCCAAGAAATGTTTAGGAGTATGATTCTCACCGTCAGCGCTCCAGTCCATCAGCACTCCCTGACTGAATAGTGGAGAGTGGTCTTTTCAGGTGTAAAGCTGCTTATATGGCCATTCCTTGATTTATGAAGGTCAGTTCATCTCCTTTGAGTTATTTGTTCTCTGATCTTATGTTGACGAATGTCTTGAAGGTGTTTGTCCTCCTTGTCACTTTATATTTATACAGCAGTGAAACAGGTAGTGATCACTTCAGCTCCAAAAAACTCTTTACAAAAAGAAATGCCAATAAACTGACATATTTTTGAGAAATATATATTTTTATCAATAATATACATTTTTCCTTGATTAAACTGACCTCATTGTACGTTATATTTCTCTATCGTCTCATATTTTACTGAGGGATTCAGCTTATAAACCACAAAGGTTTGATAAAACTTCTTGCTTTCTTCTAGAGTCGGTTTTGCTTGGTGCCAGTAATTCTTTGGGCATATCTATATGCCTCTAGGTCTGTTTTCTGGCCAGTATGTCTGTCTGTCTGTCTGTCTGTATGAACATTTTACATTTTTAATGATAAGAGGATGAAATGAGTGACAAAAGTGGCATGTTTCTCAGCATGAGAGTTGCTCACTTTAATCACAGTGCCTGGACTAGCTTTGCCCTTTTCTGTCCCTTCTCTGTTTCCCTGCAGGCTTAAATATTCCAGGAATCAAACTGATGTTAGAGATTGTCTGGACGTTCCTTTTAAAAAGGACGACATGATTGAATTAAGAATGATCCAATAACTCTTCTCTTCTCTCGCAGCCCAAATGCCCACTTACTTAAACCTATCCTCTTCACTTTTATCCAGCCAAGATCTGGAACTGTAAAATATCTCGCTAAAACGTCCTCTGATTAAATTGAGCCATCATGACTTGGCTGTGTAATGGCTAGCTGTGTGGGCGCTGGGGGATCTGCCGTGTTCTCGGGGTCTCTGGGGCTGGGGCAGCACAGCGGGGGGTCTCTAAGAACTCTCTCAGAGATTAAACAGTAGATGAAAGAGGATATGCCTCGCCGGCCAAGAGCAACATGTGTCGCGGACAAAAGCAATCAATCGTGTTTTCCCCTCACCTCACATCCCAATAAGATTAGCTCAATCAATAGGCTCTCTTATGAGTGATTGGATTCTGTCTGGGAGTGGAGAGGGGAAGGAGAGAAAGAAGCAGCTCAATTTTCCCAATGATTAAAACAGGCCTAAATTGCTTTGATAGCATCAAGGACCTTGTCGTGGCTGGGTCTTTAAGGGCAGTCTTCGGAACAGATAGAGGCTGACGTCTGCATATGATAGATACTATGGAGGGATTAGACTGACACATTGACCCTCCAGAAGGAGAATCCGTTCACATGATTCATGCAGTGGCCTAGCGGCTGGACAGGCCTCAAGGTTAATACACTTTACCTGAGTCCATTCTGGATCACCGATCCCCTTATGTGGTGCCTGTGGTGTTTAGTAAGATATTGTTAAGCTTGCTTTGTTAGTTCCAGTAAATGTTATAATCCAAGTCTATGGTGGCTATGGTGAAAAGAATAGTTATGTGAAACCAGTGGTTAGGGCGTTCACCCTGCGATCAGAAAGTCGTGGGTTCGAATCCCATGACTGCTAGTGGCACCTCTGAGGTACCCTTGAGCACACAACACTGTGTGCTGTGCTGTGTTCATGTATGACAGAATGGTCACTTCAGTAAAATCTCAGTTGTCCACTCAGTTGGCCATGATCAAATTTTTATTCCGTAGTTTAGAACTGTAGCTGCAAGGCTAGTCGTTTCTGCGAGGGAAGTCAATAGTCTTCCAAAACTTCTGTCAACAAGCTCAAATCGCATTTTAGGACGCAGTATGACTTTCCGTGAACCATAAAAATGATGACAAACTCTGCAGTCAGCCTTTTTAGACAACAGGGTCTGTTTTCTGACAAGCTCAGGTTTTGTGACAGTGGCCATCATAAAGATGGAGGGCTCTCACATCAAATCAGTTCTCTCCAGCCCTGAAATGCTGTCTATAGCAGTGAAGCTTCGTTCATTCTTATAGCTCACAGTAAGTCATACTCCTAAGCCACACTAACAAGTCTGTGCCGCTGTAATGAAGAGCTGGTGGCAGATTGAGTGAATTGTGAGAACTTTTAAGGACATATTTTTGAAAAAGATTTTGGAGACTATTGACTTCTGGTGTTTGTTAGAAATGTTGGTCCTGTAGCTCTTATGCTAGACTGAAGGACCGAGATTTGGACACCAAACGTCTTGGCTGATCGACTACATCTAAAGAAGAGAGAGAAAATGGTGACAGTCTTATTTTTTGCCAAGTTATTCCTGTTCTTTTGAAGTTGTTTGTTGTTTTAATTGGCCACAGAAGTTATCTCTGGGGCTAGAAATTGTTGTGCTATATTATTTATAATTATTAAAACAAACTCATGCTTACGTGATATGCACCTGAAGCTGAAGAAGCGGGCGGTTGGGGGGGGATCGAACTGAAAGGTTAAGCCATTTCAGCGCTCAGGTCTTGTCATTTTGAATTCCAATTAAGCATAATCATCTGTCCTCCACCTGCTTGGGACTGCATCACTGAGCAGTGTTTTAATTCAAAGATGTTAAACCATGATACACAACAAACATTACAAAAGGTTCATTAAGGCACAGTAATTAAAGAACTAAAACGGCGAATCGTTGTGCGCTGCACTAATAAAACGGAAGCCTCCTGTGGCTGGTGCTGGGCTTAAACTTTCTCCAGCGGGCTGCGCAGGAGTCTCTAGCTCTTCTTTTATTTGCTAGAGAGGATGATTCATATGAAATCAATCGACGGCTGTGTGCAACAATAGCCGTGTGCTCATTAGCACAGCACACACACACACACTCCTAGCCATTTGTCTTCTTTTCACTGGGAAGCCTGGAGGGTGATTTAAATTCTCCTTTCCTGGGCAGATATGCCTACTCAGCCCCCCATGCGAGGGGGTATGTGCTTGTAAGTTTGCACCCGTGCATTAGCTTGCCCACAGAATTAGTCTGAGTATCAGTTGTGCTTGAATTAAAGTAATATTTCTTTCTCGTTTCTTACACTGATATCACTGCATTACTGATTATAATTCATCAGACGTCAGTTACAGCTCTTACTCTGGCAGTTGTGTAATTATAAAAATGTATCATTGATAATTCCAGTGTGGTGTTGATAATAATTATAGATTTTTTCCAATTGTATCACTGTATTAGAGGATGTTTGAGTCTGCATTATTAAAGTGAACCTGTGCATCCATAGTACTAGGTAGGGAGTATCTCATGATTTTCAAATATTTGAATAGTTATTAAAATAAAAAAATAGAATAGTTTATGCGTAAGAAACATATTCATCAGCAAGTGATGTTGATTATTTCCAAAGTGGCAGGTCTTGTGGGCTGTTTCCAGTATGCAATAGTTAGTATTTACCAAAAGTGGTTCTACAAGACAACCGGTAAAGGGTGACATTTCTCTGAAATGTCGTCGACAATGGAAGTTAAAAAGGACTGGTGAATTCATGAAAAGATCTTAAAGGCAAAAATCTCTGAAAAATCTTAAAAAAAAAAAAAATGTATTGATTGCTCAAGTATGCAAAGCGAAACCCCCACACCACTGCCAAAGACGTCAGTAAGATTTGGCTACATGGATGGGTCATCAGTTGGAAACATAACTGTAATCGTACTTTGGTCTACTGAAATGAAAAGTTAGCCATTTGGCTACAATCAACAAAAGGTATGTTTGTAGAAAAAGGAGAAGCATTTCAATAAAAGAAGGCCTTGTCATCTGCTAAGCATTCGGTGGGTCTGTTATGCTTTGGAGTTTCATGGCCGCCAGTGGCACAGTAAATGTTGTGGGAGGGAAGGAAGGAAGGATTCTATTAAATGGTTTAACAAGAAGACAATGATCGAGAATACACATCAAAATCAACCTTGAACTCTTTCATGAAATGAAAGATGAGGATTTTGAAATGGCCTTTACCACTCCCAGACTACATTATTGAAAATCTGTGATTACATCTTAAAAACATGCAAGTCATCCTATGAATGTTTCTGCCGAAGTATCATGCAAGGAAAAGTGGAAAAAGAACTAAATCAGGAATACAAACCCTTTCAGTTGGCTACAAGAAGAGTTTCAAGGCTTTGATTTTAGACAAAGGGGCTCTTGCCAAGTTCTGGCTGCAGTGGTGCACAAACTTCTGTACACACCATGGTTTTATAAAAAAAAAAAAAAGTGCATTAAACTTCATATTACCTTCTTTTCATTGAAACATCAACAAAATCTTGTAAGGTAATAAAACCTGCTATACCCTGCAGGTATACACATCACAGGTGTACCCAATTACTCTATAGCAACCGTATGACTTGTAGTCACAATGTACTTAGCAGATTAGTTTACTTAGTTGCAGTCATTTTTATAGAAAATAATCATATAAAGGACATTAGCACTCATTAAATCTTCCTCTTACGAGTGACAGGCGGCATTTATCGCCCATAGCAGGAAGATAAGATGTGAGCAAAGCGCGCTTGCTCTCGCTTCCCACCCCCCCCCACCGCTCCCTCTCTTCAGAGGGAGATCATGTAATGGAGGCAGCTTCGAGTTGACAGTCTGTCGCTGAGGGCAACCCATTTCCTCATTGCTCTGTCACAATAAATATGTGGATTAGATAGTGAGAGAAGCTCCGCGTACTAGGACACGAGCCGTATGCACCATTAAGACGAGCTTGCGAAGTAAATGAAGAGAGATGAGGTGTTTTATGGCGAAGGAGATTAAAATACTTGAAATTTTACGTAAGTGGAGCTTCAGTGAGACGTGTTACATCAGCTTTGTTAAGAATGAATGAAACCGAGTGTAGTGTTAGTCCTTGCATCTGCATGTCAGTCACCATGGAGAATGTGACATTTTGTGGACGGATCTGTCTGGGCTAGTAAATGGCTGGTCTTATTGTATATCTGTGGTGCGGAATTTTTTATGAATATATTTTTACGTCTGTCACGAACCAAGACTTCTGTTTGGCAGGTAAACATCAACATTTCACGTTCCTGCAGCATCTAGTGAGATGACATGATGTGCAATGAGTTTGATGGAGAAATGTCTGATCACCCATGGGTTCTATAATGGTCTCTGTGTTGGAAAATGTGTGTTTTGAGGATACCTGTGGAAGATCCAACCTGGCAGTAGATATTGGAAAGCCTTTTGCTATCACCTGCTCCACCTTGATCAGCACGGTTTACCCCAAGAAATAGTTGGTTGGCATGGTGACCACAGGTGAAAGTTGCCTTTTTCCATCTCTGAAGGGCACCTTCATTTGCTCCCTAAGGTATTGAGCTGCTGATTTGGCTGTTTGGTTTGAAACTCCATGACCTGGTTATTGGTTTTCAGAGGCTGAAACATGCTAAGTATGAGCAACCTGCAGCAAAAGTCCACCATGTATTATGCTTGAAAATCTGTCATAAGAATTTGTGTGGATTTGTGTGTGATTACAGTGCCTGGGTGTGCATATTCTATCTCCGTTTATGAGGCTGTGAGACTCACGTTGTCCAACTGTCTAATGCAGCAATGAGCTCTGATTGCTGTTTGAGTCGTGCCATCACCAGCTTGGGTCTTGTCATCACCAGCTTGTGTGTTTTGTGATGCTGGCTTTTCCGCTAATGTAGTTTCGATCCCAGCCATCATGATTTTGCAGTGTGGAATTGATAGAAAAGGGATCTTCTTCCAAGGTGCATTCCCAGATGGAAAGCTCCTGACTGACAGCCTCACTCCCCAGTGTCTGTTTGCCACATTTTGAGTGACGTCTGGACATTATGGGCCTTGCTAAACTTCTGGTTGAAAAGAACCCCCACGCTCCCTTGAAGGGGAAAGTAAGAACATTTGGATGGACTATATCTCCCACTGCTGAAATAAATAGTTTCTATAGGTAGGAATACCTCATAATTTTTCAACTCTATATGCCATATCTGGAGCATATGGTCAGTTAGCATAAAGGGTAATTTCCCTTTGCTTAGAAAAAATGTATAGTTTAAAATGTATAATGAATATGATAGGAGCCAGTTTGCAGATTCTCAAGCAGCTGCCCACTGGCTTCTATTATAAATGTGGTTTTACCTCTGAAATGTCCAGCGTCCATATGTGGGAAATATAGTTTCTTTTGTTTCCTAAAGTCTGTTATGTTACTCAGCCATAAGCAACAGATAAAGATTAGGATGGAATATATCTTTAAATCATCTTGCTCTGGATTGGCAGCCTGGGCTTGCTTTGTGTTAAGTATTCTGCTGTTTCCTAATTAATTCTGTGTTGTATCCATCACTGTCTTTTAATTAGCCTTTTGGAGTCTTAGGTGCAAAAAAGCCATGCAGCCCTGCTTTCCCACCCACCAAGCTTGATCCCACCTCTGGAAACATTCTAACTGACAGGTTTTCTCCTTTCGCTGCCAGCAAAAGATGGAGTCCTTTCCTCTCTCTTCTTCCCTCTCTTCCGTGCTCCAGCATGTTCTTTGATAAGAGCCCAGTGCCGCTCTACACAGAGACGAATGGGGGGGGGGACCTATTGACCTCCTCAGCTCTTATCTGCTTTATCTGATTAACATTGCCACATCTGAATCTTCGCTATTGATTACAGCATAATTAGTTAATTATGGACAGGAAAGAGAAGGGAGAGCTGGCCTGAAGGGCATCAAGGCCTTCACCAGTAACAGCCTGGGAATGGTAAATGGGAAATTTCACTCTGTTCAGGTTTCACACTTTTCAGTGGGCAGCTTTGCTTACAATATAATGCCATGGTTTTATGTTTTGCAGTCTAATTTAAGTCAGAGTGAATCATGACTTCTACTGAACCCAGATTGTTGATTGACATTGACCAGTTCATGGGTGTTTTGAGAAAAAACTTGTTTTTGCTTTTTGTTTTGCTTTTGCAGAAGTGATGGTGGTCGAAAACAGGGCTGGATTAAGCAGTTTGTTGGCTGTGAAAAATTTGAAGCCCCCCTTAGATGAAGATTTCATTCAGCCACAACATTAAAACTACTGAGACATTAAGTGAATACCATTACAGTCTCATTACACCTGCATGATATTAGGCAGGAGTTTTTAATGGGATAGATGACTGGTGTATATACTATAAATTGACAACAGGGTCCTCTCCAGTGGTGAATTAAGCAATTTCCTCTGGGATCAGTAAAGTTTTCTGATTCTGATTCTGATTCTGAATTGAAGAAGGCAGAGCAGCAGGAAAAACAGACGATGATAAAACCCAATCAGATGCCATTGTGTAAAACAGCAACAAATAGTAATATGCTGTAATAAGTGTTTGGATTGGTTGGCCATTTACTGGCTTGAAATTTCTTTACACACCACAAGAAAAGACCTTAAAACACAAGAGTTACCTGACCTGCATAAATAAATAAAATAGTCTAATACACACTTTACCCCTGCCTGTCCATCTCACAGAACGATGTGAATACAGGAGACATAATTAACCGAAAGCTGGGCATGTTAAAAATTCAGATTTCTTTTTTTTGTCCCGTTGATGCAGTGGGCCCCTGTGTCTGCGAGACTCTGCACTGCAGCATGTACAGACTAAACCTGGCGCGTCTACAAGTGGAGACTATTCTTCCTTTTTGACTTAGAAATAAAAAATCTATAAAGATTTATTGGCAAGAAGCACCAAAACCCATTTCAGCAGGCCAATCAAGCCAGCATGTTTTATGATGGCTGTACAAGGCCATGTGAGAGGTGGTGTGCCAATGTGTTTTGAATCTATTAAGCATCTGTTACCTGACAGGAAACGGCTCTGTCACCATCTATCAAATCTGCCTGATGAGGGCCAGGCCAGTTTCTTGGCAGCATGCATGTAGTGTGTGTGTGTGCGAGTGTGCATGTGTGTGTGTGAGTGTGTATTGGTGCTACTCCCTGCATTGAGCTGTATTCCCTCTGGTAATATCCCTCTTGCTCTTCTCAAAGGTGTGATGAGTGTCGACTGTGTTACCACTTTGGCTGCTTGGACCCTCCCCTGAAGAAGTCTCCGAAGCAGACAGGCTACGGCTGGATCTGTCAGGAGTGTGACACCTCCTCGTCAAAGGTGAGCGCCGCTTAGGGAGGCCTTTAAGGTTCTCCTGCTTCAGCTGTGATCACATGCCGTTACACCACAAGCCACATATCAGCGCTGTCATATCAGAACCTCTTCGTTCTTTTTTTTTTTCTGCACACCATTTGAAAAACTGCGCCAACTTTTCAATTTAATGAAGGATTGATTCATTAAATTAGGTACTAAATGTTTTAAATCATGTTCTTTCCACGATTCGTTCTTGAGATAATTAGGCTTTGCGCTGAAAACCTTATGATTTCTTCATCTTCTTGTTACAAATGTAGCTCTGTTCAACACCGTAACTGTTCTAAAAGCTTAAGCACATTACTTGACATTAGTGGTCAACTCGAGAAATTCGCCGTCTTATCCGCTGAAAGCCTCAGTCATCAGTTATTGGGGTGTCTGTCAACCATATAGTTTCTTATACTTTTACCTAATAATTTTACTGCAAGAAGTTTTTTGATTTGAACCTTTTCAAATTAATTTTGGGTCGGTTTCTGAGCAATTCAGTGCAGTTAAAGGACTCTTGTGGTTGAAATGGCAAAAAAGTTTCTTCAGGTCTAATACATTTGAAGTTGGGGAAACTAGGAGAAAATCTGACCTTAAAAGAATAGTTTTAATTTACTAAATGTTGAGTATATGATGTATACACTTCCAGGAAAATAAACTGCAACAGCAGTCAATTTTATTTTAAGATCTTATCTTAATTTATCATAAACTGTTATCAATCAAAGTACAAATTAAATTGAAATCTCTATTAATTTGCCATAATTATCCCACTGTATTATAATAAACTGACAGACACAGAACAGTGAAATGGAAAAGCATTTGAAATCTCAACACTGTTTTTTAATTAAGTAGTAATTGCTAATTTTTGTGTAAATTGTGATAACATTAACTGTGTACTATTATGTAGCATTCATTTAAAATTAGCATTATAATTATCATATTTTAGGAGTAGTAGGAGTAGTAAGGCAGAAATGATAGCAAGACGGTGTAAAGGAAGTGAACATTTATTCTGGATAGCCAACCCATAGTTAAGCACTTTGTGACTTCCAGATGAAAATGTGACTAAAGTAGTATTTTTAGACCAATACTGTAAAGGGATGGTGGGGTTATGTTGCCCCAAAGAAAGAAAAAATGAAACCAACCTACAACCCTACACTGCCCCACCCCCCACCAAATGTAAAGGCCTATGCCATTATTTTTCAATTACAAACAAAATACCTGAAGCAATCGTACAAACTATCTGGAGGAATAAATCCCAGGAATAGTGTTATCTATATGAAATTTCAAAATTACAACCAAAATGTAGACCCCAGCCATGCAGTAAATGTGTTGAGATTAGATGTGGCTTCATTATTTGAGAAAATAAGATGAGGATAAAGACAATTTTACCCTGGGGAGCATCTTCCCCCAAGTTACCTTATTTCTTGAACTTGGATTTAGCGGGTTTTAAACCCGTCTATTATTCTCCTCATAAAAAAAATAAAACGGCATACCAAAAAAGCCACATAATCAGATCATCGCTGCTGCCAAGTTTTAATGAGCAAGCTGCAAAATCAGCAGAGCATGGAAAAATCTAGTTTTTCAATTAAGGTAATCAATACAATATCCTGTCTTGGAAATGTTTGCATAAAGGGATACACTCTCATAATATCCAGTTTCTTGCCGCTCTAAGCTGTGTATTGCTTGCTGAGGACAAAAAACCCCACCTAGCATAAATGGAGAGATGATTAAACTCGTTGTAAGGTAACTTTAGTTCATTTCAGAATCAGAAAACTATCGATCCTTGAGGAGGTGCTTGATTGCTTAGAGCTGCATTTACAGCTGTTTGTACACTATTTTAGCATTAATAAAGAAAGCCTCTGTTGCTCTAGCAGCACGCAGCATCCTATACGGCAGCAATAAACTCCCGCACATCATCAAGACACAGCATTGCTCGCACTGAGAAATTCGCCTCCTTGGCGCTCTTAATTACGGATCAAAGCAAAGTGGCTGGTGTTTGAAGTTTTAAGACCGTTCAGATGGCGGTGTGGACGGGGGAAATCAGCTGCTGCTTTTAATTCCCCATATCTGCTTTAGCACGCCGCAGCCACTCGCAGCCTGACTCAGAACAGCTGGCTGAGGGATGCCTGGTAAAGAGCTCTTTCCCCCAATCTGGAACTGAAGCACTCTGTTCATTCAGACCTTTCCTTCCCTAATCATTTTAATGTCTTCCTTGTATGTCCAACCACCGATGCTTTGCCCTGCACATTTGAATAATGGTTTTTTTTTTTATTATTATTGAATTGCAGTGTAATCAAAGGCAGTGTGCTCCTGCTTCCAAACCTAATTAAGTTAATAAATGTATCCGCTTTTCAATTTATCTTTAAAAGGGCAGTCCAGCCTGCCAGACTCTATCTGCGTGGAAAATGGGGGTTAATTGATGTTGCCAAAGAGAAAGTGGAACGTAAAAAGCATGGTGGGTTGTCTGCATGGTGGAAACGGTAATACAGAATTGCTGCTCAGCATCAAAATGAAAAGGTTAATGCTAAGCTATGATACAGACATTTGTAGAAAACAGACATTTCGGCATGCGAAGATGTCAGTCAGGCTGGACGGACCCACATCAGTCTGCTTCCAAACATCCTTGCTGCTCTTCGCGATCTTCCCTTGAATCTCATTCGTGTTTACCGTTTTTCTGACGTCCAGAGATTTGAGAAAAGAGCGAAAAGAGCGAGTGGTTTATTTATATAAAATACCTTTTTTGTCAAATGTTCCTTTTCATTACAATGAGTCCCACTCCCTCAGTCCTAAATTCGTATGATAAAGAATTATGAGTCGGCAGTCAGCGCCTTTTATATGTGCCGCGTGTGGCTTGTAAATAGGGCTGTTGTAAGTCAAAGGTGGAGAAGAAAGCCTCAGATTGGTGGCCTGCTGCTACAGTATAAGGGCTAAGCAGCTCTGAACAAAAGCTGTAGGTGGAAGCAGAGAAAAGAACTTTAGACAGTGGGAGGCATGCAGGGCCACAGGGATTAAACAAGCCTTTGCTTTTTAAACGTGTCGGGCTGGCAGCCTGCAGAGGGACCAGCCACTCCCCAGAGACCTTGAAACACCTGGCACAATCCTGTTAATCACACACTCACACATGCAGGCCGCAAAAGCCCTGTCACACACCTTTCCCTCTCTTTCTCTCTCTCTCTCTCTCTGTCTCTGTTACGCACACATACGCACTCGGGAACGTTTTCAGCAGGTATTGCCGGCTGGTGACCATCTATCTGGCCTTTCTCTGTGGAAGTACATTCATCCTCAATCTTCTCTTTTCCTGCACCTCCTTCCCGGCACACTGTCTGATGCTAAACACACACATTTCAGTGGTAAAGCGAGAGACATCAGGGGAAAAAAGTAGCTGGAGGAGCATTCCTCAGTATCCCCCCGCCACATACCCCCCTTGACTTTCTTAATTCATATCGTATGTTACGTTTGGAAGATTTCTTTTACTGATTACAGAGACATTTCTTGAGATAAACCAAAAAGAACGACCTGTAAAACAGTAATTTTTAGGAAGGCCAGATTTTTAGATGTATTAGAATGTCCACAGCAAATGAAGGGCATAGAACAGTTTAAAGGGTAATTCTGCATAATTAAATCGTTAGGACATAAACCAAGTCATTCAGACCGGTTTGATGTGAAATGCCCCATTCTAGAGAAACCAAGTCAGAATTACTCACAGCAGTAGTGATAGGAACGAGGTGTCTGAAGAGTTTAATGTCTCTTAAAGCTACCTCAGAGAGTACATATGAATATCCTGCCTTATTGTGATACTTTTGAGATGAATTTTTGGCCTGAAACACATTTATTTAATGGCGTAGGAGCACAAACAGAGCATAATAAGGCAAAACAGGACCAAAAAAAAAAAATCAGATTTACTATTATTTTACCATTAACAATACATATAGAAACTCAGAAGACGTGCAGGCTTTACTATTTTGGATGGTAAAAATTGTCTGGATCTACCACCACCAATATAAAGTAATCTGAGTTGGTAAGTGTCTGTGCAATGGACCATTTCACACCACTCCGACTGACTTCACATATCACAGAAATTTTGACATAATAGTGGAATTCCCCTTTAAAGTCATCACTAACACTGTTTAAGGTTTACCTTTTCGGAATGCCATGGACCTTGAACGCAGTAGATTATGGCTAAAAGTCTTTGGCATTATCTGTCAATCAGTTCTTTTCTGAGAAAGAGGAAGCACTTTCAAGCAATGTGCTTGAGTACTTTAAGTTCTGTAATGTATTGCAAATGCCACGCCGTTAACCGTTTTGCCCGCAGTTGGTCCGAGTGCATTTTTTTTTTTAAATGCCATCTTAAAATGCTGCCAGCTTTAGCGTGATTCACCTTCTCCCCGAGATGAAGGGGGAGGTCGACATTAAAGAGGTGTGTTGCTCTCTCGCAGGCGGCAGGTGAATGAAGAAGCAGCAGTGGTGAAATGTGGAACTGAAGAGGCGATTTGTTATCCCTTCCAGCCTTGACTTCTAGATGAGAGCGGGGAAGCATTTAGAGGAATGTGAGAGAGGCTCACACGCTGCAGCGCCATCTTCTCACACGCTGCCTCTCAATCAAAGAACGGGGGCTAGAACACATGCATGCTTCATGGACTGGCCACTGCTGCACACACACACACACACACACACACACGCAAACGCACACCTGAGCAGATGAGGCAAGAGAGCCAGTGATGTACAGCGTGTGATCTGATCCGTCTCACTGACTTGCCACTTGGTTGCCTGTCTTTCTTGAGTTTCTCTTGTAACGCCTTTTTAAAGGTCACCGCAAATGGGTTTCTGCCTCCGAGGTCTTGATTAATACCAAAAAAAGGGAAAAAAAAATGTTTAAATTTGTTTCTCCGAGGACTACTTGTCAGCGCATGCCCGCTATATCATAAAATACCTTAATTATGCCTGCCTATCTACAAAAAAAAATAAATTGAAGACTTAACGAAACGATATATTTTGTTTAGTTTATGGTTGTGAAGGAATACGCGGGCCATGATGAGGTCAGTGCGCTGCGGCTGTCTATGCGTGCCCCAGCAGTAAAGGCTTTATTAGCTGGAGTTGAGTTCATTACACTGGCTGCGTTTCCCCCTGCCTGGACGCGTTAGATAAACCCCCAGCCATCGAAGGCCACATCCAGGCACTGTCACCCCAGGGCCTCTCCGAATTGATTCGGGTAATAAAACGACAGTTCTTCCATAATATACGGATGGCCTTTAATTCGAGAGCTCCGTTAGGTGCCGAAGAGGGGCTTGTTGGAGCCTTATTTACACCCGCGTGTCGCCTCCGCTTGCCCTTGTGATGAAGCGTTCCGCCACATCTGTGCTGTGTTTGAACCGCTCAGAAATGCCCAGAGGATGCCGAATGTGTGGGAAGAGTTCAGCAACGCCACACACTCAAGTCACAAGTCTAGCTTTAGAAACAATTATCACACTTAGAAAGAAGCGGTTCCCATCACCACCGCACACAGAACTGAGTTTCGTCTTCTGAAACTACTTCTTTGACCTTGATCTCTCCCGTTTTAACAGGTCAAATTTATTAGGCCTGTTGACTTGGTTGTTAACCGCACGGGGCTTTTACAGGTCTGACGGACACTCCGTTAAGTGCTGCGTCATTATTTATGGGCCAGCAGTTTATGTGCTGTTTGATGTTAAGCCCAATTCTGAAGACGATTACCTTTACAAGCGCTGTCATCAATCAGAGCAGTCACACACTGACCTGCAAAGCAGCCTAATTAAGTTAGCCTAATTAACTTAATTAAGTGTCTCACTCTGGCTGCTTTACTATGGAGAGGAAATTGAAAGAGAAAATAGAGATCATTACTCATCAGACGATGGCGTTCGCCCTGCATCCTGATATGGTTCAGGGGGAAAAGCTCTTCACTGTTGTCTTAACAGTCTACATTAAAATCACTTTTTGATTTACCTTTTAAAACATGCACTCAAAGTGAATTGTATGAGCTTACATACACATCTTTTCAGTCAAAACAAGCAGAGTCAGCTTATGCAGACTTCATATAGCTTCTGTCAGAGATAACAAAAACCTTGTATCTCCAAAAGACAGCTTTACAGCAGAAGGGAAAATGTTCTTTCAACGTTCTTAACTTTTAATGTAAGTTTAGGCACCATGATTTTGTAATTTTGGACCGTTTCTATTGGGACATTCATCATAAAAATGTTGACACAGTGTAAATGACAGCTGATGTTTTAAAGTATGCAAAAATAATTGAAATATGACCAAAAACAAGGTTTTTGTTCTGGAAGTGATGTTACCTCATAAAATACACTTGCAGGTTGTCAACACAAGCTAGGCCACATGCCTGAGCCTAATTGTTTTGTTCTTTTCATTGTTATATGAAAAAAAAGTAAAAATAAATAATAAAACAAAAGACACATGCCATACACTTTTTTTTACTAGTAACCCAAAACCATACATAAAGATACATAAAAAAAAGTCAGCAAAAAGCACATAAAATACTTGACATGTTTTCATTGTAACAATTGCAATTTGTGTAGAAAATCAACGGAAACAAAGCCAAACACCTTGTGACTGTGGTTACTAGTGGCGCATTTACTTTTGCAGTTCTGTCTCTACAATGTAGTTTTCCAGGCTAGATCTACAAAGCTCAAAATCTCTGTCGCTTTCCATTACACTTTCTCTTCCGTTATACTTTCTACTGACTATCACATGGACAGTTGTGGTCTGTCCAAACACAGCTTTGAAGGTCAAGTGAATATGGCCTGCTGTAGAGGCTCTGAGGGCCAGCTCTGAAGGCTGATAGATGTAGGTCTGCGTTGTTCGTGTGTTGTGCTTGTGACCAAGGTGTTAACTAAAGGTTAGTGCATGATTTAGAGAGCCACAAGGACCTTTGGGGACTGTCCTGTGGGGGGGCGGAGGGGGTGTGGGCAGTCCTGGTGTTCCCTGTTCGCCGGTGGGCCAGATGGGGAGAGCATGAAGACGGAGGGAAAATCAATGTGGCGGAGTCACCTCCATCACTTTAACTAGGCTAGCTGGACGCCTCCTCCCCTCTCAGGGGCCAATTTGTGGAGTAAACAGGCATGGGGTGATGGTGGCGACCATCCCCGCTACTGCCTCTGTGCCATTACTCAGCCCTGAGTGGGTTTTAATAAGCCTGGATCGGGGGGACTCTTAACACACAGCCGCACCAAAGAGGACATCAGTCATAGCCAGGTTAAAGGCTTCAGCACAGTGCGAGCTAGCCGGTGAAAAGTTCACAATTTGTCTTGAAGTTTACAGTCACCCCTCTGCTCTGGTGTTTGTTTAAATGACCTAGAGTTCTCCACAGCACTGGGCTGACCTGCTGGGAGCCTTTTTACACAAGCACACACACACAGTGAGGGCGCAAAGGTGGAGGGCATCTTTTTTAGAAACACTGCCACAGTGACTTTGGTCTGGACGATTTTTCCCAGTCTGTTCAGAACATTTCTGAATGGAGTGCTTCAGCATTTAAATAGTAGCTTTTGTTTTGTTCAAGTGAGCACCAATTCTTTACTGGTTTAAGTAATACTTTATAGCCACCAGTTAGCACCACGCAAACTCTGTTCGTAGCATGAAAGTTTAAAAATTGAGTAAATTAGAGGTTTGATAAGTGAATTAGCTTCTGCCCTACATTATTTGTTGTCATATTTAAGAGTTCAGAGATGTTTGAAGTCTTGTCATTGTCTGAACAAAACTTCCAAAGAAATAACTTTACAGGAAAAGGTAAAAATGTCAGTGTAAGTTAAGGTAACAAGATTTTGCCATTTTGGACCATTTCTGTTGATCCCTTTGTCATGAAGTTCTGAGATAATATAAAGGGGAGCTGGACTTCTTATAGGAAAAATGTAGACAGGAAGTTTTGTTCTGACAGCATATTTGTTCATCTTCACACACGCCTCAAACCGTGTGGAGGTGTTACGCGATTTGTTTCCGACACTGTATGATCTATATTTTTATCTTTCAAAATGCACTAAAATTTCACACTGATGTTTTTTATATGATGGCTAAATTGTGATGGCTAGAAGACTGTCTCCAAAATGGCAGGATGCAGTGGTTAGTACCTGCCCAAAGTGGTTTAAGGAAGGACAACCAGTGAACTGGTGAAAGGGCCATGGGCACCCAAGGCACAGTGAAGGCTAGCCAATCTGGACCAGTCCCACAGCTACTGTAGCACAAATTACTGGAAAAGTTAATACTGGCTGTGTTAGAAAGAGGCCAGAATGCATGCAGACCAGTAATAGTGTCAATGCTGACCTGCAAAAAGGTTTAGGAATGCTCTGAAGAACATGACTTGGCCTCCGGATTCTCCAGATCTTCAGAATCATCTGTGGAATGTGCTGAACACACAAGTCCAATCCATTGGAAGCTCCATCTTCCAACTAACATAACTTTAAGGATCTGCTGGTAAAGTCTGTGCCAGATACCACAGCACACCTTTAGGGGTCTTGAAGAGTCCATGCCTTGACTGGTCAGTGCTGTTTTCAGGACACAAGAGGGACCTATACAATATTAGGAAGGTGGTATTAATGTTATGGCTGATCAGTGTAAAGGCAAAGAGCTGTTTTTCGAGTTCCGCTAAATAAACAGAGGCAAGTCCTTGTGTGGAGAACTCAGCTCTGCCAAAGAAAGAGAGACTGCAGGGAAGAACAGAGTCCTCCTACTGCATGCATTATTAATAAAGAGACTGGAGTTACCTTATCACACTCCATAAAGGTGACATTGAACATGGTGGGAATCCCTAGCTCTCAGACAGCACCGCCAGCTAATTGAGATGTTACAGAGCATTGACTCAACTGGACAAAGAGCCTAATTTTCTCTATAAACATATACTGAAGAGTTGTGGGTTTAAAATTTCCAAAGATAGTCAGACTTGTGCCAAACTATGTACATAACCACCTTTTGATTACTGTAACCATGGCCTGCTAAAGAGTATTAGTTTCCAAACAAGGAAAACACTGCCTTTTAATATATTTTAGTCAGTTTGCTGTTTGTATCATTTTTCTGGGCTTTTCTTGAGTTTTTGGACAGATTCTGTGGACAAAAAAATGTGGTATCACTACCCTAACCCTGTTTCCTAAGCATACAAGCCATACACAAAGGAAAGCCTATTTATACACACCTTTATTTGAGCACACACATACACATGTATCTGCCGGGGAGGGTATTACATTGCAATTGTGAATCTCACTATAGATGGTCAGAATATTTCCTATTCAACACAGAAGAACCTGCCTGTAAACCTGTGTTTCTTGGTTCAGCTTGGGTTAACCTGGGTTTATAGGTTCCATCTGTGCCTCTGTATTCAAAATGGATTAGTCTGGGTTTCTACGTTTCCTCTTGGTTTGTATGGTTTGTAGTCTGGGATAGCCTGGGTTTCTGGGTTCAACCTGAGTTAGCCTGGATTTCTGGGCTCAGTCTAGGTTAGCCTGGGGATCTAGGCTCAGTTTGGGGTTCTAGATTTAACATGACTTAGCCTGGGTTTCTAGGCTCAGTCTAGGTTATCTTGGGGTTATAGGTGCAATCTGGATTACCCTGGGGTTCTAGGTGCAATCTGGATTACCCTGGGGTTCTAGGTGCAATCTGGATTACCCTGGGGTTCATGCTTTAACGTGGGTTAGCCTTGGTTTCTTGCCTCAGCCTAAATCTCAGTTCCATGTGGATTTCTAGATTTTGGGGTTAATTTGGAGTTAATCCTGGGTTATTGAGGGGTTATTCATCCTCAGGCCTTCTACACCTCCACTCTCTCCCACTATCCCACACACCACTTTCTGCTGAACGCTTTCAGCCTTTCTCCTACCCCCTGCTAGGCTTAACCAGCACTTGCCACTGTGCCTTTGGAGGTTCATTACGCGCCCTTACCATTACTCACTATACAGCAGTGCCGATGCGCCTCATCTGTTTCCACCTGCGAATCCATCTTGTAGTAGCCACTTTATTAGTGCGGTGTTTAATGTCTCTGCTTTTATGGTCCCTGTTGTTTAGCTTTTAGTTTGCTCTCCGTTCACTGCCTAAGAGCGAGCATTCAGCGATGAGGCAGCCAATTTACCTACGGACTTTGAGCACTCACATTTATTTGTGATTTAATATTGTGCTCTAAATAACCGAAATTGGAAATGGAGAGAAAGTACTTTCCCTCACCGTATATTTCCCCCCAAGCATCAGGTCTTATCAGATGCTGGCTAAAAAAGAAAAAGAAAGCCTGGCTTGTGCATTTTACCGCTGATTTAATTAGCCGTCTTCTCGTAAGTTCACCTCAGTATCTGTCATGCCTCACTAAAATGGAAATGCGTTCTCGGAGAAAAAGGCAGATTAATGAATGCCCTTTGTAATAAACGGAAAATGGGAAGCGCAAATATGCACAGTCATGAAGTTTAATTGTGCTTTCTGGTGACTAGCTTTGGCTGGGCCTATGTGAGAGAGATCGAGAGAGAGTGTGAGGGAGAGAGAGAGAGAGAGAGATAAAGGGCTGACAGGGCCAGAGGTGGTTCAGTGTAGCGCGTAACACACAGCCTCAGATGCCTAATGAACCGAGTGTTTATGACTAAATGCACTTGTGTCATATCCACCACTCTGACACAAGCTTTAAATCACTTTCACACACACACACACACACACTTAGTAGGCTAAACATTTACACACACACACACACAGGCTGTGTTTATTCCTATATTTGATTTAGCCTGTAGTTATTTTAACAGCCCTGAAAAATGAAACAGACCTCCTCAAGTGCATGCACTCCACACATGAAGCGGTCATCCACTTAACCTGTGCAGAAATGTTTCAGCACCGTTTGGACCTAAAGCTGGGCAATACGGCAAACGTAATGTCATGATACTTTTCATGATACATGATAGGTATCATGATATTTATTAATTCTTTGAGAGCAAGGTAGAACAGATAAAACGTTTTAATTTTCAGTTATTTATGGGCCATATCCTCTCAGTCTCAGAAACCAAACAGTCAGATACTCTTCATGCAAGAGCACTCTTCATAAAGAGGCAACACAACTTTAAATCTTTAAATAGCTGGTCAGTCTGTAGTTTATATAGCATGTATGATAGCTGGCTAGTGCGTTAGCTTATATATGTGTGTGTGTGTGTGTGTGTGTAAGTGTTCTTTTCTTTAACTGCATCAAACTGAGGTTTTTTGAAGAAGCATGGTGCTGCAATAATGATGGTGCATGAATGTAGCAAAACTGACCAGTAGAGTCGCAAACATAAGATTGAAAATTGCGATGGAAAAGTTTTGTTCATTTACTGCATTAAGGTTGGCAATCTAAATGTAATTTATATTTTTCATATTTCCCTCAGGCCTAAGTTTCAAGTCAGTCGACGTGCAACTCGAGTGCAACTCCTATAGAGAACCCAACCTGGCAATTCTGTTACATCAGCTATAACAGGAGCCTGCTATGTCTAGTGTCGCGCAAGTGATGGGGGAGAGGGAGGGCCATTCTACCCACCCACTCCCCCTCTCTCTCTCTCTCTCTCTCTCTCTCTGCCTCTCCTTGTGCAGCGGTCCCTTTCTGAAAGCGTCCGTTGCGTTGCGTCACTCTGCTTCATTTCTCTGGATGTTATTCCTGCTCCCTTACATGCTGTGTGTTTTCATCATCGTTGTGGGACATCAATCTGTCTTGTGCTGCGCAGCCGGGCTTAGACACACAGCAGCACCTATCAAACCGGAGGAGGCAATAAAGCAGCTTTTCCCCCCGCACTACATAAAAGCCACTTTCTGTGCACTATACACACACACAAGTAAATACAATGAAAGCAGAAAACACGATAAGGAAATAAGTCATACTAATTAGCCTGTTAATTCTTTGAGGACTGCGCCAGCTTGATAAAGAATGCTAAAGCTTATTAAAGCAAAAGCAGCGTTGTAAATTTTAATTCTTTTTACCCAGCTTTATTTTAATCCCACTTTATGAAGTTGACTGTGTGTGTGCATGTGTGTGTGCATGTGTGTGTGTGCGCGTGTGCCTGCGTGTGTGGGCGGGTTGGTGGAAGGCGAGCGAAGGAAGTAGAAGGAGGGGTTGCAGCTCTGTAAGGCTGCAGGGGTCTCTGCCTTCAACGCATTAACACTGCACAAGACTCTGTTGCCACCTAGGGTTCAGTCTACACTCTTTACTCTCACTCTTTCTAAAGCAAGTCTACACTCCCTGTTTCTCTCTCTCTCTCTCTCTCACTCTCCTTTTATTCTGTCTTTCTCACTCTTTCTTTTTCTTTTGTCTTTCTTTCTCTTCCCCCTTTATTCTCTCTCATCTATCATTTTATCTCTCTCCTTTTCTTTCTTTTTTCTCACATTTTCTTTTTTCTTTATCTTATGCTATCTTCTTCCTCCTCTTTTTTCCCCATTTCCGTTTTTCTCTCTCTCTCTGTCTCACTCATTCTCTCTTTCATCATTTCTCTTTCTCTTTCTTTGTCTCACTCTTACTATTTTTCTTTGATGCTTTTTCCTGTCTTCCTCTCTTTTTCAATTTCCCTTTATACTGTCTCTCTTTTTTTCTTACACTCTCTTTCCATCTTTTTATGCTTATTTCGCTATTTTTCCCCACTCTTTCATCTGTCTCCTTCTCTTTTTTCTTTCTTTTGTTTACACCCAGTCTCTCTCTGCAACCCCCCCCTTTTAAAATCTACGATGCCATTAGAATAAAGAACGTGGCATTTCATTATCATACCTGTGTAAGCAGTTGCCACGGGGCTGGCTGCTGTGTGGAGTGTGTGTCGGGGCTGAGTGGCAGGATGCAGTCCCCCACTCTTCCCCAGAGGAGAGGGATGGAGATATCCCACAAAGCTGCTGCCTGTCAGTTGGATGGGGCCTGCAGAGGGCCACTGTCCTCAAGCTGGCTCTGCACAGCGAAGAAAATGTCACCCTGTCAGCAAGAAAAGAGACATGCTCAAATGCTCAACATCTCAAGTGCAATCCAAAGTCTGATCAAGTTTGCAGCACTACTTTACTGGTAACATTTTTACATTTAGTTTATAATTTACTGACAGTACTATATTGATTTTTGTGGGGTTTTTTTCAAAGAGGACTACTGTACCATGTTTTACTATATTTTATGGAAATGGAGGTTTCATGTTTAAAAATTGTTGATAGGAGCATTTAAAAAAAAAACATTAAAATGCCACTAGTAAAGACATGAGGCCCAGTGAGAAAGAAATTAAAGGGTTTTCATGTGTTTTTTTTTTCTTTCCACTTTTGGCAAATTAATCACACCCCAAATCATCACACTCCATTATACAGTGAAAATGGTTTAAGACCTGATATTAGAATTGTATTATGGCAAAGATTTAACCTTGTTGTGGCCTAGAATAGTTTCCTATAGCAGACAGGTATGCAAAAAACATGAGAACTTTAACATTATTATAAAATGCTTGATTGCTATTAACTCGTATTATGGAGTATTTCAGTGTGATGATATTGTTATTGGGATAAATTACATCATATGTACATCATGAGTATTGTCTGTCCTTCGAGAAAGAACAACTGCATGTTTCATTCAAAACAACTTTAGACAGGGCTCCAAATGATCAAACCTCAAAAATAACAGCTGATAAATATTTTGATAGTTCTTCATGCAAATTAATTTGATGCAAATAAAGAGATTAGTTCTTTTATTGTTGATATTATCATGATGCATATCACAAAAATGTTGTATATAAAGTAACTGATATTTTTTGCTATATTGCGTACCCCTGCATCTGGCCCTGATTTATTATATAATCAGACTGAATCAGTATTGACTGAATTTGCATGTTTGACACACAAAATTGAGTATATTGCGCTTTACTGGAGTCTGTTTATTATACTGGGATGAATACTGTGTGGATTATAATGCTCTCATGTTCTGTGCTCCCTCATGCCTCTTGTCCGTTAGCTAAAACAGGCAGAACTGAAAAGCATATGAAGCTTAAACACTGTTTTCTCTCTCCCTCTCCACTGCTTTCGTACTCCTTTTTACTGTCGGGCACTTCTGAGCTGCTTCACTGCATTGTATGAGGTTCTGGCTGGTGCGTAAACGCTCCCAACAGCGACCAAGTCTCAGCTGTAACTCATGAGCCGAAACGAGTCCTCTGCTGTCCCCTGGAGGTAAAGGGGGGCGGAGGAGGGGCGCACAGTAGGACCCACAAATCAGTCCCCGAGTGTCCAGGAGCACTGGTGTCATCCCTTCCCCAGGGACACGCTATAAATCACTGCCGAAAAAAGTGTCAGAGAGGGAAAAGTGGGGCAGTTAGCCAAACTAAGGCACTTAGCATGCGGCGGCCCCACCCTACCATCTTGTTTCTCATTTAAGCACTGACTGGCCTGGCGATAACGTATGGCGCCACAGGTAATTGGAAAATTGGCAGGCTTGTCAGAGAGATTTGGTGGATGGCACCGGCAGATCCAGCGCCAGGGTTCATGAGGTGTCGCCCCTCTTTGAGATTTATATCCCCCCAAGGGCCAGCAGCAACAAAGTATCCAGAGTTCAGGAAAAAGTAGCACATTTTTCATAAGGACTAGACTGTATATCAAAAGTTCCCTCCGGACACAACGATTCCGGACTGAGACGCTGCTGGATGAAGCAAAAGCTGCCTCTGCAGATTAAATGGACTGAGCTACTGCGGTCCACATTTACCAGCCTGAGAGACTACAGTTCCTAAAGGTTAGAAAAAGAATTCTGTTAAATGGCTCTCATGTCAGGACCTCACAGCATGAACACACCACCCAGCTTCCTCCAGCAGACAAACCCAGACGCTGGCCTGGTGTGTCCGACCTGTGTGTGATTGTTGGGACTGTGGGTCTCTACGTTGCTTTCTCCCATTTTCTCAGTTCTAAAATGCTCTCGCCAGTTTTAGAACTTTGTGCCACCTTCACACCTTTCTATAATCTTCTCTCCTTCACCCTATTGAACATCCCCAATGTTCTACCCCATTTACTCAGTTCCAAAATGCTTTCCCTGGTTCTAGAACTTTGTAAGGAGATTATAAAAGAGTGTGAATGTGGCACAATGTTGACACTGTCCTGCTGCCATTCACAATGTTCTTAAATGCTCTTCCCTCTCCACAGTGTTCTAGAATGTTCTCTCTATTCAGTCTGCTGTAAAATGTTCTCTCACATTTACTCTCTTCTAGAAAGTACACCTTCCATTCACACATTCTGCTCCCGTTCATTTGGTCCTTGGATGTCCTCATTCAAACATTCTAGAATTTTCTGCCATATTCACATGATTCTACAATATTTTTCTTCTTTCTCTATGTTCTAGAATGTCCTCCTTGATTCTCCCCATTCTAGAATGTTCTCTCTCCTTGCCTGCTGTTCTAGAATGTTTTCTCCATTGACACCATCATGAAATGTTCAGTAACATTCACTTTGTTCTTGAATGCCAATTTTCTATTCACTTTCTTCTACAGTGTTTCCTTCCATTCTAGAAAGTTCTCACCATTCACTCTGACCTAAACTGTTGACTTGCATTCGCTCCATTCTAGAATGTCTCACTCTCCATTCCCAAAAAATCACAATATTCATCCTCCCCATTCACTTGGTTCTGAAATGTTTCTCTTTTCTGAACTGTTTTTGGAGACTGTTTGGACTTCGGTGTGGTGCTGTTTCCAGAGAGCTTTTGGCACTAAAGCTTTTGTTAGTGCAGTGTGTTAACGGCTCTTTATGAAGGGTATTTATTAAGGCAGTCCTCATTTTTCAAACCGATTGGGTAAAAAAAATGTCTGTGACAGCGAGCAATATGGACTGTGATGCAGAGAATTATTAGAGACTGGTGTTTCCTAAAGGCTGAGGTGTCGTCTGAGGTGTGTGTAAATACAGCTGTAGTCCTGGGGTTGGGTGAGGGCAGTGTGTGGTTAGGAATAGGTAATCACACATGGCTGAGTGTAGATGTGTGTGTTAACCTCAGGAAGGGGGGATAATTGCATCTGTCAGACTCATTTAACTGCTGAGATGGCCGTCACTTTCCATTTGTGTCCTTCTCTAAATCTGCGGGTGCTTTAAGTGACTCTGGCATGACGCAAGCGCTTTGTTGGTTCTCATTAGCATTTTGTAGATGGCTATGGGTTAACTCCTTAGAGAACAGATTTTGGAAGAATGCCATTTGCACTGGGACTGCACAATATATCGACTGTTAATTGGTATTGCAATATTGGTCTTGCAATACTGATATTACAGAAGACTGCAATGTGCGCCTCTAATTAATCACAGCATGACTAATCACAGCTCCAGGTGTTACTGAGTTTTCGATGAAATTAAGTATTCATGTAATTCGAGTCAAATTATTTGGGCTTTTCTTTAACCATTAAAGACTAATTTACCAAGGTATTTCAAAAAAGGCCCATATTCTACATTTTCGTTCTATTTAACTTTTCCGTTAAAAAGATTTAACGGAATTTTCGTTTGCATACCGAATATTTAATTCATAAATCATCATAACGTAATCTTACATGATCATTTTCTCTGTTTATCTCCTAGAATTAAATATGCTATTTTGTTATTGTGCCTTCAAGAATGTAACATGTAAAATTATCTCTTTCCTGATGGGCTGCCCTGTATTGCGTTCATTCAGAAGGAGCCATGTGTCTGAAACAAACCTTATAACTTCAGCATGAATGGGTGGGGCTAAACTGCTGTAGGCTGAATATAGAGCTATATGTAAATGTGTTGGTTTTGTGACATTATAAAAACTATGATTTGAAAACAGGCTGTTTTTGCAGCTTAGTTTCCATATATGGACTGTATTGATGGGGAGTGAACACACATTTTAAAATGTTACCAATATTTATATACTTCAAGACTTTTTAAATCCAGAAAAGGGATGAAATGGGCCCTTTACATATCATTTACATATGCATATACTTGAATTCAGAAACAAAAACAGCCTGTGATTCTAAAACATGTAGAGAAGTTAGAAAATGATGAAAACGACTGCTTTTGATACATAAAACAACATAGTCATAGGTGGACTTAAATAAAATACAAGCCTTTTAATCAAATTATTGATTTAGGCAAACATTGCGACAGGAGTCTTGCTCAGGGACTCTTATAGGCATAGTGCATGTTCTTGTCTGGGTGGGGAATCGAACTCTGGTGTCCAGGATACATAGCAGTGCTATCCTTTATGCTCTACCAACCTGAAGCAGCTTCCCATTGACTTCTATTATTACTATGTTCTGCATTAACAGGTTTACTGTTCTTTTACTAAGCACAGGGGCATTTGTTGAAATTCTTGTTTGCAGTATTGAACTGCATGCCACAAATTACTTTAAGTAGACCTCTTATGATGAAGAATATTTTGGAGATTACTGGTTGATTTCCTCTAAATGACACTCTGTCTCCACTTCAGGAAGAAGAAGAGGCACGAGAGCCAGAAGAGGAGTCTGTGAAAGAAGAAACAGTGGAGCAGGAGTTACTAAACTGAATTACCTCACTTTCAGCATTAGTGTTCAGTCCACACACACAGTGCCGTTACCTCCAATTCCTTTCCCAGACTATCCCAGTATTACATATTCAACCAGCAGTTCCACTCTTTGTTGGTTTATTGCCGAGTCATTTAATTACTTTATCAGAGAAATTTAATTGCTCAGCCAAAGTTGCACACAGTATTTTTTTAGTCAAGTTTTACACGTTTCTCATAGCAAAGACAGTGCTGGCTTTCATCCGGAAGCAATTCTGTTGATGTAATGTAGGCTCATTTACCTGTAATATACTTCACATGCTACACCTCAAGATAAGGCTGAGGAATTGGGGGTGATTGCACCGGCATCTTTTTGTCAGTACCATTTATTACAGTTCCCATCTGTGAATTTATGTGAGATGAGTCATGAATTTTAAAAATCAATCTAAGGAAACTGGCTTCGGATTGATGTCGGTCAGTGACAGCTGGAAGCGGAGCTCTGATGCAGGAACCACTTTCTCTTCCTTGATATCCTGGAATAATGTTGGATCAAACGACCTGGCTGATCCTGGATCTGCATCTGGAGGCGATGTCTACCTTGTGCTGTGCTGTGACGTGAGTCGAGTCCGGTCAAGCCCTTTTCTTCAGGTTATTTTCCATACACTCAACGTCCCGTATCCTTACCAGCCTGAATGTGAAGATCCTGTGTGATATATTATCATACTTAAGTTGTGTTGCCAATATTTCTAGAACAATACCTTTCAGATGTTTCTTTCTGTACAGAGAGAGATTTACTATTGTTATATATTGATTACTCTCCAGTAAACAGGTGTTTGCAGTTTTTTTTTATTTTGAATTCTTCTTTTTTGCCCTTTGCCCATCTGCACGTCTGCACCATACAGAGTGAGGCTACGATCGTTTCAGTGTATTATGGTTACACTGACACTGGCTGGCACCTGCTGAGAGTAATTGATGATTAATAACACTCAGATATCAGAGCAAACACTATTTTTGCATTTCCTACAGTACTCTGCATACAGAGCCATGAGTGTATACAGATGTGCTCCCACATGGCCTCACATTTTCCAGGTGGTAAATGGTAGTCATGGAAGTAAATCCTGCCTTCATCTCACTGTGTTGCAGAATTTTGGAACATTTTGCCTGCCACACGAGTTTACACAAGAGTCTGTATTTAGGTACTTTGTAAACGTGCAATTCTTAATAAACATCACTTGTGAAATGTCCTTGTCCAGTAAAATGCAATCAACAGCACTACAGTATCTGAATTTCAATAGTTTTGTACACTGATTTAACTATTATACTAGAATTTCCTGCATATACTGTTAGAAAAAAGGGTACTCTCCAGGTAAATTTAGTCCCCATGGTACAATATAATTGTATTATAAAATAATAATAATAATAATGTAATAACATGTTTCTTAGTATCCAGTTGTGCACTATAAATGAGATTTAATGGTACGCTACATTTACTCTTTTCCAAAGGTGAAAGGGCCCTATTTGTGCCTTTTTGTGGCATATTTGTGCCTTTCCAAAACATAATTACATAAAAAGCCTGAAGTCGAGACAGACACAAGAATTGTAAGTTGATACAATGGTTCTCTAACGAAAGGAACTGAACGTGGTTCAAACCCCACTTTCTACCATTGTGTCCTTGAGCAAGACACTTAACCCTCAGTTGCTCCAGGGGGACTGTCCCTGTAACTAATAATTGTAAGTCGCTCTGGATAAAGGTGTCAGCCAAATGCCGTAAATGTAAATTAGCAAATGTCTTTAGATGGTAGGCATCCACGTCACCTTACCCCAGAGCTTTCAACATGATCATTGAAGCTATCAGAATCAGAAAACTTTATTGATCCTGGAGGAAATTGCTTCAGATGCAAAAAGAGCAAAGATGCCTAAGAAATAACAATGCTTTAAATTAGATAAAAAAAAATATGCTTCATCCAAAATCTGAGACAAAAGACTGGTGCACCATGGAGGAAAGGTAAGTTTGAGACAAAATATTTGTGATCCTTATTCAAGTACCATTTGACAGGCTTCAGCCTATATTCACATTAAACTATGACTATGCATCCAATCTGTAATGCCTCCAACCGTTCCATCATAAATCTGCTTCAAGCAAAAATTCTGTATGTTGCATGGAAATCAAAGATTTAGTTTTACTGCTGTTTACGTAGCCTTCACAAACCTTTAGCACAGCTCAGGGACAATTGGGCCACATAATCACACAAGAGTGAATTACTATTTTAAATTTAGTTAAGAAAACCATAGAATGTGGGAGTGTGTCATTTGGCTGAATGTCGATGAAGTTTCAACTTAATTCATGCATGCAAGTGGAAAAAATAGAAGACAGAAGCGTATCTGTTCCCTCATATGGATGACTAAAATACACTTCAAATGTTATTGTTCTTAAGGACAGTTTAGAGAATGAGTGATTGGGTTCTTGTTTGGAAATATCAGTGAGTATTTGAAGCCTGTAAAGTGCTGTTTAGGCCAGGTGTAGAACCAATAGCTGCAAATAAGCTGAATGTGATGTCAGTTTAATGTTATCTGCATTCAGTTGTGCTGATTTATACTGAAAATCAGCTGCGTGTGCACTGGAAATAGGTGAAGCCTTGAATTTACTTGCTTTAAAAGTGCCCATGAATAAAATACATCAACAGGATCGATGTCTTTCGGTTCACTTCCTTCATCAGCAGTGTTGATGTAATGTTCGTGTGCAACCAATGTACACAACTGAATCAAGTTAATCCAAAAAACTATTTTTTTTCCCCAGTGTGTGGTGTTTGGTGTGTACCATTCCAGGAATAAAAAAAACAATGCTGCTGGATCTTTATCTCGGTGCTGTTAGGCCTCCCCCTCCCTTTGCCTCTGCTTCTGCCTCTTCCTCTGTCAGGGAGGTGGCTGGGCTTCTGACATTAATGCATTGAGGGGTGTAATTCCAATTTGTTTCAAAGCAACTATTAATTTGCCCATTTCAAGGCCATGCAGGAGGGAACCCCTGTAAGGCCACTGAACCATGAAAGACATTATCTGGAGGGCTCTGTCTCTTTTTTTTTTTTGTTTCCAGAGCGAGAAGGATGCGGCGGCGGCGATTGATGCGCTTTGATGAGGCATCGTCGGCTCCTGCAGCCGTTGGAGACGGGCCCCCTGCAGCCCGGCTCCCAGCATGCCGTGTGAGGAGGATGTCATTAGGGCTGTAATAACAGCGACGGGCACGCTAATGTTGGAGTGGCCCGCTCGGTCAGATGCACCAAGCCCCCTCCACCCTCCATCACACACCCTCTGCATATCAAACAGGCCCTTAATGATAGCCACACACTCCGAGAACAGAGCTGTGCTCAACAACCAGCTGTCTAAGGAACACACACGCACATTAAAAGTCTTTTAAAGACTCTGGACAACAGAGTGAAAAGAAAATGACTAATGCTGATGACATTCCCTGGAATTGCCTGGATTCTTAACTCTAAGCTGAGCCGTAGTTTCTTTATAAGGTGGAGCTTTTTGAAGAGTTTTTCTCAAGAAATGTTGAGCACCGTGAAGTGTAGACATTTTTGCTTATTATCTAGAAATTGGGATCAAGCAAGTATGTTCACCACTTCAAAATGAGCAGCATTTTGCTATATGTGGTAGTATGAAAAATGTAGACATATGCTCTAGGTTAAAAACACATCTAGAACATCTTATCGCATTTGTTGGTTGTTCTCTATGTACAATATTCAACAGCTTCTTACACCAAAAGAAACTTAATGAACAGAAAGAAAGGGATAGAAGGACTAGGTAGATGAGTGCTGTCCCATTGAAGCTGCAGTTATGTGCTCTGATGACCCAAAAAAGTATAAAAATAAATAAATAAATAAAATGGTTTGATTTAATAATGGTGAGACTGTCTTGAAGAACAACACCTACAGGAACAAGGAGACATTAAAATATGAAACGAATTGAAAAGTGAGGGGTGAAAAAGGAGGTGTAAAGGGGGAACAAATCTGGTAAAGCAGAAAAAAAAACATGCTCTTCTACAGCAAGTCTGATACCTTTCGATCTAAAGCAGTTAAAATATGAGCAGTCTGGAAAAAAACGCCTCATGCATGTCTGAGGAAAGGCATGAATGCTGTTAAAGCATGCTGTTCAAGGACTTCATATGTTAAAAGAAGACACCGATTTCCTCAGTGACCCGTCAACCTAAGAATGGAAGTAAATACTGACAGTTAGGACTACTTGATTTGAAATGGGTCGAATATAACTTGACTTTTGGTGAATTGGATTTATTTACATTGGTACACCTACTCCATGCTTCTGGGACATGTAGTAGAATAGCAGTAAACCCATACCTCAACTGTTCTCATCTCAGTTTGTCTATATTAGTGGACTCTTCATTTATTCACTTAGTGATTATACCCAGTTCTGTTTCTCTAATTATCACCATGGGTCACCATTAACAGTACCCCCTCATTTCAGGACTGAACATCTGAAACTGCAAAAACACGTGAAAGTATAAAAAATGAAATAATAATAATAATAATAATAATCTGATTGCCACTCAGCTCAGAGAGAATAGGTTGTGCATCAGTGGTTTGATGTGTTAGTTATATGTCTGTATTCCTGTTCTCTTTGATCTAAATGATCCAAAAAATTCAAATGAAAACAAAACTTATTTTGCATAGGGTCACCATGTATCTGCTGTTTGAAATTTCAGCACCTCCAACTTAAAACACCTTCTCTTGGTCACCAGTCCCTGTGAAGGTAAAAAAAAAAAAGATTATAAAGTTCAGAGATGTCCCGGTTTCAAAACCAGTGCAAGAGATTGCACCATAAACATTACTTGAGGGCATTAGAGATGAAGCTTGGAGGAAGAAAAAGAGACATTCCCAAAAAAAGCCTGCTGTTTTTAAGTCTTCTGATGAATTATCACCTGCACTATAGTGCATTACATGATTAACAACATTATCAACAAACTGTCAACTCATCTGTTTACTCGCATCTATTCATCCTGTTACTAATGTTCAATAATGGAAGGTTAATGGAAAGTTCTTAATGACTGAGGTCTGCAGAAAGAAAGAAAAACTAACTAATAATACTTTTTGAACTTTTTTCATCTATGAAAACCTTTTCTAGATTAACTTAGATTTATCTTCCATGCTCAAAACAGTTTCACTTTGAGTGATTAGAGCTTTGAATTCTCTCTCTCTCTCTGTCTGTGTTTTAATTGAATGCTTAAAATACTGTGAATATATCTCTCCAGTACCTGAGAGCTGCTTGGATGACCTTTTCCCGGCTCCGCTGTGTTGTGACAGAGTCATTTTCCAGTCCTTAATGCACTCAGAGTGTACTCTGTCGGAGGCACTGTTCACAGGGTGCTAATCTCTGCCTCTCATCACCATACCACACACACTCATCAAGACTAGGGGTCCTAAAAGGGTCCCTGACACTTTGGAGTTGGACATGCTAATGAGTTGTGTTCCTGAATATAAAAGATGAGGACGTTTTATGGTGTTTGTGCTAAAGACGGCGATGTAAGATTTAATGGGATTCTCTCTTTGTAGGAGTAAAGAATCTTCAACAAAGGACTTATGCTGAAGATAATAATAATAATACTAACAATAATACATAAGACATTAGTCATTTGCATTGTTAATAATGATAAAACTCTTAGTCTCTCACTCCGTCAGTCTCTCTCTCTCTGTTTCTCTTTTTTCTGTCCATCTCCCCCACCTGCAAATCTCATTCCATCTCTTTTCCTTTACTGTATCTCTACTTCTTTCCTGCTCTGTCTTTCACTCTGTCTGGCTTTCTGTCTTTTATTCTTTCACTCTTTCTTACTGTCTCTCTCTCTTTTACTCCACTCTCACCTCCTTCACTTTGTCCCTCCTTCAATCTGTCTATCTCTCCTTCACTCTCTCTCTCTGAATTCTTGGGCTCAGTCATGTGTGTAAGACCCTGGAGCACTCTTTCTTTCCTCCACAGGCTTTACCATAAAGTAGGTTGGTTTTCACTGTCTTTGGTACCTGTAAAATTTACACCCACATAAAAAGGTAAATAGCCTACATGGCCTTACCGATATAAGCTACTGATTGTCTTCCTATTACAATTTTATGGACGGTGTAATTCAGATGGACACAACATAGCCTCCTAGAACTCGTCGTGGCTCTGGAGATCGCTCAGCAGCCCCCGGAGACGACCGATTCCAAATGCATTACTTTCTAAGTCACCTTAAGGAATTTATGGGTAAAGATAATGTCAATGACAAATCATTATTTTCTTAAAAAAAAAATCTACAGTATAATTCCAAATTACAGCATTAAACCCCTTAAGGCTTCAATTAAAGAGACGTGATCTTTGAGATCCATGCAGGTATTTATGCACTATGCACTAAGTTCCTGCTCTAGCAGTCTGAATATAGTATATAGTATTCAGTGTGTGTATATATATATATATATATATAGTTGTCAGAAATGTGTTATACACATACGTGTGTATGTATATAAAACAAAATTTATATACATATATAATCACAATTAATGATTTTCTGCGTTTAATCGCATTGTTATACACAAAATTCAGTAATGAATTCAAAAGTAGTGTATTGCGCACTTTTATTTCAAAAGTACTATTTGAACAAAAGTGCAATAACATTTGGTTTTCAAACATTTTAAACAAATAAGGTGCTTTTTAACATCAGTACTCTCTTTACACAGTTGCAGTTAAAATATTTCTTGTAAATCTCAACTTAAACATTAATGTAATCAAATCAAATATAAAACCAAAGCTATCTGCCACTGCCAGGGCATTAACATTTTATCTAGTTTGTTATAGAAAAACAAGTTCCCCTCAGCATCCAGAGCCATGATCATAACATTATAACAGGCACCTTCCAAGCAACAGCAAGGTAACATTTATAAATCTGTTCTTTTTTTTCTGAACAGGTACCAGCAGAAACATTTTACTTTTATCAGGGAGCAGCATAAACAGTTTATGTTCAGTAGCAAATGTCCCTGTTAGAGTGAGATGAAGTGGTCGAGCACAGAAAAAGCAACAAACTTTCAAAATAATAGTAATAAAAACACTGCGTTAACGTGCGATAAAATAATTGTCGGCATTAAGTAAATAATGCGTTAACGCGAAAATAACACGTTAATTTGCCCAGTCCTAATATATATATATATATATATATTAGGGCTGTCAGTAGATATATATTAGGGCTGTCAGTAGATTAAAATATTTAATCGCGATTAATCGCATGTTTGCCATAGTTAACTCGCGATT
>JBBPCZ010000148.1:19453900-19464890 GCA_037974445.1 Brycinus macrolepidotus | reverse complement strand
ACTGCGTTAACGCGCGATAAATTAATTGTCGGCGTTAAGTAAATCATGCGTTAACGCGATAATAACGCCTTAACTTTCCCAGCACTAATATATATGTATATAGTTGTCAAAACAATTTGAGTTAAAATGTCCTATTTTCACTTACATTGAAAGTTTAGAACATTTTTATCTCCTCCAAGAAAGTGTAGTCTTGCATGATCTTTTCAAATGTAATTTTTTTTTAAGTGTTTGAACTGCAAACACTAACATTTGAGACAGACTGACACAAATATAGCTGGGGTTCATTTAGTCACCCTTTGCCGCCGTGTAAGTTTAAGCGAAGAGCCACTTAGTTCGTGCAGAGATGCCATCATGCTGCGCTCACAATGAGCTGCAAATGCCAGAGTTTAATGTATTCTGCGTCTTTACCACATACCACTGCCGCTTAATTCTTACTCATTCCTCCATCCTTCCATCCTGCTCTCTCTCTGTTTCACCACCTCTCAGACAGAATCTATTCATAACTACTTTTTCCTCTATAAAACTTATATGTAATAATCTTTGCTGCAGATATTGCAAGGACATCATGATAACCTTTAGGAAAATGGCATTTTTCTTATCTATCATTGGTTGCATTTTTCATATAACATCACTGACATATCACTCATAAATGGTAACTTTATAGGAGAAAGAAACCCATTTTATTTACTTAAGTTCACTTCCCTGCAGCAGTAATTGTGGATGATGTACACATTTGAGTCAAGCAAAATCAGCTCATTTCATTTTCTGTTAAGTGACAATACGTACAAAATCAGCCAAGAATTTGAGTGTAGCTGCTTGAAAGTTCTAGCAAAATGGCTTATTAGGCATAGATAATAATTAAAGAGCCCATATCATACATTTATGATGTTTATTTGTTTTTATGTACCAAAGCCATGTTGTATTCATATTCATTTTTACAGGACCATCCAACTTCACTATATTCTTTAGAACTGGGCAGGTTGTTTTTGTTACTGTGCCTTTAGGTTTGAAATATGAAAATGACCTCTGTTCTAATTGTCTGGCCAGTATTATGCTTTGTTCAAAAAACAGTCCAGGCTGAAACACTCTCTCTAATTATGAATAGGAGGTTCTAAAATGCTGTATATTTAGACACTGTATATGTAAATGCATTGATTTCAGTGACATCACAAAAATGAATGCAAAACAGGCTAATTTCAATATGTGGATCACATGGAGTGGGGAGTGATTGGCATGTTTTGAAAATTTACGTGCTTATGTACTACATTAAACTCATAGAAACTCATGGGTCTGCGATATGGGCCCTTTAAAATGGTCACCCTTTAACTGGTGGGCTCCACAGTTGTTTATTTAGAGATCTGCTTCTGGAAAATTCTTGTATTTCCCAAGCATCTTCAAACTAACATTTTCTGTGGTTCCATTATTAAATGGCCACCATGCTCTAGTGCTCCCCATGACCTGCCAAGGATAAAGAATCTGTTTACTGTAAATTGCACCGCACTCCCTTCCAACTACCATCTGCCGCTTAGTATGCTGCTGTGTAGATCCCACTAAAAATAGAGCCTCTGATTGACTCCTGAGGAGAAGGGGGCCCATCTTGCCCCAAGCCTCTGAAATGGCCTCAACGGAGGTTGAAAATGTCTAAACAAACAAAAAAATACAAATCTGTTCTCTGCCAGTTTGCGAATATCTGACTACCAGAAACTTCACTGGCTACTTGTGCCCTGCTTGATGGATTTGCTAGAGAATCCAAAAGCAGGTTGTTTGACCCAAACCATGCTCGTGTTACACATCATTAAAGTCATGTTCCTGCTCACTGTACATTCTGCACCGTGTTATAACAGAAAAGCATCTGGTTCCTCATTAAAATTCTACTAAGTACAGCAGCCCTGCCAAATCCTCAACCATAAAGGCAGTCAGTGATCTCTGGCTGGAGGTCTGTAGACTTCTTGACATGCTTGTATCTCCAGTTTGAGTCCTGGAGACACATGTTAGAGAAGCATAAAAACCTATTCTTGTTATCCCATTGTTATCTCATGAATTAAATTTGAAATGAAGCTCTTCAGCGATTTTTCTGGTTTGCCTCCACATATCCCCATTCTCTAACATGCATAGTGTATAGAAATGAATTTACTACTTTACAATAAGACTACCCTTATAAAGGGTTTATTCATTATTTCTAATCAGGTTGTTAATTAGGTTGTGGACAGTTAATAAATCATTAATAAGCATTTATAAAAATGTTATAACGGTAGTCACACATTGATGCAGGCTCACTATTTGACAAGATCTGGTGTTTTAATGGTAGTAGCATCGGATACCTGATGAAGTTGACGGTTTAACATTCTGCCTGAGAAAGGGACACGAAAAGCTCAGCAGCTAGCAAGATCTGAGATCTTGCCAAATAGTGAGCCTGCATCAAAGTATGACAGCTGTTATAACTTGTTTATCACTGCTTATTATTGAGTTATAAACTGTCTACAAATGCCAACCTGATTATAAATCATTTATAAACCCTTGATAAGGTTAGTCTTACTATAAAGTCTCACTAAAATGAATAATGTGGACTCAGTTGCATTTATTTAAGCATATGAATTATATTCTCAGCCAATATCTCTAGCATCTGTGAGGCTGTATTTGGAAGCACTCTGTCTGAGAGAAGAGGCCAGCTGCTTGGTCACTGAATTCAAATGGACAGATCCAAATCTGCTGGGGGTCTGTATGCAGTAAGATAACCAAATCTGCTTGATAAAATTAAGCTAATCTGAATTATTTGTGGCAAATGCACTGCTCAGTCTACCTCAATCAGATAAATTCTTTAGCAGACAGCACTGACGTCCAGTGTAAAGTTGGGCTGTCCTGAAATTTTGAGTTCATTAAAGAAGTTACAGTGAGTAAGACACCATTATTTTTCATGCCATGAATTAGAATTTGAATGAACTCAACATTTTAGAACAGCCTGCTTAATTACTTATTTACATGAAAAACAGATCTTTTAACCGTGTACTTTTGCAGGTTACTGAATCTACTTGGTGTTACCATTTAAAGTTGTACCTCTGAAAACCAAACCTGTATGTCAAGCATTTATAATGCCCTGTTTCTTGTTTAATAAAGTTTTTGGTTTAAATCCTGTCGGGTCAGCATCCTGGCCATGGTACAGTCACACTGCAAATGTTACAACTGTGTATAAATCCTGCTTTCATGACTACCACAACAGTGTTTGGATTTTGAAAAGATTCACTTTAGATTGAAAGTTGAGGCTGGTTCTATATGTCGTACCAGGGAAGAAGGCAAGAAATCCCACCCCTGTGAAGACTGTAGATAAAAAAGTGAGTTATACAGAATCGGGGCTTTATGCTTACATTGGCTTTTATAATTACAGTTTATCAAATGTATTTAATATGTTTTACGTTTTTAATAAATGTTTTTTTTTATGGACTCCCTTCCTGTCCACATACAGGTTGTAAAAACTTATTCCCTTTAGCTATTTACACTTCTTCCAGTTCTGTTACCAAAAGATTCACACTGCAGTTCTGTAAGTTCATCTACAGTGACTCGGTATTGGTTTTCCCAAAGTTTATTCAAACTTACAGCTTTTCACTTGCAGTTGTTTGTCGGAGACTTGCTTTTTCTTCTGAGTCATTGTTCCTGACATTGTTTCTTCTGAGTCATTGTTCCTGACAAAAAAAGGTCATTATAATCAGACCAGAACCAAACTCTTTCCTTCAAACCCCATGTTAACTATACAGTTAAGACAGCTTTTTTTGTGACCATTTTTGTCATGCGAGAACACACAGTGTGTGGGGACGGTAATTTGCTTAAGGGTATCTCAGTGGTGCCACTGGCAGTCCTGGGATTCAAACCAATTACCTTCCGATCACAGGGGCAACTCCCTTAACCGCCAGGCCACCAGCTGCCACATCAAAAACAGCAGAAACTCTTATCCATGCTTTCGTTACATTTAGATTACTGCAATATCATCCTCCCTGCCAAAACAATAAAGAAACTTCAATATGTCCAGAATTCAGCTGCCCACCTCCTCACCCGGTCACAGATTATGGACCACATCATCTCTGTTCTTAAAGAGCTCCACTGGCGTCCTGTCCAGCAACGTATTCAGTTTAAACTTCTACTCTTCACTTACAAATCTCACCACAGTTTGGTGCCATCATATCTAGCTTGATCTTGTTCATAGTTACTCCTCCACACACTGCCTTCGCTCTGCTGAGTCCAATCTCCTTTCCCTTCCTAAAAGAACCAAATACTGCTCCTGGGGTGAACAGGGCCTCTAGTGTTGTTTCCCCCTCCCTCTGGAACTCCCTTCCTAGTGACACTAGAAACTCCTCATCTCTCATCTCATTTAAATGCTCTTTTAAGGCCTACCTTTTCAAATTAGCTTTCAGCTGTTGACAGCATTCTGTTGTGTTGTTCTTTTTGGTGTCTTTGTGGTGTTTTGTTATCATCTTTTTTGTTTGTATCTTTCGAGTCTCTCCTTCATATTTTTGCCTTTTGCAAAACGACTCTGGGTATTATGAAATGCACTATATAAAATGAATGTATTATTACTGTTATTATTATTATCAAAATGTCTAAAGGTAATGCTAGACCAGTCACTCAGCATCCAACAACCTGACACCGCTGAAATTCTGCTTGGCATCACTACACAGTCGTCCCTCTAAACAAGTGCAGCTATTAACAAGAATGTTAAACACTTGGATTGGCATAATTAATCATTTCTAGCGATGTCATTTTCACTCAGCCTTCCTGTGAAAGCAGTGATGTCAACTTCCATTTGGGCACATTCGGTCTGAGAGAGGTGGCCAGATGCTAGGTCACTAATGCAGTGAATTCAGATGGCCTGATCAAAATCTGCTCAACGTTTGTAGGTATTAAGAGAACCTGCTATATTAAATGAAGCTAACCTGAATGATTCATAGCAAATGCACTACATAATGTACCCCGTACCTTTACTTTGGGGGCTTACTATAACATATAATATACTGTAAGATAATGTTAAATGTAGTAACCTGAGTGCTCTGAACTTCAAATAATGGGTTAACAGAATGTAAGACACCATTTTTTTCAGAACTTCTCATTTCAAGGCAGCCGGGTTACTTATTTCTTTACGTGAAAAGGACAGATTTTTTACAGTGTACTTTTAGTGGTGGCTGAGACCAACGTGTCAGTGTAAAAATGCCCTGATCCTTTTTTTAATAGAGTTGTTGGTTTAAATCACACTACAACTGTGCCTTCCACAAATCCCACTATCGTGAATTTCCATAAAATTTCACTTTGGAATGGAATTTGAGTCTAGTTCAGCAAATCACACCAGGAAAGAAGGAAGCAGGAAATCCCACTTCTATCACCAGTTTTCCACTTAAGTGTCACTATTTGTCCAGGTGATACAGTCGCTGGGAAATTGAGGCGGCTATAACTGCAGCCTCCCCCACATAAACACTTCACACAGCCCACAGGGCTAATATTGTTATCCTAAACGAAGCGGCTGTGTGCATGCGCCTGGAAGATGGGAAAAAAGAGAAAGTGAGAGAGTTGCGAAGGAAGCTGCCATAAGTTTTTCCGCCCGTTTCGCCTGTCTCGGGTGGCTCTGCAGCCTAGCTGGCTGTAATTGGCTCACCGTGCTCATTCACGGCTCTGTCAGTGTGATTTGCCAGTTTGCTGATGTGGGGAGACAGAGGTGCTGCTTCTGTGTCTCTTTGTGTTTGACTTTATGGGATCGGCTAAAGCGTTATCAGAGGATAGGGCAGCGGTAGGGGGATTCTAAAGCTGGGTCTCAGTTCACACTCATACTGGTGAACAGTGGCGATGGTGAGTGTTTACCAAGCATGTAAAGATTTCAGTATTGAAAAACTTAATGAACATTTGTAACAATGTATGGAAACCAACAGAAAGATAAAAACTAGGCATCTCTGTGGAGCCAATCAGAGTAAGGTAGGTGGATAGGGGTGGGGCTTAGGCTATATATGCACCCACAGTGATTTTATTTAGGGGGTGGTTTCGAACTGGGTGATTTTTAACACTGTTTCTGACTACAGTGACAATAGCATGGTCATTGTCAATCAGTTGTGCTTTCTGGTAGTTGTTTCAATATCAATAGAAAGAAAGTTCTGTCACCCACCCTTTTAGAAAGCGATCTATTTTCAATTAGCAAGCTGCTAATTGTGTTGTGCCTATTGTGATCTATGAAATCATATAGTTAGCGGCTACAATGGTCACTGAAAGCCCACCTTCCTTTTGAGCTGACTGGTCAACATTAATGCTTTGTTAGGTAGGCTTCTTGACCCCATTTTGCAGTTTTTCCAGTTCCAGTTTATAAGTAGCCTAGCCACTCCATATTCTTCCCACTAAAAAAAAAAGACTTAGAAAGCATCCTCATCACCTCTTTGGAATCTATACCATCTACTGACATTGTGGGCTCGTTCACTGTCCTCCAAACAACAGAACTTTTTAAGTGGGACAGCGCCATGAGAGATAAAGCAGTCCTCTTTAAAGAGACCTGCTGAATTTATAATAATTTTCTGCAGATGGCAGCCATATCTCCAGCATGCCACATATTTAAAGGTCATCTGTGGTTTTACAAGAGCCGGTAATGGTGCTGCTGCGTTTGGGTGAATTGGCCGATCTGTCACAGGGAGGCTTGTTTATGAGCAGTCGGCGGCCCCCTCCCGTCCAACCTGAGCGCAGAGCTCATTCCAGTGGCCGTAAAATCTACAATTGCTCCGATTCATCACGGAATTAGTAGGAATGTGACAGCAGCCATTGAGCGGCTCTCCGCTGATCCAGGTGCAGCTGCTGAGATTCATACAGAAGCAGGCGCTAAAGACACTCGAAGGAGATGTCCAGTCCAGCGCGTGCCCAGTGCTGCAGGACGGGTCGGTGGAGGAGACATTAGTAAAATGAGGGAATGATTTTGTAAGTACTAAGAAACACTAAAGAAACTTTCCGCATCAAACACTAATATTCTACAACAACAGGTAGTCCCAACAGCTGAGAAGCATTTTTTCACAATAACTGCATCATTGAGCTGAGCAATGGTGACAACCTCTCTGTTCACTGTTAGTAATTTACTAAAATCAAACCCTTAGATTACTTAGAGAAATCGTCATTGCCCCTAAGTAAACTTTTTTGGTTGGTAGCTGTTCAATAAACTGGAGTTTGCCAGAAATGAAAAGATACAAATCAACAAACAGGACAAGCTGTTAAATTTGGTAAAAACTGAAAAACCTGAGCTGAACTAAATATTCACAGAGTTTCATGGAACTGTGGCTCTCATGGATCTGTAACACTAAAGGCTCTACCTTTTTGGGCACAAGGAATCACCAACATTAAACATTTAATACAAATTATTTTGTAAAACTTTTGTATAAAAGCAGTAAAACAGCTCAGATTTTGTGTTATCAACAACATCACAAGTTTTGAATGAATTTTTCACTTCGATGTTGGCGGCAACCTGCATTGGTCTTATGGAAAAGACTCTTAACTCTACATTCACCCTCCTATAAGTAACTAAGCCACTGTAAGGATAAGACTGTCTGCAAAATGCCATAGCAGCAAACATATTTAATTGATTTCAAGTCATTTAACTATGTGCAAATAAATAAAACATTAGGTGACACAATCTACAGTCATCATCACAGCAAATATTAGCAACTGTGTCTTGCTAATAACACTCATGTCTGGCCCAAGAAAAGCTGAAGCCCATTAGTCCATGCGTCAGCAGTGTAACCGTCACTGCTAAAGCACCAGTGCCATTAAAGCATGGGTCTGTGGCCACCATACATAGCCTCTAAATAGCCTTTAAAGCTCCTATGTTTAAGTATTACTGAAAAAAAATGCCATTCAAAGAGCAGGAAATGGAAAAAGAGGCTTTAAATAGAATCATAATCACAGAAAACAGCAAAGCAACCACCAAAGCACCTTCACATATAATTTTCTCTTATATACTAAATATAATCCTGAGTTTTATACGTGCTCAAAATAACTGAGTTTGTTATGAATGATATGATAGGTCCAAGGATGCAAGCTGTAGGCCTGCAGTCTCTATCTCAGACCTTTCAGAGTGTACAAGGCTGGGATTTAAGAGCCATAGTTTAAGGGCTTCTGTTTAACTATTGCATGCTGCTTCAGACAGATAGGGCTGAGTGGCTGACCGAGGTCATCTCACTCTCTTTCTCTCTCTCTCGCTTTCTCTCTCTCTCTCTCTCCATACATCCATCTCTCACCTGAGCAGGCCTGCCTTTGGTGATAGCGCTCAAGGCGTGCTGTAATTTCCCTGCGTTTTCTCATCTTTATCTTTGGCCGATTCCCGCTCTCTGACTCGGGAGAGAGCGAGAGCGTGTTGGACACACATCCAGCAGCGTAATCTCCACTTGTGCCAGCTCATTTAAATGAGTTCCTCTTTCAGGTTCAGAACCTCTTTCTCTATTTCACATTCACAAAGGTCAGCCAGAGTGCAGCTGCTTAAACACGTACACGGACAGCACATTAGCGCACTCGGGGTGTAGCGGCAGACTGAGAAGAGCTATATATCATGGCTTGCTACACACACGCGCCCGCGCCCACACACACACACACACACACACACACACACACACACACACACAAAGAAGCCATTTGTGGAAAGCAGATAGGAAATGGTAAAATATCTACTACATACAAGCACGGACAAATCCAGTATTAGAGCTTAGTTTGTTATTAAAACTCAAATATTTCACACATGCAACAAACCAGTTCACTATAAATAGATGACATGCTTTTAAAATGTGAACTGACCCCTAAACATGATCACCCACTCCCTTCAGTTACAGCAGGAAATGTCTGACAAACATACTAAAACAACACACCACAAAAAAATGTACTGCCTAAAACCCTGTACCCACTAAAATCACTGTAACACATGGCCTCAAGTGGCTTTAACAAAATGGCAGAAAACAAAATAAAGTAAAATACACTTTTTTTTCAAGAAATAATTATTAACAATATTTTTGACAAACAATTCTTCTGCCGAGTTCATATAAAATATTTTATTAGAGTATGTTATTGTTGCCAAGCAACCATGTACTGCTAAATATTGCAGTCATTTTAAGATCATATTAACGTAATCATCAAATAATAATAATGACAATAAATATTTTAATGTAGCTGTAGCGTTTTTGTTTTGTATCTTTTTTTGCAGTCTCTCTTTAGTCCTGTCCTGCCCGCACTTGTGTAGTCTTGGGGTTTTCTGTGTTGCTCCATGGTCCTAAAGGAACATTATTGTCATTTCAACCAAATACACTGTACACTGTGAAATGCAACAAACAGTATACTAACAAATACTAGTAAATAATAAATAAATAATCAATATTAAATAATAGTCATTTAGCACCATTCCATGCTGGACAAATGCACTATCTGAGTGTAGAAGCCAGAATTTCATAATGTACAGAGCTCTATACAGGCAGTAAGGAACTATTTGAGATTCAGTCTTGGTTTAATGCTTCCTAAGGCAGATCTAACTATAGGAAGTGGATCAAATAGTAAATACTGTAATTCAAAGCCTAAGAGGTAAATGTAGGAGAGGTTTAGCCTGTTGGCCAACTTTTAGCCTGTTAGCTAGCTGATCAGTCTAGTTCTGGTACAAAAAATAAGTTGTCAATCCAGCAGTTCAAACAAAACTGGATTCTTACTTCATCTATTCATTCAGTGATCATAGAAGCTCAGCCAAATACATTATAGGATCAGAACTGTTTTATTACAGAGATTTTCACACCAGTAATAGTTTTCCCTCTTTTCACTTTGACACTGCTGAACATTTCTACCACTCTTATGTCGTTAATGATTTTGCTGATTGTTTGCACCACAGCCAGTTTAAAGTCAACGTCAAAGTCGTTTTCTCTACTTTAATTACATCACTGTGCACCAGAAGGTAGGAAAAATAATATCAACCAATAATACTGTATTTCCCCTCCATCTTCTCCTAGCACCTCCACCTATCATCAAGTGAAAATGCTCAGTGATCTCAGAGACGCTCCCTAATACCAAATTTCACTCAGAAATATGTCACGGTATGGAAGGGAAATGCCCTGATTTCTCATTTGAGGAGGGGGATACGATCATCGTTACTGTTACTGTAAGAAATTACGTCACATTGTGTCTTCCTAAGAATATTGTGGTTATCATCTGCAAGAGCACTGAACAACTGAATGTTTCTATAAAAAGATTATATAAACAGGCCTGCTTAACTGGATTTACTGCAGTGAAGTGAGTGAAATACTGTATTAAATCACTGTATTCATAGTTTTTGAATGTGGTAGTTTGTAGTCCGTTCTAACTATGATATTTTACATTTCATGAAAAAGTATTGTTCAACCCTTTTCATGATTTACAGGAAATTATTGTTATTATTATTATTATTATTATTATTATTATTATTATTATTAATAATAATAATAATAATAATAATAATAATATTTAATACTGATCCCAAATTATCGTAATGTTGATCTGAAACAGATGTTTAAATGTATCTAGAATTACATCTTGGTGCCTAGTGTATACTATTTAACACTACATAAATTATTTAATATATAAAGTTCATTAATAATAATAATAATAATAAATAATAATAATAATAATAATAATAAAAATCAATTTCTGAACAGTAGTGTAGTTGGAATAGTATTAGTAAATAGTACTTTGTTAGTATAGTATTTATTGGTCTTTTGACCGTTATTATTATTTTTATTATAATTATTACTGGCCTTGAACCGCATCTTAAGCATGATTTTAAAACAGCTTCTGTTGTCTGAACTGGCACAGCTGAACTGATTCATCAGAAATGTGATGGCAGTCGGAGGCCGGTTCACACTCTCCCTGTTTCATGGCTCGGCTGGCGGACTGATAAAAGCAGCACAATGAAAGTCATCACAGCCATTCAGCACATGAAACACTTCCTCACAAAACGGACACAATAGCGCCCTCTCCCCCTGTC
>JBBPCZ010000148.1:19401972-19422392 GCA_037974445.1 Brycinus macrolepidotus | reverse complement strand
TCTCTCTCTCTCTCTCTCTCTCTCTCTCTCTCTCTCTCTCTCTCTCTCTCTCTCTCTCTCTCTCTCTCTCTCAGGGTGAGCCTGGGCCTCCAGGTGAAGCTGGTATGGAGGGAGTTCCAGGGCCAAAGGTGATGACCTTCCCTAACATTTGTTTTTATTGGCTTTTGCTCAGTTTTTCCCCCCCAATGGAGAGTCAACAAATTCCCACCACCTGATAGAATCTCCCTTACTGTCACATCAGTGACAGTGTTTGTACACTGAGGGGTACTGTGAGTGCAAAGAGCATAAAGACAAACACACACTGTCATTCTTTCCTCTCACACTTCACATGCATGTGTGTCTGTTTTGTCCTTTTCCCACTTTGCCCCTCAAATAAATTTACTCTCTCTATCATGATCTTTCTCCTACAGGGTGACAGGGGTGAGAGAGGACCAGTCGGGCCTCAGGGAATCGTTGGAAAGGCTGTAAGTTTATTTCATTAAATATTATTCCAGCTAATCATGAAAGTGACATTTTCCAGTGTTTCTGAACCACCTTTGAGTGTACTTCATAGCTCATCAGTACTAAATTCTGCTTTTCCCAATTGATGACTCCTTATCTATGATCTGTTTGAAGGGAGGCAAAGGAGAGAGAGGGCCCATTGGTGTACCAGGACCTCAAGGCCTTCCTGGAATCAAGGGTGACAAGGTGTGTGTGTAACCAAGGCATGTTCTTCTGAGCATATTTTTAAATTTGTGTGCTCAGAATGAAAGGATAGCTGAGAAAAGCTGATTGGTTTGTTAGATATTGCAATGAAATGCTATTGCCATACAGTGGCACTGTTACCCTGTGTATCAGTAGAGATGCAGGTATAGTGCCTTTTCTCTAAAAAAACATCTTAGTTCCTGGGCAATTTATACCCCAGGTTGCCAAATAATTCTCAAAGATAAAATATTTTCATATGGGCACTTTAAGATTTGTTTTCCTTTTATCTATAATATCCTTGCCATTTAATGTAAGCCATCAGGCATTGCCACTAATAATATAGTGTGGTGGTCCTCCAGTATCTGGTTAAACAAAAATATAGCGTATATTAAATTGTCTCTGCCTGAACCATTAGGGCTCATGATGGATGATGTGTAATCTGCTATTGCTTCTTTCTATAGGGATTCCAAGGAAAAGTGGGGGCAAAAGGAGACTTTGTGAGTATATGCTCAGATAAATAGATAGCTCTGTTTATGCTTTATGTAATGGAAAAAATGTATCATAAAATGGACAATAGCCGAGAGCGACTTCAGAAGACGTTCACCGGTGCTTTACCAATATGTGCTCTCCTACAGGGTGATCCAGGAGTAGAAGGGTTGGCTGGAGAGAAAGGAGAGAAGGTAAATCTGTTAAAATGACAATAATGTATCTGTTAGATAAGAAAAGATTACCTTATACTTGGTTTTGGATGCTGATACACGGATATCTCTCATCATTCAACAGGGACAGTCTGGTGAACCTGGCCCCAAAGGACAGGTAAGAAGGACAGAAGGGTCCTTTAGGATTTTTCTAGTTTAAGCACATAAAAAAACCCAATAATAATAAAAAGAAGAAGAATTTGCAATTTCAACCATAACCCAAATGTAGTCAATGCGCCAAGGAATGCATGGCATCCAAGGTTTGGTCCTTTAGTTTTGCACTGGATCCAGAAGGCTGGCAATGGAAACTCACAACCAAGTAGCTGACATTGTGTCTACTGCATCAATTCACACGTTCGACGAACTGCACTAGGCTGGTAAGTGCAGTAAAGGTGGTCAGATGTATGGACAAGTTCAGGCCGCTACTACTGTTTCTAACTGATGTACTTTGGTCTATTTGTCTGTAGATAACAATGCCATATAATGATAGAAACCACACAGTAAGCCTATTTAAAACTTCAAAAACTGGAGTTAAAGGCAGAAGTGATTATTTAGACATGCAGCTTACCTGATGATAACTGGTGTTGTGTGAGTTATAAATTACTTGTTTGTTACATTAGCTCCAGTGCAACACGGAAGGAACAGACATGTTTTAGCTGATCAGAAATTTAGATTAGATTTTTCACCAAGAACAGCATACAATATAAAATTCATTGGAGATTTTGCCTTAGACTTTCAGCTTATTGTGGAGCATCTTCAGCTCTTTTCTTGCCTTTCTCTGACAGCAAGGAGTGAGGGGTGACCAGGGGCATCCTGGTCCCACAGGCGATTCGGGTAAACCCGGAGACAGAGGGCCTCTGGGCCTGCCTGGACCCCGAGGCCTTAATGGAATGGGAGGAGTGCCGGGCATGCCAGGAATACAGGGGCCAGCTGTGAGTATCCCTCACATATTACAATGTGTGGTTTTACTGTGGGACAGTAGGTGTCTTCTGACCTCTTTATGTGGTCCTGTCCTATCACTCACCATCTCTGAGCACATCATTCATTGATGCAGTCAAACTCAAAATTGGCATTTTGTACGATGATTATGCCACCTGCATGAATCATGTAGATATTTCATTTTAGAGTTTTCTTATCATATATCAAAAAACTTATTATTGTGTAACACAGTATTTGTGTTACACAATTTTATACATTGAGAGATTCTGGTAGGACTGCTGATAGGGCTGGATAACATTACCTATTGTAATTGGAATTGAGTGCCTTAATAGAACTGATAAATGATAAACTTTTTTTTGAAAGGAACTGCACATAAATGTGAAAAGAGAGAGGTGAAGTTTGTTTCATTTTCGTGTCATTTCTTTCTTCATCAGCTTTTGAAAAGTGGGTGAAAAAAATGATAATACTTATAAATGATCAGTTTGTAGTCAAGACAATTATGCACACGCATAACATTTGTAAAGAATATATTTATTTCTGTGAACTGTCAAACCACTTTAAGAGTTCAAACTGTGTTCACTGGGGTCCAAGCACAACATGCTTGAATACAAATGATCTCTATCAACGTACAAAATTAAGACAGTGTGCTCTACATTTGTACTACATCACATCTACTTGATTTGCATCTTCAGATCCCCCTGCAGGGGGTAATATTCTGAACCTGTCACCTTGTTTTACTGCTCATGTCTGAATATGCAAGTTATGAAGTTTTTAGCCTCCTAATGATATATTTACCATGTGTGCATCTGAATGTAAAACACACTGAACTATATGTGAATATATGAAGCATCAGTATATAAGTGGCTCATACTCAGTAAAGTGCCCTCTTTATAACAAACATATTAAGCAAAATTATTGACATTTTTGGAGATAATTATGGAGCTCTTTGAATTTGAAGGCATTTATTTGGTCCTTGAAAAGGAACTTTGGCCTCAGTAAGACCGCGCCTAAAGAAAAATCCTAAAATTGCTGCTGTGTATACATGTTCAAAGAACTGATTATTAAAACAGCAGATTTTCATACATTATCCTCTGTTCTTAGAATCTGTTTGCCATTTACCCTCTTCTTACACTCTTTCTCTCTCTCCCTCTCCCTCTCCCTCTCCAGGGCCGAGACACCTCAGATCAGCACATCATTGAGGTGGTCTTGAAGATGCTACAAGGTGAGTATGAGGCATTATGTCTGAAAACAAGAGATTGCTCCGGGCTGCACAATAAAGCAGCCGCAGTCACAATGTCAAAATGAGGGCAGCTGAAATCTATGGAGCTAAACTCCTGATGCACTTTTTATCCATAGAAATGAATTAATGTGAAAGTCATCACTCCTCTGGGAGATCTCGGCTGCCAAACAGCGTAGATAGTGCAGACTGCAGCTATTTTCCCCCCTCCTTTCAGATTGACTTTTTCTTCCCTCCCTCTCAGTTTTCTCAGGGTTTGTAAGACTGTGCTATTTTGCTGGAGATGACCAGGGCTGACTCATGATAACCTCTGTTAGGCCTTATCATTTCAGTGTAATCCTTCAGCCTGCCAAACACACAAACACACACAAACACACACACACACAATTTGACACAAACATACAATTTGAGACAGTGCAGAGTTTCTACCTCCCTGCAGTGGAGATGATTAAATTTGGGACACTGAGACACCTTGGGAAGTGGTGGCCAGATTAACAGCTGTGGTGTCATCGCTGACACACCTGCCCGACTCTGCACTGTTATCTAAATGACATTTACCCTGGTGTCATTGCATGGCAGGTATACAGATATATACGTAGAATTTGATCCATATTTTCCATCATCTAAGATAGTATTGTATATTATCTCCGTTTATCTCCTAACAGAGAGGTTAGCCGCTGTAGCAGTGAGCGCCAAAAGGGCAGCGCTGGGCGGGGCTGGAGTGATGGGACCTCCGGGTCCTCCAGGACCTCCTGGAGCCCCAGGGCCTCAGGGACCTCATGGACTTACTGGGGCCCGTGGCATCCCTGGCATGCTTGGATCTCCAGGCCAAATCGGGAACACAGGCCTTAAAGGTAAACTGCCTAGAAAAAAGGCTACAAAATGACAAAGGACCATCCCAAGGACCACGGTGCAAAATATAGCAACATACAAGATTCGACAGAGTGCAAGTTAGAGCAGAAACAATACAAAGAACACAAACAACAAAATATCAATAACAAACACCACAACAATGTAACGGTAATGTATGTGACAGTGTAGTGTGGATGCTATGTAAACTTTCCAGAATGGCTAGTATTGCACAGTAATCATACTTATGGTGCAATACTAGCCATTCTGGAAGGTTTACATAGCATACACACTACTATCACAAACATTACTGTTACATTGTTGTGGTGTTTGTTATTGATATTTTGTTGTTTGTGTTGTATGTGTTGTAATTTGCATTCTGTTGAATGTTGTATGTTGCGATATATTGCACTGTAGTCCATAGGGAATCATCTCATCACTCTATGTGCGTGTACACAGCTGCTGATGACGATAAAGTAACCTTGAAACTTGAACCTTGAAATGGTAAACATACCCTTAAATCTGTGAGTATCACCAGTGTTGGTGATCTGTCACTCATGTGTGATGGGAGTGTGAAACGGGGGCCACATTTTATTGAAAATAACAAAATAACATAGGAGAGGGTAGATGAAAATCTTTATCCTGTTGTTTGTGCGGTTTTACAGGAAAGAGAGGTGCGAAGGGAGAAAGAGGAGATCCTGGCCGTCCACATCCAGGCCAGCCTGGGCCTCCTGGTCTTCCAGGTAAGTCTTAAAGAAGAGCCTGAGAATTACAGGTGCGGTACAACTTTCCAGTATAAAAGAACTGATTAAACATTGGTATTAGTAACGTGTGACAGTCTGTTTTCTGTGTTCCCTCAAAACTGTTTTTTGAAGGTACAGAGAGCACACAATGATTTAGGAAAGCTAGAAGCCAAACCTCAGTATGTTTATGAGACCACAGAGTTGCTTACTTCAGCCATACTAAAAGCCAACAGTATGACAAAAAGCAGTTTTAAAGGTTTAAAAATAGATCTGGAGCTGTGATTGGTCAGCATTTGACTGGTTGCATTTGTGTACTGCACATTGCTTATGGGGTAACATTTTATTTGAACCCTGCTACATAACATTGACAGACATGTCATGGCAGATGTCGTATATTGTCATGAGTTGTCATGACAAGTTTGGTCCATTCATATAAGAGTGTCATGTTACCAGGGCAGATACTATAATATTAGATGGCATGACTTCAAATGAATATATGACATAAACTTATAACAAATCAAACACTGTAGTATCTGTCATTACATGTTATGGTAATTGTAACACTTCACAGCCATATTTATATATCTACTATGGCAGCTCATGACAGCATAGGTCATCTGTCATTACATGTTGACTGCATGGTTTTATCAGTGTTATGTAGCAAAGTACAAGTATCAATACAGTTTGTAATCGGGGGCAGCTGGCGGCCTAGTGGTTAGGGAGTTGCCCCTGCGATCAGAAGGTCATGGGTTCGAATACCCTTGAGCAAAGTACCGTCCCCACACACTGCTCCCCGGGCACCCCTCGCTGGTGGCAGCCCACTGCTTCACTTGGTGAATGGGTTAAATGCAGAGAAAGAATTTCACACTGTTCACACTGTGTGCTGTGCTGTGGTGTGTTCACATGTGACTATAAGGGGCCACTTTACTTTAATATCAATACTGCAACGGCGTGTATTGCAATAGTTAATGTCAGCAACGAACGTGACACATTTACCGACAGCTAGTTTAACGGAAAAGGTTTTCCCTGGCGTTTTCATCAGTTTACGATGATGTACTCTTACTGTTTTATATATAAAAATCTCACAGTCTTTCACAGTCTTTGTTGATAACAGTCCCTTACACTGAGAAGTTTTTAATTATTTTCAAACTCCTAATTGAACATGCCTGATTCAGTTCATCACGCCTTCAGAAGCAATTGAATAGGAGGAATTAGGTGAATGTAATTAGAGCTGCAATAAAACTCTGCAGGAGAATCACCAGGAGCTAAACTCATTAACAATCAGTTAGCTGTAGACTATTTAGTCAAACCCTTTTGTTCTGTGTTAAGAAACAATTACTGCCCATTATCTCTTGAGAAAAAACATTTTCATGTTCGTCTTTTTACAAACCCATAAAAAGGAGCATATTGAAAATATATTAATATTCTATTGATGTCATAATGAAACATCATGGTCCAGGGATAAACCCTAGTCCTGTATTACATAGCATTTTGAATTATATTGTTCTATTGAGAAGAAAATACAGTCAAGGATGGTCCCATATGTCCAAAATAAAAAGTTTTACACCTTGTAAAAAAAAAAAAATATATATATATCTAAAGTGACCATTTGTCATACGTGAACACACTACAGCACGGTGCGAAATTCTTTCTCTGCATTTAACCCATTCACCAAGTGAAGCAGCGGGCAGCCAGGAGCACAGCGCCCGGGGAGCAGTGTGTGGGGACGGTACCTTGCTCAAGGGTACCTCAGAGGTGCCACGAGCAGTCCTGGGATTTGAACCCACTACCTTCTGATCACAGGGCCAACTCTTTAACCACTAGGTCACCAGCTATCCAGCGATCTCCTGTCCATCCAGATCCACATAGACTAGTACAAACAAATAAATCTTTTGGACTGTAGTGTAATTGAACTGTACCCCACTCTGTCTCAGGTCCTCCTGGTCTGGACGGCGTGGCGCGGGACGGTAAGCCAGGAGAGAGGGGGCCACAGGGCTCTCCAGGCGAGGCGGGTTATCCTGGAAAAGCCGGATCTCCTGGCCTTCCTGGCTTCTGTGAAGCAGCAGCATGCCTGGCAGCCTCAGCATACACTTCCCCCAGACTACAGGAGGCGGGCAGCGTGAAAGGGCCGTCCATTTAAAGCAGGCCGGTCACTGCAGCCCTGAGCACATCTGAGGGTGAGAGACAGAGAAAGACACACAGTCCCATCTTCCACTGGACATCAACGCGGAAGCAGGTGGAATGGTCAAGACTTCACAGTTTTGTGTGAGCATGTTGGGTGCGTTTGTGCATGAGTGTGTGTATGTGTGTGTGTGCGCGTGTGAGCTATTGTTTATGAAGGATGACTTGATTTGGTTACATCACTAAGACTGGCGACCAGTGTTAATCATAATGGTAATGTGGGGGTTGATGGCTTGGTAGTGTTAATTACTTTGGCACCGTCTCACCATGAAGACAGTGAGGTGTAAAAATGTTGTCAGTATCTTAGGTGACGTCATCTCTGGACTGGATAATCTGTGTTACGTCCAAACTTTGGTGCTGTTCCTTTTTTCAACCTTGGTCACAGTTTATGTTTGTTTGTTAATTATCATCAGGTTCTCCACGGTACATCTGATTTCATGCAAAAAGAACAAGGTCATCATTCCACCATAAGTAGGCGTTCCCCTAAAACGTGTACAAATTGCACCAATAATAATAATAAAAAAAAACAGTCTACACCTTTGTAACTTATTGTTAATTACCTCATGGAAGTGCTTGTCTGTTCTTGTGTGTACAGTCGCTATGTACATTATGGCCCCTTTCTACTTGCCTCGGCTTAGAATCGAATGATCTATTCCTCTATTTTCCCAGAAACGATATATTATACTAAACATTATCACTGTTTCAGTGCTGTAAATCTTTGTAAATGTGTGTTAATTTTATGTGAAGGGTTGAGTTTACAAACATGAACAGAAACCCAGAAGTTAATGAATATAATCAGCATTCGGGCTCCAGCTCCAAACAAACTCCAAGCTTCTACATGCCACTTTTAGGCCATCATGGGTTTTGTACTTCACCACAAACAGAAGGAGAACTGGTTATCTTCATTAACGCTATTTATTGGTGGTTATTTGGTTCATCTGTAAACGCTCAAGGTTTCTTATTTTCTTTTTTTTCGTGGTTGTTCAGGACAATTCAAATCAATAAAGTGGAGCGTTTTGTAAGACTGAATGTTCTGCTGCATCTTGTGAAGCAAAAAAAGAGACAAAGACAGCACCTGACTTCATTTTCCTTTGCTCTTTTCTACTTTCATTACATTTTCTTTCTTTATAAAATAAAACAAATGCATCCATTTAGATGTACAGCCTTGTTTCATGGTGAAAAATCAAGGCAGGATCTCCTAAGGATGATGTGGATGAGATGAGTGAAGATATGTAAGTAGACCTACAAATGATTACAGTCCACAAGATATGGGAGACATACTTCAGTTGGGATATCTGCTGGAGACGTCAACCAGTGGAGTCAATAAACAAACTACAAATTCTGCTTGCCAACACTGATGTCCTGTTGAAATTTATGGGACAAACAATATCACTTCAGTATAGATCCAGGCAGCTGTTGCCTGGACGGTAATGTTTTCCTTGCTTTAACATTCAAATCAGTCATCGGGCCCTTCATACCCTGATCCACCGTACAGCTCAGCAGGCCTCCAGGACAAAGCCGTTCCTTCAGTGGTAAAGTAATGAACAGTTATAAATGATGTGAGTCATGGCAAGATAATACCACAGTGTTCCAACATCTGTCAGAAAGGGAAACGACAAAAGAGATCAATAGTCAGGTAATGAAAGATGACATTGCTTTGGGTAACAAAGTGCCGATGAGTGCCGTGTTCCACTGAATGAATCGATACCACTCTGCTTTAAAAACTTTATTGCTTTCCTTTTTTTCTTTACAAAAATATTTGCACACAAATGGCTACGACATGAACACAAATGGATCTATGAGTAATGATTGCATTTTTTTCTTTTGTTTTTTTTTAAGCTTGAGGTTTGTTAAAGCATTGCGAAATGAAGTGAAACAGCGAGTCATTGCAGACCTCTGAGTGACTTTCATGTACATTTGGCTCGAGTGTTTAGCTGAATTTTGTCTTACAACTGAGAGAAGTGCAGACATCATAGTTATGTTTGTATGAAGGGTTAGCTTTATAGGTGCATTATGTAGGATTTAGAGTTTGAACACCATCATTAACTGCCAGCAAAAATGCCATCTGTCACAGTACAAGATTCTGTTCTTTGTCTTTGATCATTTTGTCTTTTGTAGGGTCCAGAGTTGTTGTCAAATCTCTCTGACTGATTGGCTCCTAACATTATCTCATATATGATATAGGAGATAACCTTGGAAGCAAAGGTTGATTGTATTGGCTCTTATTCCTACATAACACACCTTAAAATGGTCCCAAACTCACCCCTCTGCCACACACACACACACACACACAAACATAGACGTTTGTATTATTACACTGTGAAAAAAGTAAAGTCAGGTCAACTTTTAGGTCACATTTTAAAGCCACCAGCTGCACAGCTGTTTTGGCACAGCTGTCCAACTACCTGATCACCAGCAGGTCATGACTTTGAATACTGGTGACAACACCAGCAATCTGTGAGGAGAAAAGACTTAGCCACCCCCTTCCCCACCAGCCTGGGGGGCACCATACTGTAGGGGAGTCCTAGCTAGTGGGTGGGAATCAGTAATGACAAAACTGACTTATCTGAGATGCAATACTGAAAATGTGACTTTGACGAAGTTTTGACTAAGGTTGAAGTTAAGCTGAGGTTAATCACATCAGCTGTGTCAATTTTACATTGACTTTTTACAGTGTGTATATAAGAGGACCAGGCAGGGAATGGGCAACAAAATCCAATATTTGTGTGGATCCGACTGAAATACTTTAATGTCACTGAGTATTGAAAAAAGTTGGTCATTTAGAATCGAATTTCAGTACTCATGTTAAGAAATGTATTATTGCAAAGAAGGGGATCCACTGAGATGATTCCAGGAGCCATTTCCACACAATTATGGTTATTCCAAAGACAAAAGACACATGGAAGGACATTAGGAGTAAATTAAGAGTACAGTATTATTGAAATTTGACCGTAGCAGGTAAACTTGATAAGCTAATGCTACTTAAATTCACTTTTAGGCTGTAACATATTTTCCTCTATAAACTCCTTCAGATGTGTAGAAGTCTAGGCAAGTTGTTTGATTTTAAATCAGATTTTTGTTACAAAACCTTTTTTCACAATCCTCGGCCTTAATTCTAACCATAAACAAAGACAGACACAGGAAGAGGTTTGGCTCTTTTAGTTTGAAAAATCAAAGGCGTCTTAACACCCACCCACACACACACACCCACACACACACCCACACAGAAAGTTAAGGTCTGACAGAGAGAGGATAAAGTGCTGACTGTAAATGCATCAGGTTGGCATCTGGCTGACACAGCAGCATGGTGAATGGTATCAGGAGAGCTTTCAGACTAAGAGATGGAGACTATAAACTATGGATGATGGGGACGTTGATGCCTTTTCAGTGATGAATATGAAAGCACAGCTAAAAGAATCCAGAAAACAAAAAGAATTTCCAAGAGGAAGTATGTGGTTTACCTCAAAGTGGTACAGTATGTCAAACAATGAGTTCGAGTGTAAAAGGCAGAGCGGTGGAGATTTGAAAGGTTAATGGTACGAGGCCACAAATCTAAAAAATTCATTCAAAATATTATCTTTCCATATGATTCTGTAGCACACAAATTTTCCACTCAAGTAAACAAATTATTGACTTCAATTTCTATATAAAACCAACAAATTTTTACAAAATATTGACTTTAGTGCTTTTAACAACACCACGATATCTGAGATGACACTGGCAAAAAAATAAAAAAAAAAGTCATGCTAATGCCAATCTATTAAATGTATTAAAAAAAAAAAGCTGTTATGTATAAATACAAATATGTACAACACAAGCCCAAGGGATATAGGCATAATTATATCTCATTTTACCTTTACAAGTGCTGTAACACTTATGGAGTGGAGTACGTATAGTAGGCTACAATATCTGGCACAAAATAAGATTGAAGGGATTTTCTTTCAGGTCATCTTGAGATGTTACATTTGTGTGAAGGGAAAATCTTCCAAATTGGATGGTGTGTTTGGGACACATTGACTCAGCAAAGCAGTAAATCAGAAAAATGCAGCAGCTGCCAGGAAGACCCAAAACTGGAGGATTATTTGCAGAAAAAGCATTTCAGCACTAAAAAAAGTTCATAGTTGAACTCACTGATGACACAGTCATAGCCAGTAAAGCAGTGTGTTCAAGGTAGTGAAGTTGGAGAAGGAACAGCTCTTGTTTTGGTCAGGGCCCTTAAATCCAGGAGTCTTGAGTGAAGCAATAGTAAAGAAACTCCAAATCAGGTGGTTGAGAACTCCACGTAAAAGAGAGGCATGATGGATGATAAATCAGGTTTCCCAAGAGAGTCTATAGCCTTGCTGCACTCAGGGTAGTGGCAGAGGAATGATAACTGTTTTGCCCTGGTTCACCTTTAACAGATAGCTTATTGGGGACTCCTTTGGTGGTAAAACCTGCAACCTGGCACAGAAGCATTTGCCATGTTGTGGTGACACAAAAGCCCATTAATTCCACTCGGTCTCCAGGGATATTCTCAGGTGCAAGCAGATTCGATTCAATGTTACAATTTAAATGGTGATCTCATTCTTTCCCTTTAACTCTCTCTTGTTCCCTTATACTCTCTCATGTTCTCACTCTAGTACATGGGGCCTTTGATTGGTGGGCCTTTAGGGTTGTACTCCACAGGACCACTCATACAGTCAGACGGGTGACAACGGCCTTCTTTGCCCTTCTGTCCGGTTGGCCCTGGAGGTCCAGGAATTCCAGGGATACCCTGTTGACCAGTAGGGCCTGGTGGTCCCATCTTACCATAGCCAGGTGGTCCTGGAACACCTGTGGGAAAAGAGTGGGGAACAGAAGAGTGCGAGATTGAGCCTGGTTTTATTTATAGCAATCATCCAGTACCTAGCTTGGCTTACTGATGCTTCACAAAATTAAATGAGTGCTAAAAGTGGATTGATAAATGTATGTAAAGGCTGGGGGTGTCGAGGAGAAATCTGGAACCAAACCTTTGTACTTCAAACAACATCAAAAGATATCAACTACTTTTTTCTTGTTATTTTTTACTTTGTTAATGTTTGTTGCATGGTTTTAAACCAAGGCTTTTGCACAGTTCTGCCTTTTTATTATCACAGTCACCTCTTATTATTGCTCTGACTGAACAAACGTGTCTAACATCTGAAATAAGCTGTTAGTGACTTGAATTCTAATATGAACATATGCTCACCATGTATTCAGAACCTCAACATCAATAGCAGAGCCTGCCTGTTCACAGTTTACACTTTAGTCCACATAATTACTGAACAGCATGGATAATATAGTAAACAGAATAATAAATGAATTTCACATCCCAAAATTGAACACTTTCTCTTAAAGTACAGGATGCCAGCATCTACACCACCTGAAGGTCTGCGTAAAGAGGTTAAAGAGGACAGGCCAAATAGATCTAACCCAGATAAGTTGGATGTACTCTCTGTACTATGACCTGTTCCTTCAAACACTTATCGAAGCTCTCACCTGGAGCACCCGGGGGTCCAGAATCTCCCATCTCTCCCATACCCTTATCTCCTTTCTCTCCCTTTACACCAGGCGGACCTGCAGTCACATTACAGTTGTGAGCAGAATACTGAGCTCTTAGGTTATGGCTTTTATTCTGGAAAAATATGGACAATGCTTCTCCTACCTGAGGGGCCTATAGGTCCCTGTCTGCCCTCCCGCCCGATTTGTCCTGGACGGCCTGGCATCCCTGGAGGTCCCGGTATTCCTGGGTTTCCATCTTTGCCTGGGGGTCCGGGTCGGCCAGGCGATGATACCATCTCCACTGGCATCTGCATGCGTGACATGTAGTAGGCCATTCGCTCTGAGGAGACAAGTCAAGATTTGAAGGGCATAATAGAATTCTTGACTTAAAAAATAATTGATTAAAATGTGTGCTCTTGCTTAATTGGTTGGCAATTTGAGTAATAAACATGGTCTCAGTAAGTCATTACATAAAACCATATTCTGCAGTCTGAACATTCTCCATAAGAGGGAGCTTTAGTGCTGAATCACTACATCACTGACAGAGTGGGAACCAACATCAGCAGGATCTGTGGGAGTCCTGACCATTGATGAAGTGAGGAAAGGGGTCTAACAAATGATGATACACCCTGTAAATTAAAAAGTGTACTTATATGGTGGAGTAAAATGGACAATGAGTGACAGGTGAAAATACATTATAAATTCGATAAATTCTTTACCACCAAGACATTCTCCAGTAGTATAATTCTACATTGGCCAAGAAACAGAGTTGTTGCAACATCACAGCATGTGCATGCAATCCCGTTGGGTTCTGCATCGCATATTCTCACACATGAACATCTGATCCCCAGTGTTATTCTGATGGTAAACATTTTTTCAGCGCATGTTTCAGGCTAGTGCCTCCGTCTCACTTACTGCTCAATACTCAACGGCACGTAACTTAAAAGTGGTTTTAAAAGTGGAGGAAAATCAATGCAAAACTGCAAACTGCTCAAATGGAGCCGAACGTGTAATCACCCACACAGGTCAAGCTCCACCCTTTTTTGTGCAGTCATACTACTTTTTGTGCAGGCACTCCCCTAAATGCATATGCACTAGAACAAGCACAAGGGCCATCAACTGGGCATTTAGGCTCGAGTGCCGGTTTTATACATAAGACGCGAGTAGAGTGCATCTGGTTTAAGCCTGAAACTGGTGCAAAAGGCTTAGCAGATCAGCCCTGTGTAGACACAAGGTAGGTGCACCTAATAAAATGATCAGTGTGTGCATATACAGGTAAAAAGTAAAGGGTTTAAACTTCAGAGTGAGAGCATGGTTTATATTTTAAGCACTGAAGTAACTTTACTCTATACGCAAACTCTAATGCATATTACTGGTCTGTGCACAAGGATAAAATAGGATCTTTTTGGGCATATGATAAGAATTTGAAAAAAAATAAATACATGAAATACATGGGAACAGATGGCAAGATTTTTTAAAAGAAAAACTTTTGTTGTTTTGTTGCTGTCTCTGAGATTTGTAATCAATACTTTGAACCTCTGAATGAAAATGTAACAGGAGTACACGTATTCTGTTTCAGTGAACTCAAGTAAACCACGAATCTTCAACAATCACTGTCAAGCACCAAATGCTAACGGTTACATATGTTATTTTCCATCACTGGTCTTTATGTGTCTTGAAAGTTCTATTATATGGGGTTATTATATTTCAATTCATGTCTGTATATCTTGTGGTCACCTTAAAATACAGACAAGTAAAATGTGTCTAATTTTGGTGGCACTTAGAAGAATGATGGCATTGTTTGATGACGCTTGGTGTTATTAAAATATCAGCTACTTCTTCAAAGTGCTTTCTCTAGGAAACGTGTCATTACTTTCTATTTTAGCAGAATAATGTGAAAGCCCAGTGACAGCAGAGGTTCTCTCACCATCAAATATCTTTATGACCTGCTGTCTGATGAAACCCCTGATCTCCTCGTAATTGACAACCGCCTGAAAAGAGAGAAAACAATAGCACATGAACAGTGCTGCTCTTTACTGCCAAAAACATTTGAGTCTATTTTTACATGTGCTACTTTTGGAAAAAGTTATTTTACTGCTATATTTGTGCTTTCTGTAGTTAAAGTTTGATTCAGATGACATGCTGGCAGTTGGCCTTACATCATTTCCAGGGATTCCTGGTGGTCCAGGAGACCCAGCCACTCCAGGGGAACCAGGGGTACCTCTTTCTCCACGTGGCCCCACTGGCCCCATTAGTCCTATAGAGTCTTTAGAGGAGTAGGCTGCTGCTCCTCCTGGTAGGCCAGGGCGGCCACGCTCTCCTGGTGGACCCCTTAGTCCAGGTGTCCCTGCTTCACCCTGAGGGAAAAATAGAGAACACTATTATACATGCTCAGGAAAACTGTCTTAAATCTTAACATAAGGTCCAAGATCTTTCAACTTGACTCCAAAATGGTGAGAGCATGTACAGGATAATGTCACAGCCTTGTCCCGATGCCCCGGCTGTCCTGGTCGCCGAGTATTGAGCCCCCCTCTAAAAGTATTGTCTATTCACTACCGTGTTTAGTGTGCTGCTGTGAGTGTGTCTGTCCTGTGTTTTAGATTACTGGCTCATACTCTCTCCTTTTAGACAAGCAGAGGTTAGTTGCTCACTAGACACCTATGACTTTATTTCATCTGATCAGGAGAACATCCATTTCAGGAACTTTACCTACATCCTATTTGGTTCTATTTCCTACCGTTTTAATAAAAGACATTAGTATTGACTCTTGCAATTTCATTTCAGCAATATGTTTTTCAGTTATATTGGAATGATTCCTGACTTTTTTTAAATGCACCAATACACAAATGGGATCAGCAGGACACAGGGGATATAGATAATAAAAACAATTCATTTGTATCCAAAACATTGGTTAAGTTACACTTTTTGTTCATTTTCCTAGCTGAAATAAGTTAACACCACCTCTACACTGAACAAACGTAACATATGACCTACTTCTGAAAAATGCACAAATTATAATTGTTTGCTGAATTTATCATAACAAATAAAAACGTGGGCACACTTTGAAACAGCTATTAGTAAGAGACCCTTAGAGGCTCTGAAATCACAGCCACAGCCACCGTACATTTTTGTGTCCAGCTCCCAGTTGTCCCTTCCTGATTTTGGAGTTTTTACCACGTTTCTTTGCAGATTTTTCAATAATATTTAAATGATTAAGGCCATCTCAGACCTTAATTTTTTATTTCTAGAAGTTGTTCAAGGTTGATTTTGATGTGCATTTTGGATCATTGTCTTCTTGTAACATCCAACCTCTTTTCTCTCTTCAGTTTCTTCACTGACTGTGGGACATCAGGTTTTAACATTTATTTATATTTAGCACAATTTTTTCTGCCTCTATCCCCACAACATTGCCTGTTTTGTCACACAACCCGAAAGTGTACAACATTCCAGTCATGTTTAACAGCTGGCGAGGTGAAATGCTCAGTTTTTTCGGAACATATCCTTGCTGATTGTAGTCAAAGAGCTATATTTGTGTTTCATCAGACCACAAAATTTGATTCGAGATTGCCTCTGGTTAATCAGACGCTGTCAGACATTGACTTCTGTGAGGAGATCACAGTTAAGGCTTCCTTTCATGCAAATGATATCTGTGCAACACTACTAGTCCCGTACCTGTTCTTCCTGTAGGTCTTTGCATTGATGTGGGGGTTTTGCTTTGCATGCCTGTGCAGAGATTTTTCTTTGTCTTCAAGATCTTTTCTTGGCTTTTCATACAGTGAAAATGATAACTGACATCTTTCGTAGCCTTCTTTTACTGTCAACTGTCAGCCAGCTGCTGAGATGAGCCAATGGCTGCTAATTTTGAATGTATTTATTCTGAAGGGATTTTATTTATTTATTTTATTTATTACAGTCTGGAATTGTCTACATCTGAGCTGGATTAAGGCCTAATAACTGAGACCTTACAAAAAAACAACACCAGAGTGCCCTTTTGCAGATTCCACACACAATTTTAGACTTTTTCAACATATTAAACTTGGTAAATAAATGGGAATCACACATTAAATTGTATAAAAATGCGTCCTATTAAGCTCGCTTCAAACAGAGGTGGTGTTACTTCTTTTCACTAAATTAACTAAATATTTGATCAGACTAATTGTAGCTAACCAAAAAAGACTGAGCATTTTAATGACTACTTTGGAAAGGCCAACTGCAGATCGATGTTATGCAACTAATACAGAGCATGTAATATATCCATTATTCACTTCAGTGTATTCAATATATTTGTTTAACATATAAAGTGATATAAAAACACTATGTGTGGCACTGCGGAGCCACTAAATACAGTATTCAACCAGATAAGTTCTCTCTGGATGTACTTGTGGGATGGGCTCTTTATGACACAGCTCTTCAAGCACTGTAATCTCCATGACAAGTCTCTAATCTCCATGGCAAGGCTGATGAACATTAACACACTCGAAAGCAACAGCATCAATAGCATTAGCAAGGGTAATTCAGTTGAGTGCTTGCATGCTGACAGCCTCCTGCTGTGTGTTTGAGGGAAGAAGCTGCTCATCTACTTCACACGCACAGCACTTTCTAGTAAGACGTATAGAGACAGCCACTCACTATGAATGTGGGACTTCATATAATTGAACTTATATGCAAATCTAGACAGGTGCAGCTAGAGTGACACTGTCCTGGCACATTACCTTACTGAAGGAACTGGCTGATGGGTGAACAGGTGTAAAAATAAATAAAAAATGAATAAAGACATATACAGTCATACACAAAAGGCAAAAGTCAGGACATCCCTAGTTAAGTTACATTTTGGTGAAAATAAGTGAAAATAAGTACGCATCCATTGTCTCTGGAACCAGGAGTTTGGAAGCTGTTACTGAGAGCTGTTAAATTTGACAAATTCACATAAATTTACATGAAAAATGTTAATTGTAGTGTCATTATCGGTTTCTCACCAAATCATTGTTTCCATTCCTTGTGAACATGAAAATAATTTAAGAGATCTGTGAATGCTATACTGTAATATCAGTTCACTGACAACTGGAAAGTAGAGAACAAAACCTGTAGCAGCAAAGCCAAGTAGCACCACTTACCCAAAATACCTTTGCCATAAATGCATTTGTGTTTAATGGATTAGTTTGTCATTTGTAAAATCTAAGAATGAAATCATTAATCCTGCTAATCTGATTAAATATTAACCATTAGGGGTGTATTGATACACTCAGCACATTACTTTGTTCGATTCATGATACCGGGTTTACAAATTGACATTCTCATGTTATTTTGGACAAAATTTGAATAAGGAAAAATGACCAATATAGTCTTGTCGTTGCACAACTGACTTATCACAACAGAGTAGGGAGGCTCAAGGAGAGCTGGAGTGGGCTGTTGATTGTTGTTGGTTGTCTGCAGTCTTTGGTGTTCAAACTCTGTCATTGTAGTAGACATTATTACTAGAATATCTATTCCCCACAAGCTCTTTCCTAGGTTACACATGGATGAACTTTTTTTATATCCCTTTTTGTTGCAGCTATTTTAGCTAATTAACCTGCTTTTTCCGTATTTTCACTTGCTTTTGACTGTGTCTTTAAAAATGTAAATGTGTGTATCAAAACAACAAAACAGACACACCTTTTGTCCCTGTGGACCACTCTCTCCTGGCTGGCCTGGATTTCCCTGAGAAGCAGATTAAAGAAAAGAAGAACAGAAAAGACTTTTGGAAATGTGCATATAAGAATACAGATAAACACAGACAAACAAGGATATTAAAGCTGATATATTAAGCCGTGGCTTAAGGATCTGATCATTTAGAAACATGACTTACATCTTTACCCACACCACCGTCACTGCCTGGCTCTCCCTGAGTACAGAAAACAATGAAAAATGCTCTCAAAAGTGATTCCACAGTATTAAGACTAAAACAAAGAGGTTTAGCTTTGCGGGTCACAAATCTGTGATGAACTTCATGTACAGACCATTTGTCCTGGATGCCCAGGGGCACCTGGAGGCCCAGGCATTCCTGGCAGCCCTCTCTCTCCGCCTTCGCCCTTGTCACCTTTAATGCCCTGCAAATGAACAGGGAACAGAGTCAGGTGGACCAGGCTGGAAACCAGCAGAGCGGGATATTTTTAGCACATTAAACAGTTTTGTTTGTCTTGCTCACTCACCATGCCAGAAGGTCCGATTGGTCCTGGTGAACCTGGGGGACCTGCTGCACCCTTTAGAGTGGATTGCAAACAATTAATACCACACATGTTATCTGTGGATAGTGCACAGTGGATTATAAAAGAGCGACACAAAAAGGCTTACCAGATGTCCTGGTGCTCCTGGTGGTCCTTGTGGCCCCTGTGGTCCAGGTTCACCCTGAAATCACAGGACAAGGAAAGGCAAAGAGAAATCAATTATACAAGTGAATTAAAGCAGTTGGAAATCAAATACTATAGGTTATATCAAACTCCAATAAGGGACAGCCAAAAACTGAACTGTGCAACATATTTTGGTCTGTTTTCAGCAGTAGCGTAATGGAACTATAAGAGGCTTTCAATTTGAGCTATACACGTAAAAACTAGAGGGGGACAAAATACCTCATTTTTTGTAGCCCCATGGGATTCTTTATATAGTAACCTCTACACAGATCATCCATAAGACTAAAAATCACCTGCCTAATATTGTGTAGGTCACCCCTCATGTTGTCAAAATAGCTCTAACCCATTGAGGCTTTGACCACAAGATAAGACAAGATCGTACTAATTTGTCAAAGACATTGCATATGCTCACACACCTTGATCTCTTTGACGTGCTCCGCAAACCATTCCTGAACAGTTTTAGCATTGTGAAAGTGCACATTATCCTACTGAAAGCAGCCACTGCCCTTAGGGAATACTGCTGCCATGAAGAGGTACACTTGGTCTGCAACAGTGTTCAGGTAGGTGGTATGTGTTAAAGTAACATCCACATGAATGCCAGGATGCCAAATCCTCTGCTAGCTTGCCTTCTTCTCAAAGTGTATCCTGGTGCCATCTCTTCCACAGGTATAATCTATACACACTTGGTCATTTTTGTTATTTTAAAGAAAACGTGATTCATCAGACCAGGCCACCTCCTACCATTGTTCAGTGGTCCATTGTAGGTTCTTTTAGGGGTGGACAGTGGTCAGCATGGGCACTCTGACCGGCCAGCCACTACATAGCCCCATATGCAGCTGTGATTCATTGTGTGTTCTGACACTTTTATATCATAGCCAGCATGAACTTTTCAGCAGTTTGTGCTACAGTAGTTCTTCTGTGGGATCAGACCAGACGATCTAGCCTTCGCTCCCAGTGTGCGTCAGTGAATCTTGAGCGCCCATGACTCTGTCACCAGTTCACCGGTTGTCCTTCCTTGGACCACTTTTGGTGGGCACTAACCACTGCATACTAGGAACATCACACAAGACCTGCCATTTTGGAGATACTGCGACAGATGTTCTGAGTCATCTAGTCATCACAATTTTCAGCTGGTAGCCTAGTGGTTAGGGCGTTCGCCCTGCGATCAGGAAGTCGTGGGTTCGATTCCCAAGACTGCTAGTGG
>JBBPCZ010000148.1:19359166-19401568 GCA_037974445.1 Brycinus macrolepidotus | reverse complement strand
AGAGGAAGAATTTCGTGCTGTTCACACTGTGTGCTGTGGTGTGTTCACGTATGACCGAATGATCACTATCACTTTTCCTTCGTCAAAGTCACTCAGATCCCTACGCTTGTCCACTTTTTCTGCTTCCAGCACAACAAATTTAAGAACTGACTGTTCATTTGCTGCCTAATTTATCCTCTTGACAGGTGCCATTGTAATGAGATAATCAATGTTATTCACTTCACCCCTCAGTGGTCTTAATGTTGGTCTTAACGGTCTTAATGGCTCATCAGTGCATTTTACCTTGATCGTAGCAGTTTTACTATGACGCTTATTTTAATTTATAGTTACTGACTGAAAGCTATGTAGACTGAAGACTGAAGAATTGTCCCAAAACATGACTGGCTGATTCCACTGTTGATTCCCTGTTTTGTTAGGGGTTAATCTGAGGAGGCCTCCAGTCCAGCTCCTGAAATCCTAATCAGTGAGAGTTATCTGTATCTTCATACTTACTACAGAAATTTTAATAATTTAACACTTTTGCATCCAGCCTCAATTTGCAGAGTTTAACAAGAATTATGATTACATTAAATAAAAAAAACACCAACCCCCTTTTGAAGGATTCCCCCCCTGATTTTTAGAGATATCAGTGAGGCATACGCGGTCAGGAGTCAAACTTGAAAAGCTACATTAGCCTTGTAGCTCCAGTGAAAGTTACATTTCTGACACTAAACATGTCTTCACTGTGTAATTCTGAGGGAAACTGTGGAAATCTGACTTTTTTAAAAACTACTGTTTTAAAAGACTCCTGGCTACCCTGTTCCTTCTGAATTGATTTTGATTATTTTTGGAATCATTTCAACCCTATATACCACTTCTCCTTGAGAGTGTGAAGCCCTACGGACAGCAGTAATAGAGCTCACCTCAAGCCCTGGTCTTCCTGCTACCCCAGGTGGGCCCTGAGGTCCAATATCTCCCTGAAAAGCATGAAAAACAAATTGAGAAGAAGGAAAAATAGGAAGCGAGAAATAAAGCAGCAATGAGATAAAGTGAAAGAAAAGGGAACAACCTTTAATGTGTTCACTTTATCTGCATAAAAATGTCATGAAATGGGGAAAATTTCCCTACCTTTTGTCCTGGGAAGCCTGTATGACCCTTTAGGCCCTTGAATCCCTGCCATGTGAATAAACATCATCAGTGCTATAGTATATAGACACACGTGAAACCAATCCATCCGTAATGTTTGAACAGGACAAACCATTCTTTATGAAGAAAAATCTTTAAATTAAACAAAGACAGAAATAAAAACACAGAGAAAATTTGTATTATACCGGTATTCCCCTGGGTCCAGCAGGTCCCACTGGACCTGGCTCACCCTGTCACATTAAAATGAGAATAACACATAATTAGTATTTAATAATAATATATAAAATAATAATAATCACATAATTCACTTAAACATGACATGCCGCTCAAAGTGCTTTACCAAGATTAAGTAAAACATTATGATAATTTAAAAAGTAGCAAAACACAAATGAGATAAATAAAAACTTCACAAAATAGATGCCATGAAGTATGAGGAATAACCAGTGAAAATATCTAAAAAAATAAGTATGTTTGAGCTGGATCTTGAAATTTCTAATAGGAACCTGAGTTTTACAAGCACACCATGCCCCAGCTTTCTGGAATGGCCATTGGAACTACGACTAGGAGGTCTTCTCAAGCTGGCTGTCAGAGCTTCAAGGCTTGCCAGACTGAAAGAGACCTTCCCACTTAGCTGAAGACTCTTTTTTGACTTCAAGACTTTTGGGTCAACCATTGAAGCAACATTACACCACAGCTATTAGGCTTTCCAAGCTAAGAGGGACTTTCCCCTGCAGCAAAGGGCTTTTTCTAGGCTTGCGAAGAGACGTTCTGCTGTGGTCTGAGGAGGCTTCTCTTGCTAGCTGTTTGTGTTCTGTGTGGTGTTTTGTTTGTTATTGATCATGCATTTTGTTGCTGCTGTAAAATGTTCTTGGGTTTGAGAAAACGCAATCTAAATTAAATTATTGCTTTGTTGTTGTTACTACAAGTATAGATACATAGCACAAACTTTACTGTTGAGGCAATGAGTGTAACTGAATAAAGTATAGTATAAAAGTATAAATATCTTCTGACCCGTAGTCCTGGTTTTCCGTCCTTCCCATCCTGTCCCTCTATTCCAGGAGGACCCTAAAGAGAGAAGTAGAAAGAAAGACAAACACACACACATACAGAAATATACAAACAAAATACTGAAGGCTGCAGGGTTATTGCGGGCAGAGAGATTGTGTAGTGCACATCTTCACTAAATGCTTTTCTTGGACTTGGTGGCAGGGTGCAGCTATTCTCTTCAGGGTGTAGAGCTGGCCTTTCTCCCAGCCTCCCACACAGAGACAGATGCTACATTAGCTTTACTGATGTTACAGCTTCCTAGCTCATGCTGGGTCTTCCTGGGTCTTTCCACTCACCGGCATGCCTGGGCGTCCTGGTGGTCCTGCAGGGCCTGTGGATCCCTGTTGGCCCTGGGCTCCAGGGGTTCCCTACAGGACAGAAAAGGGAAATTGAAAAACTCAAAAAATTGAAAAGGGAGAATTCAGTCAACTATCAGTTTGGAGATTTCAGTCCAATTATCAGTTTGGAGAATTCAGCTTATCATCAATTAAGATAACTCAGTCAGTAAACAGTTAAGAGCCTATAGCCAATTATCAATTAGGAGACTTCAGCCAATTAGCTGTTAAAGAGACTGCAGTCGATTATCAATTATCATTTGTTTAGATGAGATAAACTGATAATAATGGTACTTGCCGGCTCTGCCTTTGGTCCTGGTGGTCCTGTAGGTCCGATTTTCCCTGGGAATCCTGGTTGTCCCTGAAAAGTCAACCAGACTGTTAGACTACTGAAGATACTGAGACACAAATACACTAATCTTAAAAGCTTGTTAATTGTGTTCTACCTGCTGTCCTGGGAATCCTGGTGGTCCTGGGAAACCCTATATCAAAACAAAACACCAAGACATATTCTCACTGTGTTTTGTACCTGTAACTACAACACTGTTCAGACTCTTGGGGCTCCTTTTTTTGTTTTGCTGGAGCTATAAATAGGTTGAAAAGGAGGCTTTGGCTTTGATATTCTTAAAGTAAGTGGTATCATGAGATAGAAGATATATATAGAAGTCTTCTAAAGATAAAAGTTGTTTGGTAAGAGTAGCTGGAATGTATTTTCATACCTGATCTCCCTTTGGTCCCATGGGTCCTGCTGCTCCTGCTTCCCCTTTGGGACCCTATGAGCACACAAACATCTTTACACAAACCTGCAGTATTGTTGAAATCTGTTTACACCAAATACATCACAAAACTGTCAAACAGATGTGTATGGGAACTGAGTGATGGTGGTTGGAAGCGTGGTTTCTTACAGCTGGGCCTAGTGGTCCCTGGTACCCTGGAGATCCTGGTGGGCCCTGCAGAGACAAACCACAACTGACGCACCTGTTTTCCTCAAATGTTTTCTTGAGCGCATTAGCATTCGACTCCGAGATCTACTGCGAAGAAAACATTTCTTACTGATTCTCCTTTCTGTCCCACACCTCCTGGGCTGCCTCTCTCCCCTTTAAGCCCCTAAAGAAGCACAAACAAGAATCTATTAATCATCAAATCAAACAGTTCTGGAAATGACCACCACATTCATCTAAGCTGCAAGAGATGGCAAGATACTGCACCAACACTGAAGCCATTTCATCTGGTATGGCACTGATTCAATATATTTTTTTCTTTAATAACTATTGTCACCTAAAAGTTCCATGCTCATTTTGTTAAAAAAAAAAACAAAAAAACATTCTACTATCCTGCAGGATGAAAGACTTACACAAAACTACTTTTTTTTAATTCAGTAAAAAATCTTTTGCAATCAATCAATAAACATATAAATAAATTAGAGAATTAAAATAATTAACAATGATTAATCACATTATTTTGTGTAGTTAGTCGTGATTATATTTGGCTTATTTACACAAATTTGACCCTAAAGAAAGATCTTTTTTTATTTTTATAGCTCTATAAGTAAACAAATAGGATTTGGTTATTATTTTCAGTAATTCATTATTTCCATTAGTCTGAGCATGGAGATTACATTTCAACAGAGTTTCCAGTTTCCTAATTTTACTGTATAAGCACTAACATGAAGTTGACACTACGTACAGGTAGTCCCGGTGGTCCCATTGTTCCTGGGTATCCAGGTATTCCAGGGGGTCCCTGTTAAATATGAGCAAGAACATGAAGTGGAGGGAAAACAGCTTTACTCATGTAAGAACATGAGAAACCTTACAAAAAAAAAAAGAAGAAAAAAAAAAACGTGTGACCACTTTAACACATTCTCAAAAAGCACTAAAAGCAAGCCATTAAAACAGACCTACCTGCTCCCCTTTCAGTCCAGGAAGCCCATGTGATCCTCTCTCACCTTGCTGACCCTACATATGACATCAAGGGTTTAGAGAAAGTAGTACAAAATAATGAATATAGTGTGTGTGTGTGTCTGTGCGTGTGTGCGCGCACACCATGGGACGCAACACTGCAGTAGTGTGACCATCAAGCACAGTTTTTAAAGTGGCTGTTTACAGCTCTCTCAGACAGCCTATGTTCTGCATCATGATTTGAGGGGATTATAATAGTGCCTGCAGACTGCCTTGCAGTTCAGATCTCATTTCTGCGAGCTTGGTGCTAATGTGCTACGCTGGATCCTGACACCATCTCATTATTTACTTCCTAAGCGAGGCCTGGTAATGGGGTGAATGAATTATTGATCTCTCCTCGCTTGTCATCTGTATTCCATGTAAACAAACAAATGATGCAGAGATATTACCTTTATTATCATGGGGCAAAATGCACCCATCGGCTATTGGAGAAGCAAAACGAAAGATATGAGCACCTGCGCCGAATCACAGATAAGATTATCCATTAGAAGTCGCCATGCATGGATGTGTCGCTAACACCGCTTAGCACACGCCCTGCAATCACTTTAGCGAGGAAATCAACATGGCAATCCATAGCAGGCCGCAGTAGGTATATTTTTTGTCCAATGCATTTATCTAAAAACACAAAACAGCTTTAAAAAAAAATAAAAAATAAAGCAGATTGGATTGTGATGAAGTCACAAGGACAGGGAACTGGTCACCTAGTCAGTCTTTATGTCACTTCAGTACTCAAAAAGGAGTAGAAATCTTCTATTATGATAAGAGTGACAAAGGTTTTCTATATAATAATGCGATTATGATGGTAATGTAAGAATATATTCCAAATGGTTATGAAATAGCTAAATATACTTATATCATTTCAGATATTACTGACATTTTATTGAATCACTTTTAATTTATTTACATACATAATATTAATAAATACTACATTATCACCAGCATTACTATAATATAAAGTATACTTTTTCTATTATAATTGTAAATATAAGTTGTATACTCTTCAGGAAGACGGCAGCAGTAGGCTATTTTCCTCCAAAAGATGGTAATTGCACATGGTTACGTGAATTAAGCCCACTATAAATTGTACACTAATAGTGGTCTTATTGTGTCATATACTGCAGTTGAAATCTATGCCAAATTCAGTCACAGACTATGTGACATCATTTATGTTCACATGGGCTTAAAGTGCCTAAAGACTGCAAAACTAAGCAAAAGCACATGGATTTTATATATTAGAGGTAATGTGGTGCATTGTTGGGAAAAATTCCTCAAACTAGTCTTTTGGCAAAAATGTCCAGTTTATGTTCATTTTAGCTAATTATGTCATTTGAGGCAGTTCAGTTCTGCGGTAATTGTTTAGTCTTTCTCTCTCAAATACACACACTTGTCATTGCAGCCACTTATTGTGAGGCACTGACCGTGTAGTGTTATCATGGTGAAAATCATACATTGCAAACTTGCTATATTTGGGTTTTACACTACAGTACACTCTTAACAGTTAAGGTGTCCAAAGATGTCTTTCCACACCAGGTTCTTTGAAGTTCCTCTGAAACTGTGAAAGGTTTTTCATAAAGTGTAAAGTGTCCATTTGTCACATGTGAACTCACCACAGCACACAGTGTGAACAGTGTGAAATTCTTTCTCTGCGTTTAACCCATTCACCAAGTGAAGCGGCGGGCATCCAGCGATGCAGCGCCCGGGGAGCAGTGTGTGGGGATGGTACCTTGCTCAAGGGTACCTCAGTGGTGCCACTAGCGGTCCTGGGATTGAATCCCATGAACTTCCAGTCGTAGGGGCAACTCCCTAACCACCATAAATCTCTGAACATGGTTCTTTAGAGAAGCACAAGTGTTCTCCTATGGGCAGCTGGAGGCCTAGTGGTTAGGGAGTTGCCCCTGTGATCAGAAGGTTGTGAGTTCAAATCCCAGGATTGCTAGTGGCACCACTGAGGTACCCTTGAGAAAGGTACCGTCCCCACACACTGCTCCCTGGGTGTTGTGTTCCTGGCTGCCCATTGCTTCACTTGGTGAATGGGTTAAATGCAGAGGAAGAATTTCATGCTGTTCACATTGTGTGCTGTGGTGTGTTCACGTATGACAAATGGTCACTTTACATTTAAACATAGCTCAAAGCACCTTTTGGCAGGGTGTACATCATTACAACTGGTAAGTATCCCATCCCTAGGATGAGGCAAAACAAACTGAAACTTAACAATTCTGGCAGCGTTTTTGTTGTCCTAAAAGCTTGCTGACTACACACACCGTCTAGGGGCTCAGTAATACATTCAGTCAATTTCCAAATCAATGCTATAGAAATTTCCAGTTCAGAAAACAAGAATCTGCCACACAGTCCTACTGTTCTGCTTCACTCCGCTAATAGGAAAAGCACAAACAATGAAGGAAAAGATCAACAATCGTCAGGCCAGCAGTTTTAAAAGATTTGGAATTAGGCCAGGGAGAAATTAGAGGATGCCAATAGTGCACACCAGGCACAAAGCTGGGTCACATGGAAAACAGAATCCATGCTGAACTCATCACCAAACCCAAATCACTGCTAAAACAAGGCATTCAGCTCAGAGAGAAATAGCCTGTCAGCAGCGCACGCACGCCGTTCAGCGCTACATATTTTCAGCAGGGAGAGGTAATCGAAAAAGCGTGGCGTTACTTTGATTACTGAGAATGCAAGATATGAAATTTCTGATCAGGACGAAGGGACCTGCAGGCAGGGAGATCGACAGCATGTTTCCTGTCAGTTTGTTCTACAATGTGCTCTGTACTGATGCTTTTGTGGAGAGTGCAGATTACACTTACAGGTAGACCAGGTGGCCCTTGAGGTCCAGGGAAACCGATATTACCCTAAAAAAGGCAAGTTAGTAGAATGAACCCATAATAAATACTTACTAAACAATCCCTCAATCAAAAATATACACAAAATATTAAATAAACAACAACAACAACAAAAACATTACTTGACATGAGGTATACCCAGCTGGCATGTCCCATGCATTATCTTTTAATCAGTCCTTATCTCATCTGTATATCAGAGTAATAAATGCTCATTCAGTGGGTTGCAGTTTTAAAGGCTGCCACAAGAGGGCCCCGTGACCTTGCTGTGAAAAAAAACAAAGGGGCGTTTTGTCTTTTATGATGCTTCCTAATTGAAAACACTGAACCCGAAACAAAGTAGCCCCTGTAAACGAGTGAAGAGCTCAGGGACTAAATGTTAACGGCCAAATCAAGGCCCTGCTCCGCTTCTAAAACAAGAACACTTTCACGCTATAATGGCCCATGTTTGCACCAGAGACATCTGGTCAGTGGTAACCATGGCGAAGACGTAAACACAATAAATAATTTTTCGTCAAGAAACACATGAAAAGCGGAAAGAAAATCCTCAAGTGGTGATAAATATTGGTTTATGCTGGGAAAAAAGTCAGTACTTAAGTAGTGAAAAGACTTACAGGGCTTCCAGGAAGACCAGGAGGACCCCTTTCACCCCTGTCGCCCTAGAAGGAATAACACAATATGCACCAAAGTTATATACTGTAAATCAAGAGTATGCGTATGAGTTAGTGCGCACCATGTGTTTCCTGAGAACAGATGGCAGGATGTCACTTTTTCTTCCCCAGAATGGATAACAAAACTTTGAGTATTACCTGATGGGGATACTGATCTAATAATTTTTTTCTTGAAAAGCTACTAGACATTTCAAGAAAAGAAATATATTTTTAACCGAATCACCACACTTAAGGTAAGCATCGATAGGTTAGTGCTGGTTTGGATCATGCCTTTAATACATGCTTGTAGCATGAGAATGGGCTGTATGGATGTAGGAAGTGAGAAAACTGAGAAGACTGGAACTGCCCAAACGAAGGAAAGAGGCTTAAGGAGGAGATTTGGTGGTGGGTGCAAAAACTTTGTCACAGGAAGCCAAACGGTGGAGATTTTTAGTTTGTTACATTGGAAGGAGGAGGAGCTTCAGACAGGGTTCATAACTACATCCATTATACTCAAACTTCTTTACCATTTCAGTCCTTTTTCCCTTTCGATACCAGATACAGCATTTTTCGGTGATATTGACTCAGTATCAATACCTGGTACCAGAACTGGTGCCAGAGAACACATCGTGTCGAAAAAATAATATCAAACTTATACTCTCTTTGTTATGAAACATGCAGCTGGTTTTAAGAATTGACAATGCCCACAATACTGCAATATTGCCCAGCCCAGTACTAACACATGATATAATACTATTATAGCATCCAGATCATGTGTTGTAAATAAAGAACATGCAGATAATATATTATATGCAGTAAATTTATGCAGATATCTAATCTTGTATAGCAAGATTGTGCATGCAGGAGGCCTTTTTCTTCCCCAGGAGAAAGCACATCAAAACACATCAAAATCCTAAAATACACAGTACAAATATACAGATAATGAATAAGCCTCTGTTGTGATGGAGCAAAATTGGAAAGTCTTGCCAAGCACTCTCCCTCACCGGATCTCCTTTGATGCCCGGTTGCCCTGGGATACCAGGCGTTCCTGGCACACCTGTGCAAGCATTGTTGTTGCTAGCCTAGGAGAGATTAAATAGACACGAGGTACTACATTACGAACATCCTGGGTTGACTTAAGGACATGCTGAGGCAATGGCTGCTTCGCAGGATGAAAGAACACTTTGGTTAAAGATAGCTTCCGGATAGCTTTGCGTACACTCACAGGCCCTCTAGGTGCTTCCTCTCTCTGCAGCCTCTCGAGACACTGCGAAAATAAGCAGAGATTGTATTACAAGCTCATTCGTATGCAGCCGCAAATGAACCCAACCTGCACAACGGTATTTCAAGAGAGAAGTGTGACCGGACGCTAATTTGAATGTTTACTGGGCGGCCGGCTGCAAAATAACACGCTTCGTATCAGTGCTTGCATCATCTACGTCTTGATAATGCAGGATATTGCGGCTTTCAAGTACAATATCAAAAAGAAAGTTAAAATAGCTAAGTCAACTGAATCCCCAAAACACCCCTTGAATAATGAAACAAAACAAAACAAAACAAAAAAAAAACCCAGCACTAAAAGCCCCCTCACCCGCTCGCAGCCATCTACAGGAATGACACCAGGCTTGCCCTGCTCTGCCTTCTCAACCTTAGAGGAGTCAGACACACCAGGCACGCCTGGCAGGCCTTGGGAGCAGTCGCCACACACCACCTACAGCAGAGCACAACCACGGAGTCATACACACACACATACTGACACACACATTGAATCCGCCTTTAACCCCTTAAAAGTGTGGTTTAGTGCAGTGAAAAATCCAATTTACACATTTTTTCACTCCGAATGTGGTTGATCAGCCAAGGCGTGTTTGGTGTTTACATTTTGCTTCTTTAGTTTAGGAGCTGCGAGGATAATGTTGTTGACCATAGAAGTCAATAGTCACCCAAATTGTTTCTGTAAATATATCCCCAAAACTTCTCCCAACCTGTTCAAAGCACATTCAACTCATTCTGGCTGATCAGCTGCATTTAGGGTAAATGGAAACCTGTACATTTTATTTTTTTGGAGGAATGCAGATCCTGGAGGGCCTGATTTCTGCACAATTTGGTGATTTTCTTATTTGAAATCATAAGCTGATTTGGTAGGCATGTCAGAACACCAAACTGACTCCAGCCCTCAGTTCCACACCCCTGATTAAATATTGGCTTAGCATTCCAGTGTGTAAGTTATGTACTGAAAGTGAGGACTGGAAGTTTGGGAGTGCACATACAGATGCTAACATTTTAAGGGGTTAAAGAAACTGCACTTGACTGCATGTGTGAGGAGGAGACCAACACAGTGAGGTCAGGCACATGGACATCCTTCATTAATTACACTGTTTAACAAACATAAAAGGATACAAAACAAAATGCACCCATCCACTATCACTCAGATAGCACAGCAGGCAATATGTTTGTGTCTTTTGAAGGATTTATGGGATGAATCAAAAACATCAGAAGCAATTCAAACTTTAAAAATGGTTGAATTTGAACAGATTTATCGTAGGTAGTAAAAACATCTTCATTAACATACACATTTAATTAAATATTCACAAATCTGTACAAGCACCCGATTTCACTTTTGTGAAGCAAGACCCATAATAATAATAATAATAATAATAATAATACTAATAATAATAATAAGTGAAATTCAAATGCTTCTTTAAAAAGACAGAGGAATCCTTTCTCTCCCATTTCTGTTATTCACACTCCTTACGTTCATGAATAATAAAAAACGTTCATAATTATGAGAGATCTTAGATAGGTAAACAGTTTCAAAATTGCCCCAATCTCTCCTACGCTCTCTCCTAATCTCTAGCCTACTAAGCTAAACAAGCAGAGTACAGCTATTTGAGCACTTTGAGTCTCATTGTGAAACGAAAGGATAAGTAGAAGAATAAAAATATGGGCATCTGATGCAACTCCCAGTGGGCTGGCGCACATCCTGTCTCCAACACTGTCAGACCAAGGCACTGACCTGAGGTTAACAGAGAGACTGTACCTGGGCACAGGCACTTATTTGCAAATGTGAAATCAGTCTTATACTGTTGCTAACCTTCACGTTGGGGGCAGTTTCATCCTTTGGCAAGGGTAAGGGGATCTACAAGAAGGAGTCAAGAGAGGAGAGTGAGTGCGGGTGACATTGCAGGAATACATGTACTGTTCAAGGCCTGTTACTGTCCAAAACATGAAGGCACTTCTCATAACAGTCAAAGTTTACTTGGCATACATTTTAAAGTAAACAAAGTTTATTGTCACAAAGTTGTGAAAATAAAGAGGATATATTTCGGTATGAATAATAGACCTATTTAATAGTGTAGCGTGTCTTTAATTAGCAACAAAAACAATGACTCCGGTTTTTATTTTTAGAGATAATGAGGAAGCTGTACTTATTCTCTAGAAAATTACTATTATTTATCACATGGTTTAGCAGTTCTGCCTTTATCATTACAGCTTGGAAAACAAGTGCTTCATAACACACAGCAGATCAGGAGGTCATATAACTCACATCTGCCAAACAACATTTCTAAAAAGCACTATATTCAAAAACCCAGGTTCAACAAGCCCACACAAATTATGTTTTACCTAACAAACACACAGTAATGTCAATGTCACCAATGTTAATGTCAAAGCAAAACTACATATCTATTTATCTATCTATCTATCTATATATATATATATATATATATATATATATACACGTATATATATAGACATATATATACACATATATGTAAACAGCATTGGCAATGAAGTAGGTATGTGTAGTCACTGTGCAGTCATGTGCAGATGTGAAGTTCATATTTCTCCTGTCACTACTGGGTGGTCTGAAGCACATACCTGCGATTCCACAGTAACGATCAGTGGTTTGTGAAGTGGTTTCACAGTGGGACTTTTCTCAAGGAGAGAACCTGCAAATTACACTCCTGCACTCTACCTGCTACATGGCTTGTTCTGTCTAAACCGTTGTTATTGCCGATGGTTGCAATTTGTGTTGAAATGACATGATCTGCAGCGTCTTCGATTATAAGTATGCGAGCAATTACAGAATCTCTTAAAGTGACAAATCTGTGTAATTATATGTCAACGTGCAGAACACATTCTATTCTGCCTTTGTTTTGTTTTTTTACTTTCCATTTTAATGCAAATCATTGTTTTGAGTCTCTTTTAAATGTTTAAAGGCTAAATCGATAGGCGTATTCTTTTTAACTATACACGAAATGTCCAAAAGTATCCAGATGCCCCTTTTAGTTAGTGATTTCAGCTGCTCTAAAGTGCAGCTGTGCATGCCAGCTTTCAAAATATCCATAGAAAAGGATTGGAAATAGAATGGGATGTTTTGGAATAACTGCACAGCCGCCAGTTCCAAGTGTTGGACAGAGGGGTATAAAGCACAGTGCTGAGTAATAATGCTCCATCCAATACCTCTGAGACGAGCTGGACTGAAGCTGGTCCAGAACTGACATCTCACTAATGCTCCTGTGGCCGAATGCAATCTGATCCTTACTGCAATGTTCCAACAACTATAGTAAAGCCTCCCCAGAAGACTAGAGGCTGATAACCCTTGATTTCAGAAGTAATGTTGGTTGATCAGGTGTCTAGAAACTTTTGAACATATAGTGTAGCTTTAGGCTCTTCTCTAGTAGCTGAATTACTGGAGTATTCTCCTTAAAGGCTGGATGATGCATTGACATAACCAATGTAATTTGGCTTCTAGAGGAACTGGTGGTTAGACTCTGGCATTGTTAGAAGTGGAGCAGTACTTAGGGGCTGAGATTCTGAAGCCCGGCCAAATTTCCATGGCGAAAAAGAGGCCTGAAGATGAGAGGCCAGCATGGGTATATGGCCAATGGAGAAAACGAGCCTGGCAAAGTGCTGCTCTCAAATGGAGATTTAATGGCTCTTACTGTACTGCACATCAGGCAACCTTAGTGTCCGTCCTCCCTGTAACTCAACACAATGGTAGTGTTTACTACTGCAAAGAGCCTCGGAGACAGAGTTAACACTGCGAGGGCAATGAGATCATTGGCATCCATAAAGAGTGTGGTGCAATGGAGACAACTTACAACGTGCTGAGTTAAGACACTTACAAGTGCTTACCGGTTCCTTTCGAAACCATAAAAAAACAGATGGTATATTGCTATTGTTCTCGAGATGCTGCTATAGTGAGCTCAGTCTCTCCATGCCATTAATTCCACTCCCATAAAGCTCCCATAAAGCCCAGCCTGCTCCAGTTCCACATCCAGATGTTAACCAACCAGACTCTTTGGGCTTTTCTTTAACCAATCACAAAGCTAGAGCACTCTAATAGCTCCTCCTCCTCCTCCCCTCTGGTTACTCACTGCTTGGCCGGGCAGACCCGGTTTCCCTGGTAAGCCATCGTTGCCAGGGAGACCCTGTAAGAAGGAACTGAGGTTGAATTGGTTTAGCCTTCGGCCACACTCTGGTCACCTCCTTGTCCAGCGGGGGTAAAGGGGAAAAGTAGCCAAAGCCCTGGGCCCTCTCCTGGTTTGTGTTCCAGCTTGGGGTCTACATTTAGGTTTAGCTCGTGTTTATTCTTGCTTTTAGTTTAAGTTCTTCTCGTTCAGGCTTAAGAAATCAACACAAGACCAGGTTAAAGACCAGGCAGTGCCCACGGTGAAGCCTCGACAGAAGATTACTTTACCCAAAGCTCATGAGGAGCAGCTTTTGAAGGCTGTGTGATAGCACAAAACTGCTCTGGCTGAAACTTTAACCTTATTTTCACAAACAATTCTTAATGCTTAATGAGTACAGACCTTAAAGGGGCACCCCATTAAGCTATAATCGATTCCATAACTTCACAGTGGGCTCTGTATGGTTTTTAAAAGAGAAAACAGAATGATATTCCCAACTACAAACATTACATTACTTTTATGACAATAAAATACTTTTAAACTTAAATTTTATTCAAACATTTAATTTAAATTACTTTAAACTGCTCATTCCTAAGTCAAACATACCCATGCCCCAATCCAAGCGTTAGTGCAACTTAAACAAGCAGCGCAATTTAACACGACTCCAACTTATGGATTAAATCAGCAGCATTAACAAAAAACAATTACATTACAAAATAAGCTATTTTAAACCTTTTTAGTCATATTTACCATGTTTACTTTAATTAAGCACTATTATATTTAGATTTACTTTATATTCTTATTTAACTATTTGACAGAATAATAATTTAATTAATATACATTAATTGCAGAAATATTACGGACGATGCTACTTTAGCCAAAGCCCACAGCTACCCATGCAGGCCCCCCAGACAAAACAAAAGCGACACAGTATGACTGCGAGGGACACGGTAGCAGAGCACAGGGGGGCTCACAAAGACTCAGGGTCCATTCCCATCCCAAAATGAGCATGGAAGGTCCAGGGCCATGTGAGCCAGCCAGCCCACTCTGCACTTACCTGGGGGCCTGGGATGCCTACGAAGCCCTGGGGTCCTGGAGGGCCTGGGGGACCTGGAGGTCCTGGAGGCCCCTGAAGAACATTCAGCACATCACAGTGAGACAGCATTAAAGGTGGGTTACATGAAGCAAAATCAACACTAATAATAATTTAATAATTAAATTAACTAATAATAATAATTTGTGTCTTTTCATTTAGGAAAGAGCCCCTACATATAAGTTCCTGCATGGACAAAAGTGCTACAAATTCATTTACTTGAAACAAGTCCATCAATTCCACATGAAAATAATCCCACCAGACAAAAAGTTTGTTACATGCACCACTTGCTTTTCTAATACTTGGTTCTACGTTCCCTTGACTTAAAATCAAATTGACATAATTTTCCACTTAGCCCTGATAGTCAATCAGCCAAGACATGTTTAGAGTCTAAATTCTGCTTCTTTAGTTTCAAACAATACACTACAACAGTCACCCAAATCTTTTCTGTAAATACAACCCCCAATCTACCTCAGGAGTAGGAGTCCTGATCTAGTTTTTATGCCAACGACTATAATAAAAACAGAGGAATCTGATCCAAGATCAGCCCTCCTGTCGACTGCTAAGTGAAAGCCAGCCCCAGTCTGCCTGTAAAGGTGAAGTTTTGTTCATTTTTATATTTTACAGTAGGTCATACTGTATTCCAAACCATATCGCTGAGTCCTAATGAAGAGCTGGACCTGATTGAGAGGGAGGGAGTTGAGAGAAGTTTGGGGGTTGTATTTTTACAGAATCACTTTGGAGACTTTTGACATCTAGTGTGTGATAGACTAAAGAAGTTTGATGCTGAGCACTTTTTGGCTGGAGTAAGTGGAAAATTGCTTAAATTTGATTTTTCGCAAAACCACTCAGTCACAGTCCTGTCAGATAAGGATTACACCAGTTTTCTAAGATTTCTGTCCATTTCAGCTCGCTCTCAAACCAACTGGATGCATTTAAGCTACAGTTTGTCTGCCCCAAATTTGGAATGCCACATGCTGTTCCAGACTGAGAATTGAGACTGGAGTCTGGTAATTTTGCTGGTCAGTCAAATTGTCCAATAGCTCCTTCATGTCTGCTGAAGAGTGGGTTAAAACGAACAGAAATTATCTTGAGGGTCTCGTATGGTCCCTACCTGACAGGACCTGCACTTCCATTCGGGAAAGGGTAATTAGAGAAGGAGTATTACAGAAGAAATGACACATGCGATTTTTTTGTCTGTGAAGCTTACATTACATTAACACAAGTCTGGTCAAAGGACAAAACTGTGTCAGTCTAATCCATTGTATTCATGTGGATGTGAGGTACCAAGTAAATGTAAAGCACTTTTAGTGTATATACACGGTATATTAGAACAATTCACAGAAACTACACACAGGGGAGCGATTTTAATAAATGTATCAGTCGTCTCAGAATGCTGACTTGAGCTCAGATTTGATCCTTAAAGGAATACTACACTGAGTCTGGGGTAGTGGCACAGCAGGGAAAAGAGGTTTTTAACATTTGATTTAAATATCTAAAGAGAGCTAGACTGAGTGGAGGGGAAAATGCTCAATCAGCAAAACCAGAAGAAAATCAGACATCAGCGTTGTGCTGTATATGTGAGTCTTGGCTGATGACTACATTTGTATTTTTCCCATTTATTGCTTTAATACTCAAATGAATATGACTGTACAGTCGGAAAGAGCTGATTTAGAGGACGATTTATATGAAGATGATTGATACATATGAGCCTTGAGGCAAATTATTCACATCATTTATATCAGCTCAGAGCTGAATGGGGTCAGACAATCAGACCTGAGGACCTGCCTGCCACATGTTCCCACCACCAGGGACACCCTGCAAGACAAAAACAGTCAAATTCAGAGCCAACACAACTCATGCACAGCTCATCACCAACATTAAAGGAATGGTTCACCCCAAAAATAGCACATTTACACAATTTTCCCTTTTACTCTACGCATTGTCGACCAGCCAAGACAAGTTCAGTGTCCAAATATTACATCTTTAGTGTTGCACTGGAGTTAGGAGGCTAAGCTAAAAATGTCCTGAGAATCAATGTCGCCTAAAATCTTTTTATATTACTATACTATACTATATTAGCTTCATAGCTCCAGTGCAAAACTAAAAAACAACAACCTGGCATCCACTGGCTGATCGTCTACCCTTGGGATAATTGTGTAAATTTAAATTACTGAGATGAACTATTCCTTTAAATGTTTGCAAGCTAAGGGCTGTAGGTGTGTGGGAGGCTAGAGCTCACACACACACAAGCCGGGTTCACAGCATGATGATAAACTCACTGGATGTGAGAAAGTACTCACAGGTACTCCAGGTAATGGATTATGCAGACAGTTGCATTCTCCTGGTTCCCCCTACAAAACAAAAATCATTCCACACTGTCTAAGCTCATGCTGCAGCACTTCAACCCAGTCTTATTACTTAAAATAAAACATTGCAATTGATTTTTTTCTTTGATTTCTTAATGCTGAAAACGTAAGCTGCCTTGTACATCGAGTGGATATTTCACGATGAAAGGACTGACAAGACGAGACACTTTAAAAATAAAGCACGTTTTCCGTCTCCTATAAACTACTATTAGAGAGGTATAAGGTTTTGTCACGTCAGAGGCAACTCCCTCCCTCCCAGATGAGTGCAGTGTTGTGGGATATCAGCGGAACGACTGCGTATCAACAAAGTGTTCAGACAGAAATACAAAAGACTCTTTATCCTTTATCCCGGCGTTCAATAGCAATGACAGAGCACTCCATCACACTTAAAGGAGAATATGCATCATTAGCTATCAGCCACAGCTTTTGTCTCTGTTTAGATCAAGTTGCCCGAGACACAATGGAAAACATTATAGAACGGACTGTTTCAGCATCTCTCTCTCTCTCTCTCTCTTTTCGTTTCTTTCTCTCTCCTATATCTCTCCCTCACAGGGTCTCTTTCACTCCTCTCTTTCATGCTCTCTCTCTCACCTCATCTATTTTTCTCTCTCTCCCTCCTATAGCTCTCTCCCTCATAGGGTCTCTTTCTGCCCTCTCTTTCATGGTCTCTCTCTCTCACTTTTTTCTGTTTCTCTCTCCCTCCTCTCTTTCATTGCCTCTCTCTCTTTTTTTCTATTTTTCTCTCTCTGCCTCCTATAGCTCTCTCCCTCACAGGGTCTCTTTCTCTCCTCTCTTTCATGCTCTCTCTCTCTCACCTTACCTGTTTTTCTCTCTCTCCCTCTTATATCTCTCTCTCTCTCACAGGGTCTCTTTCTCTCCCCAGCTCTTTATCTCTCTCTCTCTCTCCCTCTCTCATTATTTTTTGTTTCCCTCTAACTCCCCTGCCTCTCTCTTCACCCTCCCCCAGGCTCTTTCCCTCTCCCTTTCTTTTTCATTCTTTCTCTCTCTATCACTTCCCTTACATATCACTTCATCTCTCTCTCTGTTTCCTTCTCCCTCTCTCATCTCACTCTCTCTCATTCCTTTCCTCATTTTTTCTCTTCCATCATCACTCTCTCTCCATATCCCTTAAATGCTCTTTCTCTCTCCGTTTCCTTCTCCCTCTCTCATTATTTTACATTTCTCCCCTCGCTTTTATCTCTCTCTTTCTCTCTAGCTCTATTTCTTTTGTTTTCTCTTTTATTCCCTTTCAGTCTCTCTCCACACACCTCTCTTTCCATCTTTCTCTTTGTTTTCAACACATTCTTTTTTGTTTTTACTTTCACTCCCCCTCTTTCTCTTTACTCCTCACTTTATACCCCCCCGCCCCTCTCCACTATTTATGTCACTCATTCTCTCACTTTTTTCTCTTTCTCTCCCTCCCTTTCTCTCTCTCCACCTGTCAGTAGATTACAGCTGACAGCTAATTAATGGCCTCATTCCTGCTCTTAAGGGTACTTTTAACTTCTTTCAGTGCAGTCAAACTCTTTTGTCATCCTCTTTCTCTCTTTCTAGCTCTATCGGTCTCCAGGGTGGACACATCACTGTCCATGCAATCAATCCCCTCTAGACTGCTCCTCCATCTCTTTATGCACATTCACACACACACGCACACACGCACGCACACTCACACGCACACACAGACACACACACACAGACACACACACAGACACACACACAGACACACAGACGCAGACACACAGACACAGACACAGACACACACACAGACACACACACAAGCAGCTTTTGTTTTGAAGGAGCTCCTCCAGATCACCTCCTCAGTCCACTGAGCCAGAGACTTACCTTGTCACCCCTAGGTCCGCTGGCCCCCTGAAAGACAGAAGACAGACACACACACACACACACACACACACACACACACACACAAAGGCTCATTTTAACTCAGTTATTGTGCATAAAGCTCCTGGGCGTGTGAGATGAGTGCAGATCAGGGAGGAGAGGCGACAGTTGATGAGATGAAAGCAGACAACATGTTGTTATTATGGATCCAGGCAGAGTCAGAGTCAACCCTGCTTGTCTCTGCCTCTACTCCTGCATCCCCTCATGATAAAGCCCCTGGTAATTAACATCTGATGCAGTGAAAGCAGACGGCACCGCCTTTGTTTCTGTAATGAGAAGGGCCGTGCCAAAACAATAAATTCCCACTTCCCTTGTCTCCGCAGCTGAGGAAAACTTCAGCCCATGCCAAAATCATACTCCAAATTCTGATGTATTGTAGGCTGTAGAAGTTATGTAATACATCTATTTTTGTACACTCTTAAAAATAAAGGTGTCTACCAATCTTTCTTGGGGGGTGATGCTGCATAAGAACCTTTTGGTGCATGACTCTTTAAAGAGAACAAGTTTTTGTAAATGCATAAAGAACTTTTTTACAGATGAAAGAATTTAAATATAATGTAAAGTACCAACATCAATTAACTCACATTTTAATCCTGAAATTTAAAATGTCCATATTTCCTTTGAACTCACAAAGAACCTGATGAGACCAAATGACTATGAAAAGGATATTTTATCAGTTGATGTATCAATTAAACTGCTGCTGGTGTTGAATGTAAGAAACAAAATTATGAATTAAGGTATAAAAATCACACTTTTTGAATACAAAAGGGCACTAATAGATGTTTCTCTGAGTTAAGAAAACTACAAACATATTTTTCACTTTACACCAATCAGAACAAGTTTTGAGGCATTTTTAATTTCTGAATATATGAATCTGTTGTGCATGAATGGGGGGCCTAGCACTGTACATACCAGCCTAGAACACCTTTCTAAATAGTTGAAAGTGTAGATGGAGAATGCAGGAATGATTGGGAGAGAAAAGCAAAGCAGAGAGAGAGAGAGAGAGAGAGAGAGAGAGAGAGCGAGAGAGAGATATTGAGAGAGAGATACTGAGAGAGAGCAAGAGAGAGAGAGAGGATTGAGAGAGAGCAAGAGAGAGAGAGAGAGCAAGAGAGATAGAGAGAGAGAGAGAGTGAAAGAGACAGACAGAGAGAGAGAGACAGAGAGAGAGAGAGAGAGAGAGAGACTGATCTGGAGTTTTACTCACAGGTCTACCATCCTCTCCTGGGATTCCACGTGAACCAGGAAGACCATCTCTACCCTGAGTCACCAGACACATAAATCACATTTAGACACACCAACATACACACACACACACTAACCAACACACAAACCAACACACACAAACCAACACACACAAACCAACACACACAAACCAACACACACACACTTATCTCCAATCAATTATTTGAGCATTGACTCCAAACTTTCGTTTTTCTTACCGGGGGTCCGGTAACACCAATGCCCATCAGCCCCTGCGGCCCAGGTGGTCCAGTGTCACCCTTCAGGCCCTGCCAAGGTCACACAAAGTCAGGCAGGAGTATGAACAGCCTTAAGGCCTGGTTGGCCTAAAAAGTGCAGACTCATCATGTCGGTCACTTACCTTCTGTCCAGCTGGTCCCACCAGCCCAGGGGGTCCCTGAGGCCCTACAGGACCCTGCGGCACAGAGTTAGACAAGTTACACTACATTCCTTATACACAGAGAACAGAAACACACTACGGCTTGGAGCAAGTGGAGAGGTGATGGTTATAATTAGGCTGCAAATCTACCGCTATGGGTACAGATGCAAGACTTAGACCACTTTTAATGCACTTACAACAGCTCCAGGAAGACCTCTCGGTCCTTGCTCTCCCTAAATAGAAAGAGCGAAGGTGTGGATTAGCAAAATAATGTGCATAGAGTGTGTTTAGAAAAGGATAAGGCGATATGTGGAAAGAACAGCTTCTTTTGGCACAGCGACAGATCTGTAGGACGTGAAATAGACGCACCTGCAGTTTTCATATTTAGCGCAATAGATCATAACAGTGAGACCTTCTCAAATCAGTTTAGTGAAACGTGTGTGTTCAAACAGCACTCCATGTACAGCGCTGAAATGAGATTTGCTTTTAATATTACCTTGTCGGATTTGTGTGTTCAGGCAAATCATCAGAACGCGCAATGACTTTTTGCCAAAAATGGCTATTAAAAATATATATGAATGGAAATGAATGCAAAATTGGGAGAGATCAAGCTCCAGGTGATTTTAGCAATCGAAATCACATTAGAAACATGAAAAGATCAGCCTGAACTGCGTGTCTAAATGTAGCTTCATACTGTTCTTTTATTTAAATATACCTGCGGTCCTGGGAGGCCAATTCCTGCAGGTCCAGGATCACCCTAAAGAGGAAATCATGCACTGAAATTATCTCTCACGAAGCAAACCCATACAAACAGAATTACTACTTCCAGATTTGTTCATAAAACTAATTTTATCTTTGCATATGAATTATTTTAATACTGATATTAGCGAGCAAACTTTTCAGTTTTCTGTATTACTGTGATGTCAAATATCAATATATACACTGCAACTATTTAAAACAAGCACTAATACACATTGAAATAATTTCACCAAATGTATTACACTGCAGACTTTTAGTGACACCAAAAGTCTACTTACATAGGGACTTTAAAACATACGCATAAGCTTGAATATTTCAAAGCAATACATTCGCATTTATGAGCTGTTTTTGTCAATATTTACATCTTATGTCACTAAGAACCTCATATATAAGTTCTAAGAAATATGACATGGGAAAATATGCAAATGTGTGGGCTTCTCTGCTAAAATCATAGGTTTTACTGATTTTATTTACTGGTATTTGATTTAATCATTTGATAAATACATTAATTAACAAATGAACAAACAAACACACAAATAAATAAATAGAAAAAATGGAATGGTACATTTTAAATGTTATCTTCTATTTTTCCTTCAGCTAAACTTAACAAATAAACAGAAATTGTTGACTACAAGTTTGCAGAAAAAATGACCTATTTAAGTTCCCTGTAGAGGCTTTTATTTTTACTTGATCAAAATCAACAAAGCATGTCATTTAACCAGGGTTTTTTTTTTTTGAAGTTTTGCATATGACTGCATGCTTAAAAACATCACTTTAGTTGGAGGCCCTCTAAACCTTTCATAGATCCAATTCATATGTTCTAAAATAGTCAATTGTCTAGTAAAAGACACTTCATAACAATGTTATAAACAGAACAACTGTCTGTCACTTTAGTTAAGGGCCCTCATGTCAATACAAGGTCATTTAACTCACATGACCTCACCATGCAAATACTGACATAAGTGGTTCACAGATATCTACATAGTGCTTTTTTATGTATGCAATTTAATGCTGATGCATGTGTTATTAAGCTCCTACGTAGCTATCCTTGGAATAAAATCATCATCATCATGCTCATTTTGCTTTATTACAGCAAAAATCAGCGACAAAGCAATGTATCATTTCAGAATCTATTTCATTACTTCATATTCTTAGCTCTTTACCTGACTTCCTTTAGGTCCTGCAGGCCCCTGGCTACCAGGTAAACCTGGCATCCCCTAAAGGAAAATGAACAGACAGAACAGTCAGCACCCTTTCTAAAGAAAATGTCTGGCACTGAGAAGTTGTTTTGCCATCACAGATGTTGACATGCCACATCATGACAAAATCACCTGAAGAGCAAGAGATGTTAATGTCTGTTTATGTTTCAAATGAAGGAAGCGTGTAAAGCTGACTGCAGACACAAGCACTCACATGCTTCCCTGCTTTCCCCTGGCCAGGTGGACCGGGCTCTCCTCTCTCTCCCTTAGGACCAGGTAAGCCCATCACGTCACCCAAACCCTCAGGGAGAGATGGACAGCTGTCACATGCGTCGCCCTGGCAACAGAGTCAAAGGACAAGAGTATTCATGGATTCCGGACTCATGATAAGTGGTCCTTGTTTCAATGGCTTTGATTTCTAAATAATTCTGAAGTCCGTTCATTTCATCGCTGCCACACTTTACTGTTTTAAAATCTCTTCCCATGCGAATGTCTCCATCATCTCTGTGTACATTTCTGAATGCATTATCTGTCAGTCACTCCTGTTCAGCACTGACTACAGTTTAATATTTCATAAGCAGTTGTTTTACATTTCATGTCACGTTTAGCGTTTTTACAACTCGCCTGAGAGACTAAGCAGAATGGAGGCTGCACGCTATTGTCAGTTCAGACACGTGTCTTTTTCTCAATACAAAGCAGATAAGACCATATACCTCTATTATATCCCTTTAAATACACTCAATAATGAACAGTCAGAGCAGTTTATACTGCACACTTTACCTCACATATAAGTGTGTAGTGAAGCATAGAGCCAGTCACAAGTGTTTGTTTAAATGAAGTGGCTCTGAGCCCTGCAGTGTTTTCAGGACTTTATTAACAGAGTTGGGTACACATTACTGATAACCTGTAATAAAATCTAATCTGCAACTCCATATCAAAGTCGCTATAGAAAAGTAACAATTTGATTACTTTCAGTTACTTTCAACTTTCTTTCAGCCTTAAGTTGTATCAGAAAAATCACTTTTTAAAGTCCAATAATCAAATAAATGCACAGGTCATATAAATGCACAGGTCAAACCAATACATTATAAGTGAGATGTATGAATAATGTATATAATAAATGACCAATAAAATGCAATGTTCTTGACAGCGTTTGTTTAAACAAGGCAATCAATTTCAAAATGTTTCTGATTATTCCTCCAGGTGTCATAAAGCTGTAGAAGATGGGTCACAGAAGCAGCGACAGAAATAGACTTTAATTTTCTAATCCAGCATGGTCCTTATGTTAATGTGGTATATGTATACATTAAAGGAACAGTTTAGAGAAAATCAGATTTACTCAATTTTCTGCTGACTCCAGATGCAATCAGATAAGACATGTTTATGTTTGGCTTTTTTAGTTTAGCAGTGGGGCTACAAGGTTATCATTGCTAACCAAGAAGTCAATAGTCACCCAGGCAGAACAAATCATTTCTGTAATAATACATCAACAAAACATCCCTCAACCCTTCTCTAACCGCATCCTGATCATTATTAAGGTTTTGAAAACTTGCGGCTTCTGGGATTAATAAAAAAAAAAAAAAGAAAAGAAAAACTCCTGACATGCTATAGGCTGCCCCTTTTTCCCATCTCCAGTTTGCAAAACAAGTTACAGAAGAGGTCTCACATAACTGTGTGTACATACCATGTAGGCCTTTGTGTGTTTAACATTTTAAACGATACAGGGTTCACTTAAGGTAGGTGTTTAGAATCACATCATAGTTGAACTGTGGACTTTATTTGTATAATAATGTGTTTTGGATTATTCTGCACAACAGAGAGCTTCAGAAAAGATTCATCACTGTCAGTAAATCTGAGGGGTACCTTCATAGAAAAGAGCCGATACTAAGCTTTATCTACACACACCCATCTCTGCTGACCTGACAGTGATTCAACATTTCTGAAGCATTAAAATACTGCTGTCTGGGACACCAGGAGTTTGTGCTATACTGTCAGACACTCAGACAGGACGTCCTCGCAGGCTGAGTGCTTGTGATGAGTCTGTGCATGCAGGTGAATATGGTGTTCAAGTTCTTCTAACTGCACACAGTCCTGATTCCTAGCAGCTGGAATAATATGGATAATCCTTGCTAGGAAGATGTGAATGGATGTTAAAGGGCCGCTTTTGTCCATTGAAGCATTGAGATTATTCATTATTCTGGAGCTTCATCATCATAAACCTTGACTCTCATTGCAATCTTGATTAACTTTACTCATATTTACTCATACATCATTTTGGGGTTTGGCCACATTTATAAATGTATATTTTGGTGTTAATGTAACCTCGCCTTGTGTGTGGACTAGAATAGAAAGTGTGCACGTCTGCCAGGACCTGATTCATTGAATAGCAACACACCTTGAGGCTATAGGCTATTATCCTCTATGATTATTGTTTCATTCTTATACATATTGTTATATTGTCAAGAAAGGACGTGTATGACTTTCAGTGGCTTTAATTTACTCTAAGAGTACTCTAAGAGAAGGCCCAGTTTTCCAGCTCGCCTACAGGGTTGCCTGATCCGTCTTTATTACTTAAGGAACTGATAGTAAACAACTGTACAACAGCGTAGGTTAATGCAAATAAAATTTTTACTAGAACATGATAACATTATGGCACGTAATATCGCTTAGTAGTGAGATTCCTTGTGCTGTGACACCACGCACCATTTGTTATACTTGAACACACCACAGCACACGGTGTGAACAGCACGAAGAATTCGTTCTCTGCATTTAACCAATTCACCAAGTGAAGCAGCGGGCAGCCTCTCAGTGTATGGGGTCGGTACCTTGCTCAAGGGTACCTCAGAGGTGACACTAGCAGTCCTGGGATTCGAACCCATGACCTTCTGGTCACAGGGCCAACTCCCTAACCACCAACCCGCCAGCTGCCCCTCCAAGCTGATTTCATATGTGGCCTCTCTGGTGTCCAGAATGACAGAAATCCATCATAGAGAAGCAGAACTTTAATCCCTGTGGATTTGGTTTAGGACTTAATTTTATAACTGCTTTGTGAATATCTGCATTGTCACTGTCTAAAATAGCTGTCTATATCGGTGAGATGATGCTCATTTTTATAGCTCACACTAGGTCATACTTTGTCCTAAACCACACTGACAAATCTGCATCACCTTAATGAAGAGCTGGAAGTGGTTTAAACCTTTTTTTGATGATTCAGTTTTATGGAAACAATGTGGGCCATTTGAGTTCTACTGAGTTCTACCGTTAATTAGCAACATTAGCCTTGCAGCTGTCTAAAAAGGCAACATCTGGACACAAACCTGTCCTTGCTGATCGACTACATCTGGGGTGAATGGAAGAATGAGTAAATGTGATATTTTGCTGAACTATTCCTTTAAGAACAGCAATAAATGTCAGAGCTGAATTAGCTGTCTATACTAATTCCAGGGGTCAAATGTACTATAAAACCCTGTGGGCATGCATCCTCTGTGTTTAATTGGAGAAAATGCTGTAGTGAATCATTGCATTTCATTATAGTGTTGCACAGAGACACTGTCCCAATGTTCTAGCGTTCTAAAAATCACAGAGAGAGCCAACAGTCTCGTTTTGAATTATCTGGTGAAGTAAGTCCTATTAATAATTTTGAAAGGAGCAAGCTGGTGGACTAGATGAAAGCAGGAAAAAGCTCTGGCTTGTAGCCTGTCCAAGCAGGAGAATTTCTGAGGAACCGCAGGAGCTTTTCACTTCTCTACAGAAACACTGAGCTCCTCTCCTGATTTCTGAGAGATAAATCTGTTCATGTCTCCAGGAGGAGTTCCGGTGGTGAAATTTAAAATGAGGCAGCTCCAAACCATCTACTTACTGGAGAGATTCTGAGTACTGAACAAGCATAAAAACCAGTGTGGGGCCACATCACAAAAACCGGTACCACTTTACAATAAAACTACCCTAATAAAGGGTTTATAAAAGATTTATAATCAGGTTGTTAATTAGGTTGTAGACAGGTCATAAATCATTAATAAGCAGTTATAAACAAGTTATAACAGTTGTCACACATTGATGCAGGCTCACTATTTGGCAAGATCTGGTGTTTCAATGGTAGTAGCATGTTAACCTGATGAAGCTGACAGTTTAACATTCTGCCTGAGAAAGGGACACGATAAGCAACTAGCATTTGAGATCTTGCCAAATAGTGAGCCTGCATCAACGTATGACAACTGTTATAACTTGTTTATAACTGCTTATTAATGATTTAGAAACTGTCTACAACCTAATAAACAACCTGATTATAAATCATTTATAAACCCTTTATAAGGGCAGTCTTATTGTAAAGTGTTACCCAAAAACCTAGCATCTCTAAATGGTGATTTTAAGAGAAGGAAAGTGTTCTTAACCTACTTTCTCTCCTTTGAGTCCATTAAGGCCATCTCTCCCTTGTTCACCAGGCAGTCCTGGGGCTCCTGAGGCTCCAGCCAGGCCTGGGTCACCTTGTAAGCCCTGATCACCCTGTAGATGCGGATGGGCTGTCAGAATATGATAATCTAATGTCCAGAATGTCATTCATTATGAATTGTGTTTGTCTCATAACTGTAACTTACTTTTTCTCCTTTTAGTCCTTGAAGGCCTGGAGGACCCTGTTGAGACAGATTGAAAGTCTGATTAATGCAAGAGTTGCTCAGACATTGATCAGTCTGGATTACAGCTGTCATGATGTCCACGGTGATGGCCAGATGAGATGCGAGTTCATTGTAGAATTGAGACGACCAACACATGAACGAGCAGCTCTTTGCTGATGGTGATACCAGCTAAGGTTACACGAGAGGGCGTTCGAGCAACACCTTTTTTTAAACACTGCATCTCATCTTTGCATGTAAGAGAACTTGCGTTTTGACTGACTAAGTAGGCAATCATTAGACAGCGATCTGAGAGAATTCGAAAGACCTAGATGAGTGATAAACATTTTTAAATTGATATACAGTCATAATTTGATCAGGAGTGTCTACATGTTTGCACAACACTGTATATAATAATACATATAAACCACTTTTTCACATTCGGGCTGTGTAAATCTTTGTGCCAGGTGTTGTATGAAAACAGACAACTAGTTTTGTCCTCTAAGGCTTCCTTGATTTGGATTGGTCTGACCTGGGTGATGTAAAGTGTCTGTTCATCTAAAATCAATGGTTTAAAAATATTAGTCCCACACAGGGTAGAGGAATGCCTTTCGGTCTGTGTCTGACAATTCAATTCAAATGTATTTGTATAGTGGTGCTCACAGTAGGTGCTGTCTCTTTACAGAGTCTGTGCAACTGGTGAACAATCCCAAGGGGTTAGTGACAAGCGAAAATCTTTTCAGAACATGAGGAAGAAATCTTGACAGGAAGCAATCACAAGTTTCTTCGCTTAACAGAGCATGATTTATTGTGATATTGGTGTTAGATGTTTATTCACCTGTTCACCTGTCATTTCAAGACAGAGGTCTGTTCCAGTTTGCATACTGTACCACCATATTTGTCAATATATTTATTTTATATAGGTTTCCCAGATATAAATAGGATATTCAGAGGTGAAATACTGGGATTAGGTTTATTTCAAATGTTAAAGCTTCACTGGCTGAAAAATTGTGACACACAACTGGGAATTTAATACTGAGAAAAAAAAAAGATCATTTTATCCATTAACATGCTGCTATAATATTCTACATGCCAAAGATACACTGAGCAAAAGTCAGTAGTCTCACCTGCTTGCCCTCTATTGCCTCTCCTGAAGGTCCCGGAAGCCCTGGAGGCCCTTGAGGTCCCGGAGGCCCTGGAGGCCCTGGGAGACTGGGCTCTCCTGGCACTTTAACAATGGTCGGACCTCCTTTTACCTCAGAGGTAGTTGACGGGCAAATACCGCACGACTCTCCCTGAGATACATATCACAGTTACAGCATACCAAACATACACAGACTCACAGAATACTCCACTCACAAACACGTTGTTTCATAGTTGCTGTTTCAGAACATCTCACAATTCTAGTGCATTTCGTTTAGAGTCCCTGCATAACTTTTGAGTTTCCAGTCTAAATGGCTATGCTACTAATGAGCTATGGGATTGCAGCCAACCGGAACTAGACAATGAATTTGTAACCATACTTACGTAAAAATAAATAAATTAATAGATAGCTAGATAGCTAGATGGATAGATGGACAGATGGATAGATGGACAGATGGATAGATAGATGGATAGATGGATGGATGGGTGGATAGATGGATAGATAAATAAATACATAAATAAATAAATAGAAAACAAACACATCACAGAAACACCTTTCAGGTGCATACAATGTCAATATAATTTGAAATTAACTGTGCTCCGTTTTTTCCCTGAGATTACTGGGTTCTGTAAAGCCTTTCCAACTTTTTGCAATGGGATGCAAAAGAAACAAAGCGCCTGTGGGTGAAGCATCATTATGTCAATCATTTCATTCAAATCACACAAACACACATACACTCACCTTTTCACCTTTGAGACCAATGTCCCCCTGGAAAAAATATTAACAAACTCAATGATAACCACAGACTGACAAGTTACATAGAAAACATGCAAGCAAGAGAAAATAAAAACTTGTGATATGTGATATGTTACATCTTATTCACAATGAAATTATCTAAGTGGATCAATTTCATTGCTGACAAGCACTAATATTCAGAGTAATCCAATAAAATGCTCATTCACAGTATGTATAACCAAAGACATGGGCTTGTGTTAGAACTCGGTTAGTGCTTCAAACATAATCAGAGGTTTCTGTTCCAAAGCCACCTCTGTAATGTCCTTAAAATATATCAACAGAAAATCACAAGTATCCATAAAACATATATTGTTTTCTCCAATCCAGTGCTTTTTATTAATCCAGCGGGCTTTGTCACCTTCAGTCCTTTCTGTCCATCTTTGCCACTGGGACCTCTCAAACCAGGTTTGCCCTGAAAAAGATTTTACATAAAGTAAGTCAACAATGACAAGTGAGACGGCCTAAGTCATTCATCATAATCCAAAGAAAAAGTGAAAAGAGACATATTTACCGTTTTCCCCTCACTGCCTTTGCTGCCTGCATTACCCTAAAACCAAAACAGAATGAAACCAATCTTAGCCAACGTCTACAGAAGGGGCAGTTCTCTGGGGCTTCTTTGTGAACGATATAATCATATTGCTGGGTGATACTTTAAGCCTTAAAGTCAATATTTTTCTGGCAAACAACAGGAAAAGACAAAAACAGATAAAACCCTGTTGGAGCTGCAGTCATGTCTGTAATTTCTTGTTCATTACTATTCAATTAAATCATGTTTGTATTCAAGCAGTCCAACTTTTAAGTCATTATTAAGTTTTGGTTCTTGAAATATTGTTTAATTTGTAAAATGGCCAAAAGGAAATGATCCAGTCAGATTTTCTGCAGCATCTATGCAGATTTTAGCTAAGCCTCCGGTCCCAATATGTCAGATTAATCACCAACATGATTAAAATTGAAACGGGAGTCAACCAATCAGGTGCTGATATACAATGGATAGAACCGATTTCATGAGGGAAAATGCTACTCTAGCAGTCTTCTTAAAGTCTGTGATGTCTCCAACTGTGAATACAAGTGACAGTCATACCACTGATAAACAGCAGAATAGAAATGCTAAACACAAGGTAAAATATATGCAGCAAGTCCTTTCTGTTCTATATGCAAGAATCTGAGGAAATGTGTACACATAAAACCTTAAAACAAATCCAGGTACAACAGTGCTCAAGCTGTTACTGAACAATCCACCAACCTTTTCCCCTTTGATTCCAGGCAGGCCACTGAGACCTGGCTCTCCCTGAGAGAGAGAGAGGGAGAGAGAGAGAGAGAGAGAGAAAGAGAGAGAGAGAGAGAGACAGACAGACAGACAGACAGACAGACAGAGAGAGAGACACACAGAGAGAGAGAGAGAGAAAGAAAGAAAGAGAGAGAGAGACATAGACAGAGAGACAGAGAAACACATACAGATAGAGAGAGAGAGAGAGAGAGAGAAAGAACAGGACAGGGATGGAGAGAGAAAGAATAGGACAGGGATGGAGAGATAGACAGAGACAGAGAGAGAGAAAGAAAGAAAGAGAAGAGAGAGACAGAGACAGAGAGAGAGAGAAAGAGAGAATAGGACAGGGTTGGAGAGGGAGAGGGAGGGGTGGATGGGAATGATGTGAAAAAAGAAAAATGAGAGTGATTAGGTGAGAAAAAGAGACTATGAGGAATGCAGAGTACAATAACTAATGAGTGAGAACAACGCAGGAACATTTGCATGCACAGGTAAATGAAAGCCATCTGTGGCTGATTAGGCCTAGTCATCCTATTCGGCTTTAACGACACGTTCTATTTACGCCAGCTCGTTCCAACTCACCTACTAAAATAAACAGCGTCTCCAGCTCCACTCAGAAAAATCACTCACCTGCTCTCCTTTCTGCCCAACTCCCGGCTCTCCTTTCTCCCCCTTCAGCTTCTGAGTCTGAGAAGCCAATATACCTTTAGGGAGATCGCCAAGGGTGGGGCACACAGCACACGGCTCGCCCTGACGGGAACACAAACGGGACAGGCCCTAACTGATATGACAATCAAACCATATCGATTTAATTGAGCTAAAAATTCTGAAAACTGTCCATATTGACAGATATTGATGGTGAAAACAATTATGATTGTCAGTCCTCCACCGTCACGCCTATTAAACTCAAATAAACAGCAGAAAGTAGTACAAACTAATACAAATATCTATCTATCTATCTATCTATCTATCTAACTATCAGTTCTCTTCACATAAAGCTTATGTTAGAACATGCTGTGTTAACATTAATGATTTACCATTATGGTGTAATGATGTAATAAATGTAACAGTGCAATCAAAGCACAGAAAAAGTATTAGTTACAGAAAAAACAGCAATCAGATCACTGACAAATAAAAAATTAATAAATATTAAAAATGTAATTATTACCAGAAAACCACTCTCATCACTCATGATGATTTTCTTGCCTGTGTCTCTTTTAGCTGAATTTGTTTGATAAACACGGATCTTTCCTGTTTACTGTTCACCACAGTGTGTGTGTAGGGGCGGACAACACATCGTGGCTCAACACATAGGGAATCGCTATAAGTGGCAAACTTGAACTAAACAAAATGTCTCAGGACCAACGACACATTTACTATGGCAACTGTGATATTTAGAACTGAGATCAAAATTCAAGATTCTTCATTTGTGCCATTGAGTCGGCCGTGAGATAAAGTTGTGCAATAAAGTTTACACTTTAATTAAATGAAAGAGAAATCTGAAAAGGTTAAAACTAAGGTAATAAAAATTTACAAAATATATATTCCAAATAAACATTACATTTGTAAACAAGAACACTGATCTAAGATTAGGTCTCATCAGTTCATGTAGTCCTATTCAATGTCATGCAAGGGGTATAAATGGATTCCCAATCAGCATTTTTACTCTGAGAGGCATGATGAATATGGACCCTGCATGATTTTACTGACCAGCTGATATTTCGACCAGGCCAAGGGCTTGGGAACATACAGCCTATGACTGTAGGTGTACTGTGCCAGTACAGCGTACCTATAGAATGAATGTATGAATTGAAAACAGAGGTGTACAGAGCTCCTCAGTTCTACAAAAAGTCCAAACTCACCTTTTCCCCTTTGGACCCAGACTCACCCTGCAAAACATTCACAACACTGTAAATGAGAGACAGCCCTGAAGCAGTTTTACACTGTCATAGACGTTCAGCTAGCCAGCACTTCCCAGCTTAAATCAGCAGAAATGAGTGAGCTGTGAAAGACACAGTGGGCCAGTGTCAGCACTGGGGCTGTCACAACTCAATCTGTCGAAGGACTCAAGTGTCAGATATACCGCAATCAACTAGTGATGGAGTGAGCCCTGGGCATCCATTGTAGGTATCCTAAGTGTGTGTATGTGCATATATAAGTAGGCCTGCTTTGTGTTTGATAGCTATGAATAATTCAGACACATCACATTAGGTGGAATTTCAGTCCCAAAGTGCTGCAGTATTGCAGTTCAGTGTTTTCTGAAACCTTAACTTATTAACCTGACTTATTATTTTCAGGATAGATGGCATCAGCTTGATACCAGTTATGAGTATCATGCCCAAATCAGCAGAAAATTCTGGACAGGATATCAAAAGCAGAAAATAATCAAAACTGATCAAATCCTGTAATAAATCTAATCTGATACAGTACACATTTAGGCTGTGTGATGTCAAGTTAGATGTGTATTTTTTCTTGTGGGTCAGCAGAGTGTTTGAGTAGTTTGAGCATGATAGACTACGTGGAGTTGCTCATCTGAAGTGGAGAGCCTGAATTAAAAATAAGCTCATTACAAAGACTATATTTTTAAGGAAGAAAGATTGCATCAGTATTGGCATTGGGCGATACTTGGGGTTTCAGTATAAGATCAGTAATGGTACTGGCAGATAGACAAGGTTTCAGTATTACTATTGTTATAAGAAATGAAAAATTGGTATTGTGCCATCTCTAATTTTCATTTTGATTTACAGTTTTTTCATTACTTACATATATAATTACATAATTAACTGAGCAGTTATGTAATGAATCTCATTTACATTCGGCTTTTCATTTACATCCCTATACTGCCAGGTTTCAGGCTGAACCTCTGACTTTTTTCCACTTCTTGTTGTACACGTCTCCATGTCAAATAATAACTAAATGTCAAAAATGTAAGACATCTGTTCACGTATTAAAAACTCTTCATCAAATTCAAACCGTGACAAAATGGGTGGTGTTCTGCAGAAACCTGTCAGATATTTATTTGAGGAAAAGCTAAAAACATTAAACTAAAAAAAGTTTTGCCAGAAATGTTTTACACTTTCACTGCAAAAACAGAAGAATAATGGCAGTCAGGTTATCATGCAAATTAATTCATTCAATAAATGGTTTGGTTCAATGTTGAAACACTTGGAAGTAAAATAAGTGAAATAACTGAAATGTAAATGATTCCATCAGCTGTTGATGTAAAAGTGGTCTTTTATTCAACTGGATCAAAAAACAAAAGTGAAAGTGATTAGTGACAGTACTGTTGAATGTTCTGCCGCAACATTATTATTTATATGGGGGTTTATATGGTGGAGTGTCTGCAGATGTTGAACAGATTCATAAACACAATAACAGATTGTTTTAAAGATCTTAAGCTGTGCTCTCCTCCCTCCTGATAAAACAGGATGGAGTGCAGTGGAATCTTTAAAAGTAATCCACTTTAAAATACAATAACTTGGTATCTCACTGAGATATCCTAAAAACTTCAAAAGTAATGGTTGTGAGAATTTGAATCATTCAGCAATGTAAAAGCCCAAATTTCAGGATTTCTGCAGGCCACCCTACAAATATCTCTTCTACCACTCACAAACACACATGTTTTGACTAAAGCTTGGAATTTTTCATCGTTCTTCAGTGAGCTATGAGTAAGAAGAGGGTGGAAATGGAGAGGCGACACACTTCATTTGACTCAGCAGGTGATCAAAGTCCTCTATGGCCTCAAGTCTGACAAACCTGCTATTACATGACGACGATGACACATAGCCATTTATGCCTATTGATGCACATGTGCCAGAGACCACCAAAATGAATGCCTGTGTTGACTGGTAACGGGCAAAAAAAACTCAAAGGACACAAACCTTTTCACCCGACTGGCCGTTTTTTCCTGGAGAGCCCTGAAATGGAGAAGAAAGATCGAGACAGGATCAATCTCAGAGGCCATGACATTGAGGCCCTCCTAGCTCACTACAAGTGTATCAATTTACACATCGCCCCCTTTCCCTTCTCCCTCCATCTCTCTCACTTTCCTCAGGGACCAGATCCAGGTCTGTGCATTGACTCTGATTATTGGAAATCGCTATGGAGAAATGCACACAGGCGCTTTACAGTGCACTATACGAAGTCTTATTTGGCAGATTTTATCCCTCTCAAACTGGGGAAAAGACAGTAGAAGTAAATGGGTATGAAGATGGAAGAGGTAAAAGCACACATTATGTTGCAATATTTCATCTGCTACTTCCTGAAAGCGAATAAAATGAAGAAAACTGCTCCTACTGACAGAGGGAAAATGGGCCTTGCTTAGAGAAAGCTCACCAGGCCTCCGAGATGAGCTATAAAAGAGCTCCCAGCAGCTATAATTATAGCAGACAGAATATGATTCTGTGGCTTGCTTGGTGAGGAATGGGATAAGGACATCATCACTCTTTCAGTACAACACCAGCAGGGTTGAGGAGTGCTGCCTGAATGCTGCCGAGTTGCTGTAGTTCAGGAAAAAGAAATGTACTGCATCTTCTGAGGTGGGGATTACCTCTCACAGGGAACCTCAAACTGCAAAAATGAGACTGTGTTTTTCCTCATCTATAAGTGATGATAGAGGAGTGTGGACATACACAACACTACATTGGCTCTTCAGGGTCCATATAAAATGCTACTGTTAGACTGGGGCTTATAGGGTAATATTGATTATTGCTGCTCATGAAAATGTCCAATAAAATCCAAAATACAGGGAGCTTGGGAGCGATGTGTTATTGTGAGAGGAGAAAAAATGTTCAACAGGGCTTATAGGGTTCTGAGGTTTCAGGCTTTATACTGGTGAACAAAAGGAAAGTATTTATTACTAAAATTCAAGCTCACAGGCAGGCCCTTCTCTCCAATCCCTGGAGTTCCAGGTTCTCCTTTAGGCCCTGGCTTCCCCTGAACAATCACAGGGTTGTTTGAATCTACTGGCAGAACCGGGCACGCTTCACATGGTTCACCCTAGAAAGACAAAAAGGACAACTAACATGCTGACTGAGCCACACTGTAAAATACTCAAAATACACCTACATACGACCACACACATCAACGGAATTCTGCATTAATGCACCAAGTGATTAAAAAACACTGTACTCGTCATGGAATCTTTGGCCATTAGGCTGCTGAGCAAGCACAGCCTGCTGTTAACAAACTACACTGCTTGGCGGACTCATTTATAGAGACTATTATTATTATTAGTAGTAAATTCAATTATGCATTTATCAAAGATGAGTTATATCCTGAAAGGAGTACTATTTGAGTTCACAATATACAATGGTGTAAATAAGAGACAAAAATACCCTAAAAAGTGTTACATTTATCCTAAAAAGCTTACATTTGTGAATCAACATGTTTCCAGGATATGCAATTCTCATATATAATATATAATATAATATAATATATAATGTGTATAAAACTACAATGTGCCATAACACTTGCACATGTAACATACTATATCTTATGTTTACCCTGTCACTATGTCATTTGACCAGAAGAGGCGGAACTTTTGCATATAACTGCACTATCACACTGACTGACACGGCAAGTGACACTATTAATGCCTTCAAAAGCTTTGTTCTCATTCTGCATTGCCAATTTGTTGTTTTCTCAGTCCTTGACAGGGTCTGTCATGCATAACACATCCACCCCACCACACATTGTTTGTGAGATATTTACAAAAAACATCACGTAATTGACTGTTGAAAGACTGGTAACAGGGGGTGTAGCAGTCAGTTTACCATGAAATATTTCATCCCATTTTAATGTGATGGGGTTAGACGTGTCAGCGTTATTTGCATTAACAATAATTTTGGTTACTGAGATGGTGAAAGCTGTTCTTTGGCAGGAGCAATATTAAATGAAAAATGGAACTCAAGAGGACAAAAACTGTGATTCATTGATGACAAAAAAGAAAAAAAAAATCACAATAGCAAGTCTATTTTGCACTGATCTCATGGAATACCTCTCTCAGTATGCCACCAGAGGACTTGCAATGCAGTGATTTTGATATGGTTAAAGGGTGTCAGTTTTAACACTCTTTAACTGTGGTAAAATTACTGCAACACGTCTTGAGTGGTTTGTTGCGTTCCCAGCAACACAGTACAGTTTTATGTCAGTGTATAAGTTAACATACAATAATATGTATAATTACCATATTCAAGCACTCACTGAACGGACAAAAGACAAAAGCTGGAGAGAAACGCACATACAGACAAGAAAAAAAGAGATATAACAAACAGATATAGATTTGGGTCTTCATACCCAGGCTGACTAACCTTTTCGCCTTTGGGACCCCCTGGCCCTCTCGGACCCTGCAGGGCAAAACAAAAATTGCAACGTGTCCATCAAGCATTTCCATTTAGCCACTTTGTTTCCTTGTAAATGATGATTATGATGAAGTGATGATGATGATGATGCCACTTGTGGCAAAGACACTAATTACAGTGCTCATCACACTGAGCACATTTCAGCCCCTCCGCACTGTCAGAGTAATGGAGGGCTTGAAAGGATTTCTCCCTTAATAAGACATTTCAGGTCGTGCCACTATTTTCCATTTCCACTGCTAATGAAAGGATCAGTGCACTTACGGGATCGGCCGGACCTCCATCTTTCCCAGGTATCCCAGCATCCCCCTGAGAAAAGCCAGATACAGACATCACTTTTACCCTTCATCAGATACAGCCCTTTGAAATGTCTTGCGATGTAATGACTAGCGGCATTAGTAAAAGAAAGGGGGAGTAAACGTAATGGGATCCACCGAGGAGAAACCATTGTACCCCAGTCTAATATATTCTTATAATAATTAGTCAAATTCTGTGCCACTCACTTTGTCTCCTTTTGATCCGGGAGGTCCACCTGGGGTCCCCTGAGTAAAAAGAACAAGAAGAAAAGGAACTGCTTCAGTGGTAGGACTTAATTGAATGGTGGCAACACACCACACACCAGGTTATAAATCATTTTCAGTATGTCTTTTCAAAATGTCTGTGTAGTGAAATGGTTAGGATGCAAACAGAGTCGTTCTGAAGTGAAATGCTCTGTTCTAGAGAAACAGTTCACAGTGGTGGTGACAGGAACCAGGCGTGCTTAATGGCTATAATGCTAGCTCACAGAACATTATTACATGAAAAGGTTACAAATACACTGTGTGATGAGACACTGTTCTATGATTGGCCAAAAATGCATCAAAAATACAGTGCACTCCTGGAGGAGGGGCACATGCAGGGTGCTGTGAGACAAAACAGTCCCCAAAGAAAACCTTTTTTTTCCCCCATTATGCTCCACACATTACATAAAAAAAACTAAGAAGGTGCTTGTACATTCTCTAGTGATTTTAGAATAAAATGGTAACTAAAATGGCTATATCAGAAGCCCCTGGTTTCTTTAAACAACCACTGTAAAGAAATCTGAGCTGGCAAGTGTACATTTATGCATTTGGCAGATGCTCTTATCTAGAGCAATGACAATCAAATCAGTACAGATGCAATACGTAGAATTTAGAGTCTTGCCCAAGTACTCTTACTGGCTTGTAGTGTGGTATCGAATCCCAGTCTGTAGAATAGGGGGAGGGCAGCTGTGCTGTCCACTACACAACACCAACATAATGACCAATTTCAAACCACTATGAGCAACTGATTTGTGTAATAAACATGAGAAATTGGTGGAACACCCATTCATGTCTGTTCATAACAAACTTTCTGATTATTTTATTAATGCATGTTTTATTTGTTACTCTAATTAAATTGAAATTCCCAATATAACAGGTCCCTGATCAGTCTCTGATGACAAAACAGCAGTGCATTACTCTAATGAAGTGCCTGCTGCTAATTCCTGATTTCACACCACAGCAGGGCACACACAGTTAAGACACAGTGTGTAAATGCATGTGTAACTTAGGGCTGCATAATTAATCATACTTTAATCATGATCACAAATTTTGGCTTCTTCACTTAATTAAATGTAACTGACTGTGATAACTGAGCTAAAGTTAGTAATTGGAGATTAAACTTGTATTGACAGACTAGTGCTTCTGAAAAAAATAGTCTTACATGCACATAACGCATATTAAATTGTTTTGAGTGTAATTTTGTTTATATCTCATATTTAAAGGGTGATTTTTCATTCAAAGGCATTAATATTTGAAGGATAAGGGGCCTACAAGGTTAAAAAAAAGGTTGTTTTCTGTTAAAAAACTAAAGTACTAAAAATTGATTGCTTATTCCCAAATAAAAAAAACAGTATTTTGACACTGATCCATGTAGCCGTGATTCATGGTGCATCAGTTCAACCCTTATTGTACAGCCCTAGTATATGGTATCATGGTTAAATGCTTACCGGTGGTCCTGGCTTGCCAATGCCGGGTAGCCCAGGAGGTCCTTGTGGACCTGGTTCTCCTGCAAGCCCTTCTGGACCAACATTACCTGGAGTTCCCTATCAAATCAGTGGCAGGAGTTGAAAGACTTGTACAATGAGGTGTAATGTGTAAACTGAGAAATCAATTTCACATTTCAGAATCAACGGTAAAAAATTGGTGAGTTTTACCTTCTGCCCTTTAGGACCCACTACACAAATAGAGCCGGCCCGTCCCTGCAAGGAAGCAGACTATTATCTCAGAAATCCTCACAGCTCACAGAGACACTGACATTGACGTTTATAGTAAAGCCATTTGCATAAGCTGAACGCCTATACAATCTGAAGCAATCCAGGCCATCACCGAAGGTTGGCTTAAACCAGATAAACAGTTTAAAACTAAAATTTCAAACAAGCATCAAGAGCTGAGCTGTTTCTCCATCCTGTTAGCATAGTTGTATACTGAAAGAAAAAGATTAGGGTGTTTAAATCTTGGTTAATACGCTCCGACTATCCATTTAAAGGAATCAATGAGGCTGCATTGATTTACGGGCCTTTGTTGGTCTAACGTAATCTATGTGGCATTAAGAAGATTTAACTTCTAAAGAAATATCTCTAGAGGAGAACAGGCACAAGTGAGTAGCTCGGAGGGAGTCTAATTCTTCATAATGCTTTTAAAAGCTTCTATCGGCAGAGCAGTATGCATGTATGGAGCCATTTAAAACACCCTAACAGAGAGTCGCTTGCTTGAGCATGCTTAAGTAGAAACATAAAGTATGCCGTGCACATTGCTGAGACTAGTGAGCTATTACAGGGGATACTGCCTCATATTTATAAAATAACCCCTTAAGTACTGTGAAATATGATAGCGATTTTGGAATGAAGGTGTGAATAAATGTATAAAGGAGGAAGAGAACAGCTATGTGCTCTGAGGGTTTCTTAATAGAAGAATCTTTACGTACGTCTTTGCCTGGATTTCCAGTTGGACCTGGGGATCCAAGCTCACCCTTCTGCCCTTTATCTCCCTGAGACAGAGAGAGAGAGAGAGAGAGAGAGAGAGAGAGAGAGAGAGAGAGAGAGAGAGAGAGAGAGAGAGAGAATAGGACAGATGATCTCTCTACCTTCAGTCTATAAATGTGAAGAAATACATTTGAGCCTTTAAAGACTCAACTAAGATCTCATGTAAAAATTATAATTTGGTCCAAAAACAAAAATTCACCAAACTTTCCCCCTTCACAAATGCAGCCAGTCAAATGACATGACATGGTTGGTATCCAACTATGTCTCTTTTGTTTTGCACTATGGTGTTATGAGGTTAATGTGGCTAATAGGTATTGAAGCTTATACCCATTGACTACCAGTGTTCAAACTGAAGGCCTGAACCACACATGTGCCTCAAACCAGCAGCTAAAGAGCAATATCCAACAGTCATTTACCCCTCCTATCTCCTTTTCCACACTCCTTCAGGGTTCTGGGTTAGCAAATGTTTATCACTGTGATGCAGCCAACACTACCCAAATAGCTGTAACATTAGACAGACTAGCTAGCATTGATTAGGTTCCAGAGAGATGGCAGACAGTGATAGCAATGTTAGTGCGACTTCCAAACCAAGCAAACCTAACATTTGAATGAGAGAAATGAAAATGTAAATGGATTCTGAAAGATCATGGGAAGATTCATCTATCTGGAATTTAACTTCTCACATGTAGTAACACTTACAAAAAAAAAGTTACAAAGTAATAATAAGGGCCAACCAACACTGCTAGTCATACCTGACTTGGTATTACAGCATCCATTAACAATCACTGATTTTCAGTCTCAAATAAATTTGTTAATGTGGTTTCTGATACCATTAGCTATAAAATAAAAACAGAGGTAGTGTCATCTTGAATTTTGTCTATGCATTTGTCCACTTTACTAATATCAGTAAGTAAAAGAAACCACACAAGCAAGATGGTGTGAAATGACTTGACACTTTGAAATGGTATGAGGCAAAAGTGCGATGATGTAGGTATGTTGTTATTACAAGGCTAGGCTGGTGTCTTAAAACTTACATTAATTTCAACTTACATCACATTACATTACATTACAATCATTTGGCAGACACTTTTATCCAAAGCGACCAACAATCTGAGGAAACACTCAAGTTTCAGGACAGTGTGAGAATCAGAGGAGAGTACTGAGTGCTAAATCCTTATGTAGGAGTAGTGCAAGGACACAGTGCATTAGGAGAGGAGATGCTCTCAACAGATGAGTCTTCAGGTGGTTTTTGACATTAGCCTCACAGCTCTAGCGCAAAAATAAGGTAACAAACTTAATACACCAAACATGTCCTGGCTGACTGACTACATTTAAAGTAAGGGGGAAACTGTAACTCGGATTTCAATTTATCACTTTAATAATTTTACTGCCATAACAATTTAGGCTGCTTTCACACCTGTTTCCATTAGCCAAGTCCATATTACATTTGTTTGTGTACTGTAACCCTTTCATTTGGTTTGGCTAGCTTCACGCTGCAGTGGCTAAAGTGTACCAAATTACAGACGTAGGTGTTGTCTAAAAATTTTGCAAGTTACATTCACATTACAGTCAAAAACAACAATTTTTAGCTTTCACTAGCCTATTACTGCATAAAATTTTTGACTGCACATATTTTTGATTTAAATGTTGATCCCACCACCACTTTTTATTAAAATAATTAAAAACTTCAGTGAATTATAATTAAAGCAATAATAAAGAAAACTTCCTGATCGGTTTGTGACTCAATTTTTTGTCAGTTTGAATTTAACGAATCAGGTCGCTGATTCCTGGCCAAAAATATATTCCGCCAGTATTAATTAGCTATTGTTTTGTTGCTCATCTGCTGTTATTAGCAGGACGATATAAGCATCTGAACTGAATGCCCCTCTATTAGTGTGGACCAGTTCACCAGCAGTGAACTGAAATAGGGTTTAACTGAGTGGAGCGAGACAACTTTTGGCGGACCACAGTTGTTTTGCGCGTACTCGGGCCAAAACAGACTGAAATTTAAAAAAAAAGGAAAGTTTGATTAGTCAGTTTGCTCCAAACAAGGTAAGTATGAAAATGCCCTTACATTCATGTCTGGCTCTATTCATGACAAATACTTTTTTTTTTTTAATTTTAAACTATTATAGTATGAGATCCAGATCTACCCATCAAATATATTTTCAAATAAAAAAAAACATATCGCAGGACTTACTTTAATCCTTGCCCAGGTAACCAGTTCAAAATATATTATCTAACCCATTAATTTATTATATGAAAATTGAAACATGTCATCTAATGTCTAGATCTATCACATACAGAGTTATAAAAATAAACTGAAATTGATCTCTACGCATTTACGGTCAATTCATTTAATTATGAATTGCTTTGAATTTAAGTAGTCAGAAAATCGATACCTGATCCAACCAATCAAATTAATTTTTCCAGCAATGCCATTTGTGGCTTGGAGTTGAAAAAAAGCACAACAGTCCTTGCTCTCTGAGTGGATTAGATGACCCTCCCATTCCCCCATCACTCAGCACGATGCAGGCCAACATGATCTAACAGAGCTGGCAGTTAGTGCTCTCCTCCTAGTGTATTGAGGTGTCTAATGATGCTGTATAAGCAGAAGTTCAAAACTATGTGATGGATATTTATACACTATATGGACAAAAGTATCAGGACGCCTGATCATTACACCAACAGGGACTGTAATAACAGTGCATTTAAATACATAGACTTTAATATGGACTTGGTCCCCCTTTGCAGCTATAACAGCTTCCACTCTTTTTGGAAGGCTTTCCACAAGATTTGAGTGTTTCTGTGGGAATTTGTGCCTATTCATTCTGTAGAGCATTTATGAGGTCAGGCACTGATGTTGGACGAGAAG
>JBBPCZ010000148.1:19334427-19358678 GCA_037974445.1 Brycinus macrolepidotus | reverse complement strand
TATGTTGCATTGTAACAATCATAAAACTGCGCTCCAGTCAGCAGTAAACTGGACCAGATTTTATTTCATTTCTAAGCAGAGTAGACACGCCAGTCAAAATGAACTAAGGTAAAAAAGGAAGGTTGGACTGATCTGCACCAGAAAATGTAGGTGAGAAAGCACCCTGGGTTTTGTCTGTAGAAACAGTACAAACTGTGTGAACCATCACAGATGGACACATACAAAAAGAAGATTTTTTTTTAATTTTTTTTTTTTACCTTAATTCCTATAGCTTCCCCCCAGTTTCCAGACAGGCCCTGAAATACAGGAGAATAAGAAACAGTTGAATCAATGAGCAGTAACAGGAACAAGATATTCCCTGGGCTCCAGCGGAGCCTGTTAAACAATCCATCGATCGCAGCCCTCACACACTCACCGACTCCCCCTTCTCTCCTTTCTCGCCCTTAGCTCCTTCCAAGCACTGCAACACACACAGACACACATGCAAGCACACAGAGCAAGCAAACAGAATGGCTGTATGTCATGAAATTTCCCTGTAGTTAGACACCCATCAGTATCGAAAAAGGTCCTGAGAGAATTCTGGGGAAAGATGAACTTACTCGACCAGGAATGCCAGCCCCAGTGCAGTCCAAGCCCTGCAGACACATTAACAGTATCATCACATAGCTGACAGAGGACCACCCTCATAAACTACATACAGGCATGCAAACAGTTCATACCGACAGGCATCCGCACCAGTGTTAACGTCCTTTTGTGATCACCTTGGTGGATTTGTTTTGGTGGATTTTTGATAATGTTAATAATGCATCAGTACATGGTGCCAAAAATAAGGAAAGTTTAGACAAGTCAGCCAATCAAAAGGAAGCTTTGGCAAAAGGTCCGCTCTGTAATGAGGCACCGGAGAATGATGCCAAAACAAATGAAGCTTCCCCTGCACTCACTGTCTCTCTCTCTTTTAATCTTAGCAGGTCTGGGATGGGAATGGGCTTTTTTTGTGTGTTAAGACAAATGTTTCTCAGCGTTAATGCACAAATTGCCTGGCTCTTACCCGGTCTCCTTTCTCTCCTTTAAGACCAGGCTGGCCCCCTTGCCCTTCCTGGACAAGCTGTAATACAACAGAGAACCAGGTACAAATCAGGTAGTGACTGAAATCATAAATACTGCATAAAACACACACAGACACACACACACATACACACACACACACACACACACAGACACACACACGCACACGCACACGCACATCAGTGTGCATATAGAGCGTGCTCACACAAGACCATGTATTGAGAGCATCATGCAACACAAAGGAAGGGACATTACAAAAAGTCTGTGAATAAACAAGGAATAGCTCAGGTTAAAAAAAAAAAAAAATCAGATTTTCCACTTATCTGGATATTTTAGTGTCTGCAGTTAGCTTCCTTAGTTTTTGATCGGAGTTATGAGGCTAAAGTAGCTATCGAGTAATGGAAGCTTACACCCACCAGTTGGCATTGCATAAAACCCCATGTCTACGTCATTGCCTCATACCACGTTGAGACGTTAAAGGGACACAGATAGCTAACATATCACAAGAAACTGACTGTTAGTCTCTACATCAGTGGTAATGCTACCAGTCAGGATTTCTATATCGCTATAGCAAAGATATTCAGTGGTTATAAGACCTATTTGACTGGGGGGCCACAATGCTCAATGAATAACATATTAAATGCTAGTATTAGGCCAGAAAGCCCCATTAGGTAATCTCACTTGGGATTGCTTATGTAGTTTTTAACTCTGTATAACATACTAACTATAAAGAAAAGCGTGAGCACAGCTAAAACCATTAGTAATAGCATTAGTAGAATTTCATCCGTACTTCTGTTCCTTTTTATATATACTGGTGAACTAGAATGTCAAGCAAGTGCATGTAAAATAAAATACACACACACACACAGCGATCAGCCATAACATTAAAACCACTGACAGGTAGGTGAAGTGAATAACACTGATTATCTCATTACAGAGGCACCTGTCAAGGTGTGGGGTATATTAGGCACAAACCGCTCAAAAGGTAAATGCTGTCTATGATAGAAAGGTGACACAACAGGTGGTGCATCACAGTTTACTGTGTATGGGGCTGTATAGCCACAGACCGGTCAGAGCACCCATGCTGACCCCTTTCCACTTCGAAAGCATCTATAATGGGCACATGAGCGTTCTTTTACATCATGTGGATGGCCAGGGACTTACTTGAGGAAGAGATGGCAACAGGATGCACTATGGGAAGAAGGCAAATTGGTGGAGGCAGTGTGTACAGTGTTCTACTTGGAAACTTTTGACAAAAGAATTCAAGGTGTTGACTTGGCCTCCAAATCCCCCAGATCTCAATCCGACTGAGCATCTGTTGGATGTGTTGGACAAACCAGTCCAATTGCAGGACTTGGACCTGCTGCTAATGTCTTGGTGCCAGATACCACAGCACACCTTCAGAGGTCTAGTAAAGTCCATTCCTCGATGAGTCAGTGTTGTTTTGGCAGCATTAGCCAGGTAGCCAGGTGGTTCTAATATTATGGTCGATTTGTATATACATACATGGTAAAAGGTCCTCCGGGAACCTAGCTGAGAGTGGAGTAACACTCATCCAATGTGGAGAAAATGAACAATTGCAGCCTTGTGGCGTAAATGATCTCACATGCATATTCATGCATATGCTGAATAATGCCCTATATAGATATAATACATGCTCCATGTGTGGCAACTTATATGGGAATACCCACATTCTGATCCTCACTGATCAACACACAGCCAGCACACTAGGAAAGAAAGCAAAAACCACACATTTTACTCTACAGCTTATTGTGCTGATATTTCATTTGAAGGAAACACAGTTAAATCTTTCCAATATTTTGTGTGAAGCGCTTTAAGAGTTTGGAACTACGCTGAAAAGTGCTTCCTCCTTTTTCATTGATTTCCACATTTTAAAATAGTAGAAAAGACATCAAAACTATAATAATATCAGAATCAGAATCAGAAAACTTTACTCATCCCGGAGGAAATGGTAAACACATATTATGCAGAAAAAAGTTTTTGTCTTATACCTGCAGTTCTCTAACTTTTTAAGGCTCCTTTCATGAACAGTAGTGCCACTATGCCCACCCCCACAACCCACTACGCACCCCCCTTGACAATCTACTCACCCCCACCCACTAGGACTTTGTCCATTTTCCTAGCTTTCTCTGCAGCTATCGCTGACCTTCTCATAAAAGAGACTTGCTGCTGTTCTATGGCATTACTGATATCTCCTTAATTAAGAGTGGATGGCCATGCATTGTCATTGGTGGCACATATATTAAATTTTCATCATGTTTAGTGTCTACCATTTTAAACCGGCACCACTTTTTAGATATGACCACAGCAAATGTATTAAAGTAATAAAATTTAAAATGACTAAGTTGAGATAAAAATGTATCTGCGGCCCCTTTAGTCCCCCACAGCAGCCCCGAAAGAACTGAGAACCTCTTATACTCTGTTTTACATTATTTAACAAAAAATCCCACGCCCACCAACCTTGCCTTGATGCGGCAACACACACTTGATCATGGTGAGTCACATGGGATGTTTTTCCAAAAGATCGTGTTCTTGCAATTTGTAGGGACATTACAAATATTTTGCTATTTTATTTTATTTTTTGTTTACATTTTAAAAATAATTTAATGTATTGCTATTAACTGCACCACTGCACCACTTGTATTTTTCATAAATATACATTTCATTTTCATTGATCAAAACATCTTTATGATGATGAAAATGATTTTCAGTCCAAACTTTTGACTAGTAGGCCATGTGAATAAAAGTTACCATTGTTATTATTTAAATAATTGTTATTGCCGACTGAGACGGTTCGGTGCAGTGGAAAGAGAATTTCACGTGTTGGTCTCTGAGTGGCAGTAATGCACTACGTAAGCGACTCAGTGGAGAAGTGCAGGCTGAAGCAGGCTCTGCGTACGAGGTGGGAGTAGATTTGGGGTGGGGGTGGAGGGGGGCTGCACTAGTGCGTCTTTATAGTGCACCTCATCTTTTTCAGGGGAGATAAAGATCAATAGGAACAGAAGGATCCCTACGCCAACACCGACCCGCGCCAGCTGCACAGCTACACGGGAGGGGCACATGCGAATTAAAACAACTCATAAATAGCTGGAGCTTTTAGAGGAAAGACGTAATTAAAACAAAATCTACCACCCGTCGCGTTGCTAAGGTCTCACTCAGACACCACACTGGCAATGTATACTGATGTGGTAAGCTTACAGAAAAGAGAGAAAGAGAGAGAAAGACAGAGAGAGAGAGAGAGAGAGAGAGAAAGAGAGAAAGAGAGAGACAGACAGAAAGAGACAGAGAAAGAGAAAGAGAAAGAGAGAGAGAGAGAGAGAGACAGAGAGAGGGAGAGAGAGTGAGAGAGAGAGAGAATGAGAGAGAGACAGACAGAAAGAGACAGAGAGAGAGAGAGAAAGAGAGAGAGAGAGAAATAGAGAATGAAAGAGAGAGACAGAGAGAGAGAGACAGAGAGAGAGGACTCCTTTGCTGTGGGAATGGCTGGATTGAATATTGCACTTACTCATGCTTTCCAATTGAAGGGGGGTGGGGGTGGGGGTGGGGGGGCTAAAATGTGGGCTAAACCATTCATACGTGTCAATTGTTACTCACTGCCGGGCTTTACTCTTTCTTCTCTTTCAGCGTACTTATGGACAGCTCTGTAATGGTTGAAATGGTCTTTCTGCAAGCCTGAAAAATTTCATTTCTTTCAGTATGGAGGGGTGTGCCATGTGGGGCTCCATCACTGTACACCAGTTGCTCCTCCCAGTCAGGCTTTAATCTTTCTGCCACTTTTTACTTGTTTGCCACTTTTCATGTATTTATGAACGCTGATGATACAAAACGGCCAGCCCTTCCCCATGTTTCCAATACAGCATTTCACTCTTTCCAATGGAAACGTGGCCCATATGATTGTACACGTAGGCTATTACTGTTAGGCTTTAGTCTAGTTTCACTTTCAGTACATCTATGGACTGGTCTGTGATGACTATCTATTCTGCAGGGGTCAAATATATAATTTTCATGCATTGCTGGTATAATAGACTAAGTATATCATGCTAACATGCATTAAAGTCTCCTAAAGTGTACAAATCAAGGCAAATAAATTCCAGTTGTTGCATTCACATGTGCCATGTTTTCCCAAACACTGTTTCATTCATTTGAAAACAGTTAAAAAACAAAATAAAACAACAACAACAACAACAACAAAAAAACACTTCTTCACAGCATTCCATGAGGGACTGCGCCAAGGGCTACACAAAGGAATTGCGTAATAGACTGACAGGAGTTGTTTAGCATGCTAATATGCAGCACCACTCTGTTATTGTACAAGAGTGACAAAATTAGCAGGCAACACACAAGCCCCTGAAGACCCGCGCAGTATAATAACATACAAATCGCTCTGCTGTCAGTATATTATAACAACTTTCCATCATTGTCTTTGCCGAAGCTCCATATACAGCTATTTGCTTACCATTTAATCTGAATTTTATTATTGGTTAAGGCCTGTTTTTCCAAAAAAGGGCTCCTGACCGAGCTCTAATGTAGCACATGTGGCATATTCTGTCCTACAGACAGGATCAACTGATGTTTCTACTGGCTCAGACTTACTTTTTCCGCCAAGTCTTTTGATCCAAGGATTGCCTGTCCAAAAAAAAGAAAGGCAGACAGAAAAAAACCAGTCAAATGTCTGGTAAAAACAAAACATATAGGGTTATTTGTACCCCTGGTGTCTCCTCAAAAATGGCTCACTGATCAGTCAGTGCAACTGACTTATCTATGCCCCACACACAAGTGAGTTTTTCTATAGCAAGTGTTGCTAGGCTGGACAAGCTTTAGAGAATGTCAGGAAAGATGTCATCATACCTATTGAAAACTGTACCAGAGAGCTAAGTTTGTAAAAATGCTCAAGTGAGTTAGTCATTTGAAATGGTATTTACTGTGCATTCATGGGAATGCCAAATTTGTACAAACGAGCTAAAACTGACATAGTGGCAAAAGGTGCCCACTTTTGATTAGCTACAATTAGTTCCAAGCAACTGAAACTCTACATTATTTAGGAAATCTACATGCCAATATACATTCATTAGGCTGAGTGGGTTGTTCTGCGAAGCTGGTCTAACTAACTAACAGTCACATTTGTGGGTTGAGCATAGACTAATTTCATCTGAATCTGAGTTCAAGGGACCTTAGCAATGACTTTGCCCACTTTTCGTCATGTCTTGCTGGCTGTTCTCACATGGAGCTCTTTATATTTACCATACATGTGTATCAATGTCGCATGGAAAGATTTGTTTCAGTGGGTTGCATCACTATGATAAACAGCAGAAACATGAGGAGGGCTCTTCAAGTCCTAAAACTGTGGGAAGAGAACAGGGGAGGAGAAAGGAAGGGGGAGGAGACCAAAAAAAAAAAAGAAAGATAAACAGAGCGGATAGGGAAGTGAAAGCACATGCTGGAAGATGGAGTGATGTGATTCAGGCCTGACCTGTCAGGAGTATTCGGTTAAAGTGTACACCGATTAATCAGCAGTGATTAGTTGGCAGTATGCATGTTGATGATGATGATGATCAAGCACATCGTAAATTCCACTACTGCTCTCTCTCACAGATTAACACACTCATTTACATGGTTTCTGGCCACATAATGTTTTTAAAGGCCTCCTGGTTAGTTTTTTGTCCAAGTACAGTATTAAATAATGTTTGAAAAGCTCTGCATGGGTTCTTATTGTTCAGTTGAGTCTGTTTTTATTGTTTGGACCTTTAGAACAGCTCTCAAAACTCTGATTTATTATTTAATGCAGAGGTTGCAGGGGTTGATTGTGCCTGTTAGCATTAAAGGGGAATTACACAGAATTTTCAAAATTTCTGCATACATTAGTGGTTGAAATGTAAACATTTGCTCAGACTGGTCTGATGTGAAATGGTTCAGAGCAGGGAAATGAACTGCGGTGATGGGAACCAGGGGTCACAATGTTTACAGCACATTTACTACACAAAGCCACCAGTGAACCTACATATATCTACTACATTTTTTATCTAATGCTGATGAAATAGATGGTAAAACAGTGGCAAATCTGAAAAAAAAAATCAGATTTACTGCTATTTTATCATCTGTTTCATCAAGCTCAGAGGTGCATTTTGGGAATGAAAATGAAGGTTTACATATGAACCATGATCAAGGCAAACAAGCGTTAGCTTTAACTCGCTTTCAGAGCACAACCTTGTGTCTCCATTTTTGTCACTTTCCATAATTTATTTCCAAACTGCCCGAGGACCATAACTTTGGTTCAAAAATTCACAATGAATGGACTGTGCTCTTTAATTCGGGAGTTTATTAGTTCATTAAGGCTTATTAGTCCATTTCCATGATCAACATCAACATGTGTTAAGATGTCCTTCAATGGGATACTCTCCCTTACAATAAAGATCTTTCTGGAAAGACGCTTTTGGACGAGAAGGCCCTGGCTGGGTGTACAGAAAACAACCAGGTGCAACACACTGTGCACCACAACAACAGAAAAAAAAAAAACTCAATACCTAATCTCCAGTTATGCCTGCAGGACCAAGCAACATATCAATGGGCCAAGCAACACACGCACACACACACACACACACACACACACACACACACACACACACACACACACACACACACACACAAACACACACAAACAAAGTCTGCAGCAGACAGAGACAGAGCACGCAGCAGGCAAATTGTCCACACAGCTCCAGGCATGCACGAGGCTGAGGAAAATTACAGTGACCTGTTCCAAACGCACTAGCGTGGAATGCAGGCATTAATAATGCAGGCTGCTTTGTTTAGGCTGGTTGTGCTGCTCACTGATGATGTCACTCATGCTGCCGTGGCAATGTGAAGCTCTGCTGTACGAGAGGAGGGGGTTAACGCAGCAGCTCTATCAGCCACCAACACACTGCTGGAACTCATTAACCCACACACACTCTCCCTCACATACACACACACACACTAACACACACTAACACACACTACATGCCATAAAACTCTGCTCTGCTACACTGCAGCCGTTTGGTCATACACAGAAGTGAGCATGTGTGTGTTCTCCAGGGCATTTCTGAATTACCAGTCCTTACTCTTCCCTTTCAGCCAGAGTTAAACCCTTAACCTCTTGCCTAGCTCACCTCTTTTGATTTCAAACCCTGAAAATGACACAGTTCATTAAAGTGGATGCTCTTCTTAAACCCTCTGGACTACAACCATAATTCTGTTCAAACTTTTACTGTTTATTGGCGCCTGAGAAATAGCATGAAACAGCTAGACTATGAAGTGACCGTGAAAAATTGACAAAAACACAATTGAGACATAGCTACAACACTTATCAGCCTGTGGTTTAAATTAAAATTCTCTGGAGTAAACATTCGTTTTCAGCAGTGCATGTCTATACGCTTTCTCAAAAAGCACTTTTGGAGACTTCAAAAGAGCAACGTGTTTATCTGAGCCTATTTGGCTCTGGAACTCTTTGAAGAAGACCACCCTGGTCTGAGCAGGGGGTCAGCTGTATTTGGCTACTGAGGTTATTTCAAGGTAACACATATGAAGTCTTTTGCTAATAAAACCTGCCCTGGGAAACAAGGGGAACAAACATTTACACTCTTACACATGATAATCTGGAGCACAGAGGAAGAAAGCTCAGTTATAAGACTTTCAGACGGTACATTGTGGTGCCGTATAAAGTGAATGAATCATTGTAGCAGTGGGTTCTGATTCTGATTCGGTTCTGTTCTGGTTCTGAGGGCCAGTACAGATTATGGAGCACAGAGATGGAGCAGTTTGATATTATTTATTTCTCACTTATGCCTCATTGAAAGCAGAGTGCAGATTCTAAACTGCCAAATTACATTTGTGCTGTAGGAGATATTTCACTTTCATTTGACTGAAAGTTGTCAGTGCGCACAGAATCATCTTCCAAGAAAACCATCCTTTACATTTCTGACACGTTTTTGTCACTGCCTGACATCAAAATGGAACAAGGCAAAATGCAGACTCAAACCTCTCAGCACAGAATGTAAATTAAATGTAAATGTAATTAACTGCATAACTCACCATGTAATTAAATAAGTAATTACGAAGTTAACTTAATATTCCTTTAACCGGATCCATTCCTCAGCGCCATAACTTAATAATATCTTAATCATTGTTTTCCTTATAGTTACAGAATAATGAGCCCTAGGATGTGGATGTCTGTCAAAAAAAGCCTCCGTTTCTGCCTTTAATCTACTTTTCTCTGTTAATAACTTTCTCAGTGCAGTTGTAGTATTTCACTTTGATGTGTAAAGAATGAGATCAAACGAAATCTGCAGATTTTTTGTGCCAGAAACTACCTTTTTGAGCAAGCAGACATGAATTTGAAAGTACTTCACATTTAAAGGGTCTTTTATTGTTTCTCTCATTAACTCTATGGAACCGAGTGTCTCAGCATGTGAAATCTGAGCCTTCTGTGCACTACTGTGTATCTATCACTAAATAAAAAGTGAGACGGGTGTTTAACTGTTTATGATGATTTTTTTTCCATTTAGAGTACAGTTTGGAGCAGTTAGCACATAGACGTGTTTCATCAAAGTACTAATCTACTATCTGAAGATTGGCCCTATTATCAGGGTATCACGAGTTTGATTCCTGGTGATGTCACAGCCATCTGTGGCTGGGGGTACAACAGAGCATAATTAACCTCGCTCTCTGGGTCACCCCTCATTATTTAGCATGATGCTAACTAAACAGGTATCTATTAGCTGATGTAACAGAACTGGAATTCTCATTGTTGAACTGTCCAGTGGAGTTGTACAGTGGTCTCGGAAGAGGCCTTCACCCTCCCAATGTTGGTAGCATCATGTGATGGGGAGACTGAGCTTATGAGTGGGAGTTAGCAATGACTGAACTGGGGAGAAAATTGTCTAAAGTTCAAATAAGACAGTGTGTGAGACAAAAACAATGTATGGATTTTTAGCTTTGTTATATTAGTTTCTTTTTTGTATAAAATAAATAAATAATGCTGTGATATCATGTGATTGATTGGAAACTGCACGTTAAACAGGGTGTAACAATGCACCATGACAGGGGCATCGTGGAGATTTATAAAAATCAAAGTGGAGAATGGACATTCTGTTAATTAAGTCATTAGCCGCACCAAAGTTTGCAAACGAACAGCCTCAATCAGCAACTGACCCCAGCATTCTTCCTGCCTTTCAGTTTTAGTGTCTTAAGTTGTGCAACAATGTGATTACATCTTTTATTTTTCTTCAAACATTCAAATTTTGTCTGAAATATCATAAGTATCACATTGTGAATCAAATTGAATTGTTCCACTTGTCATGGCCGGGTCTCACATGCCACGCCCCTGACCGGTCCATTTGGTGGAGTGCTGAGCCTGGCACTTCCCTTTCCCCCTGTTTTCCATCTTATGTTGGTTTCTCCCACTCACCTGTTCTGCATTTCTCTCTCCCTATACATACCCAGTCTGAACTAATGTCTGTTCTCCATTATGCCTACTGGACAGTGTATCATGTTGTTTTTGTTTGTATGTGTCCTTTCAAACAGTAGACTGAAGTAGTACGCCCGGCATTCCCTCTTCTACCTCAAAGACACTGACTAGTTGGACCTAAGCGACTGAACCTGGCGTTTCCTAGTTTCTCTTCTTTACACCACAGTGCACTTCTGGAACTGTTTCTGTTTTGCTGTTTGGCTGAAGTGGTTTGTTCTGGGACTGTTTCTGTTTTGCTCTTTCTTAGAAGCTATGCTGTGATCAGCATCTCCTTTGTTTGCATTTCCCACCAAGACTCCTGAAATGAAATCTCACAAGTACCTACTAGAGTCTGTTTAAATGGGCTAGCCTGAATATGACACTAGTCCACATGCTCACTCAGAAATCAGTGCATCCAACAATAAAGGCAGCATGATATAGTGAGAGAAAATATGGCAGAACACAGAAAGCTCCAATTCCACATGGTGATCCATTTTACTGTGGCCAACGTAAACATGCATCAGCAACTTTGAGGACGGATTTTAATGAGACAAGTTTGACAAAGTCTCTGAGTGTTCCATTGATAGGGATGAAACATAAACATTAACAGTGGGACTGAAAAAAGCTGCATGCAACAGATCCTAAACAGGCAAAAACATGTCCACCCAAAGCTGTGAATATGTATGAGCATATCCTAATTTAGGACTTTCTTATAAAGCCGTGCTCTCCAACTGATTACTTTCCTCTGTAGTGCAATTTCTCCTACAAAAAAAAATAAAAAAATAAAAATTCATAAATAATAATAATAAAACAATATATGTGTATAACCAGAACTAGACTGAAAAACTAAAAATCCTGAAATGATCGCCAGGGCAATATATATATATATATATAGGTCGTAATGAAAATGTTTTTATTGCTGTTTGGTCTTGTAATCTGAGGATGGCGCATAAATTCACAAAACCGCTCGGCTGGGTTGGCAGGGTCAAACATTAATCACGATGCTCTTGACGTTTTATCAGAGGCCTGGCAAAATTACCAATTATCTGAACAAGGAGGACCATGAAAGCACACGCTGAAGCGTGCCCCCTCCATGCTTATGAGTCTACCACCTCTCTCACAGCACATCAGAGATTAGGAGGAGAAACAGTTGCCATACACACACATACTAGAAGAAGTAAAAGCTTTGGAGCAGCGCACCAGCACTCCACTTCTGAACTCCTACTGTCAGCCTGACTCACAAAGAAACCAGCGTCAGGCCTCTCAGAGTGATTAGACCCTGAGTGCTTTCATGTGTGTCCGTGTGCATCTGTGTCTGAGCATGCGTGTGTGTGTGTGTGTGTGTGTGTGTGTGTGTGTGTAATCTGAATGGCCTGCTGTGTAATGGATACTGCATGAGGCACAGCTGAAATAAAAAACGGGAGAGAGGGAGAGAGGAAAGAGAGAGAGAGAGAGAGAGGAAAGGGGGAGAGTGAGAGAGAGAAAGAGAGAGGAAAAAGAGAGAGAGAGAGGGGAAGAGAGAGGGAGAGTGAGCGACAGAGAGGACGAGAGAGGGAGAGAGAGGGAGGGAGACTGAGCGAGAGAGGGAGAAAAAATATACAGAGAAAAACGAGAAATGAGAGAGGGAGAGAGAGAGAGAGAGAGAGAGCAAGAGTGAGAGAGAGAGAGCAGGGAGTCAGAAAAGAAAATGTAAAAAGAAAATGTAAAGAGAAAAAAGAAGAAAGACAAAAGGAGAGAAACACATCAAAAGAGAGACAGAGAAAGAAAAAGGGAGGCAAATGAGGCATAAGAATGAAAGGAATATGCAGAGAAAAATGAGGAGAAAGAGAAAGAGAGACAGAATGCGTGAGAGAGACAGAGAGAGTGAGAGAGCAAGAGAGCAAGAGAGTTAAAACTATTTGTGCATCATGTGTGAAAGTGTGTGTGCGTGTGTGTGTGTGTGTGTGTGTGTGTGTGTGTGTGTGTGTGTCTGTGTGCGTCTGTGTGTCTGGCTCATGTCTGAAGCCCTGTGGAAGTGATTATGGTCCATGTGTGAATGCGTATCAGTAATGGGCCAAACAAATGGCGGATGTAGGGCTCGAGCTGAAGGCAGCCCACGCTGACGAGAGCTTTCTGAGAAACACACATCTTTATTAACCCACTAATGACCCTCACACACCGCTGCCGAACCCAGCAAAACACGAGCCTGCGCCGTGACTAACCCCCAGCTAATAGTCCTACCGCTCTCGCCTCATCCACTTCACTCTGTTCTGAGAAAGTTTTAAGAGGGGCAGCTGTGTTGCAAAGCAAAATGGGAAATGTGAGGAAAAAAGGAACGCAGTGACAACATTCACAACAAAGAACCCAGCAATATCAACAGTTGTTAAGGCTATTTTCCTTTTTCCTTCTGTATTTTTAGACACTGCTTGGTCAGCGTCTCCTCTGAGCAGCTTGACACTACAGTGTCGTCTAGTCTGAAGCAGTGGGTAGTAATGTGACCAAGTCAGGCAGTCGGATCTCAGTGGGAAGAGGCACTTAATCAAGTTTCTCTTCTCAGGTAGGTGTAAAGGTCTTTGTTGTTGGTTTTAATTACATTTCCCCTTTTGATTCCATTTAACAAATGCATGTAGCTGAATGAAACTGACTCAGTTGTGTTGTCTGAATGAAACACAGTGGGGTATCAGATTTAAATATGTGCAACCTTAAGCTCATCATTAAGTTTGATATTACGTGTGGCAACAAAGTGTAAAGTGGTCATTTTTGTGGTGTGTGTGAACACACCACACCACAACACACTACACAGTGTGAACAGTTCTTCTCTGTATTTAACCTATTCATCCGACCACCACCGATGCAGCACCTGGGGAGCAGTGTGTGAGGACAGGACTTTGCTCAAGGGTACCTCAGTGGTGCCACTGGTAGTCCTGGGGATCAAACTCACAACCTTCTGATTGCAGGGGCAACTCCTTAACCACCAGGCCACCAGTTGTCCCAAAGATACTAAAGGAACACTGTTCAAGGCAACCAACCTGACCAACCTGAGATATTTGTCAAAGGGCATGTGACGTTCAGTTCTGCACAAAATCTGATTTCCATTGCTGATGCTGCAGAATTGGATATCAGTGTTTTCTTTTCTCCTCTCAAAGTTTCACTAAAATTTCACCAACAGAAAAAAAACCTAACTCTTCTAGGTATCATTGTGCATTTTAAGCAGGCATAAGCAAATCTCAGTTCCATGCTGATATACATCGTTCTTCCAACACCTCCGCTTCCACCTCACTTTCCATTTAAAACGACGAAGTGCTTCCCTGCTTCAAGTCCACCTCTCCTCTCTCACACAGCACATCATGTACCCTCTCACAGACAGACAAACAGACTCTTCGCAATTACACCCCTCCTCAGACACGGGCTGCGTTGCACACCACCACTTGGTGCAGCATCCTTCTGCAAAACGGCAATTTTGATCATTTAGGAATGCAAAGCATCATAATTGATGGTCTTTGAGCAGTTACTACACCTGGTTTCCACATTGCTTTTCAGAGGCTGATGAATGGGCTTTGGCAGAAAACAAACACGAAACAACAAAACAACAGAGCTGGCCTGGCAGGAGGGAGAGAGAGAAAGAGAAATATGAAAAGAGAGATAGAAAGAGAGAGAGAGAGAGAGAGAGAGAGAGAGAGAGAGAGAGAGAGAGAGGTTGAATCAAGGTCAGTGGGTTTACATATGTTAGTAAGAGCTGAGCTAAAGCCTTGCTCAGATTTCTGAAAGGCATGCATGTCAAGGCACAGCTTTGTTTGCACTGTATGCTGGGCCACTGGAGGACAAACATACTGCAGCAGGGAACAGGGCACACACTCAAGTCATTAACAGACGGGAGGAGATGAGCTAGGACCAATAATCCACCCTGAATGAAAAACAGACAAAACCAGAATGCAACAGAGGGAGAACAAGAAGGTCGGAGAAATAGAAAGGCGTGTGAGGGGGAGCAGACAAGGACAGGAAAAAGTAAAGCTGGAGTGTGAGTGTGAGTGTGAGTGAGTGAGTGAGTGAGTGAGTGTGTGTGTGTGTGTGTGCACGCACGCGTAGGGATTGATTTGGCAATTAAACACTTCCTAATATTCTCCTTAGAGTCTTAAGATGAGCAAGTAATTTGTCTGTCAGTATGGCCAATGCTGAATGTCTTCTTACAATGTTGTACTTTACCCAAATCAATACTGTGAGAAGGTGCCTACCTCAATCGCTCATCTGCTCCTCTTTATGTTCTACCTCAATCGTCTGCTCCTGTTTATGTTCTACCTCAATCGTCTCTTCCTCTTTACGTTGTACCTCAATCGTCTGCTCCTGTTTATGTTCTACGCTGTCGCTATATCAGTTGGTTTCAGACTTATCACAACAATTCGATTTAATCACAGTTCTACTGGACACAATTCAATTACAATTCTATAGTTCACAAATAACAGTTCTCTGTTAAAAAACTGAAAGGCTTTTTCAGGCATATAAAGTGATTTTTTTGGGATATCACTCTAAATAACCTCTTTGACAGCTTGAATCTACAGTTTCTAGAGTTCACTAAAAGTCAAATTAAGTTGATTAAACTAATTTTAGGGGTGTATCAGTATGAGAATATCAGATATTTTCCATATACATGTCAGTCCCGATGCCGATATGAAAACATTTATAAAATGAAGACCCTTGAATTAGATCTACCCGGTTTACAGAGAAATATAACAATGACTTCAGTGGGGTTATCTTACCATTATTGATTGATTATATAAATTGATTTTAAATTGATTATAAAACCTACACAGTTGAACTACTACCTTCAGGCCAGTGAGGCATTAACGCATTTTCACAGCCTTCCTAAACATAATAACAGGGATAAAATGGAACATTCTGGAGGATCTTTGCTTTCTGTGTATGAGTCTCTACCCAGAGTTACACATGGACCTTGTTTTGGAGATGATCACATGCAACCATAAAGCTTTACATCTGCACACAAGCTAATGCAGCCTAATGTAGGTCTTTGTTCCCTTCTTCTGGGAGGAAGTGGGTTGAAATCTTTGAACACAGGCTTTATCAAAACCTTCTGGCAGAAGAGGGACCTACTTGTAAATATTTAGACCTTTGCTTTGATTCATTATCATCATTTTCAGGACTTTTAATGGTTCATAAGTGATTATACGCAGCAAGGGAAATGTATATAGACACTTGTTATTGGCTTGGTTAATGATTTTGTAATGAGAACTCAATGTTCAATACTAACGAGGTATGGTACACAATGGGTCCAGATCAGTATTAAGCCTGGTCCTAGACTACAGTTTCCATTAAGTGGAGAATCTCTAGTTAGAACCCTGTGTAACCATCCCCCCATTCTTTGAAGCTGAAATGTCCAAAAGGCAAACCCCTGCTCATCCAGCAAGTCTTCAGAGGGCATTAATAGGGAGTTTCTACGCATTGCTGCAGTAACAGCTACTGAAGTTGGAAGATCAGCCCTGGATCACAAATGTTACTCTGCTGATCTCAAAGGTACTGAGTGGAGCTCCTTCACTCAAGAGAACACAGCTTTACTGCTCCTCAACCCAATTATTGTGAACCAACAAATTTGACAATATACGCTAGAGCAGGAAAACATATAGGACAGAGATACTTCAGAACCAAGACTGAAAAACACCAGGCTATACTGGTAAAAATAAAGACGTCAAAAAGAGCATCACTACAGAAGAATGACTTTTGGCTCCTTAAAGAATCTTAAAGAATGGACAGTTTGAAGAAGAACTCTTTTCTGTGAATGATGTGCAAGTGTAAAGAACCTTTAAGACATCTAAAGAGCCTCCACAGAGAAAAAGAACTGTGCAATTAAGTCAAGAACCATTCGTATTTTGAAGAGAAAATGAACTTTAAATTGAAGCCTGCCCACCTGGGTGAAGGGATCGGGCACGAACTCCACCTGATTCTCCGCTGCTCGACGACTCTTGGGGGCATCTGGGGGGCACTGAAAAGAAACAGGGCAAAAGTTATATAGCAAACATCTTAATAAGACAATCACATGACACAAAAAAAAAGCACACTAACTTTTCAGCTGAAGGTCCAAAACACACATTGCCTTTAAAAGTGTCTGCAACACTCTTCAACACCTCCTACCTTCCTTTGTGTAACTCGTCAAAGCAACCTGTTCGTTTTTTTTTTTTTCTGCAGAGATGTCGGAACGTTTGTTCAGAGGCAAGAGTTGCCCTTGTTTCCGTTTTAAACGCCGCTCACGGGAAGCCCTGAGCAGACGCCTAGGCACAATACCACACGGGGAAGACTTGCCAGCTTCTTGCTCATTAAAAGGGCTCATTAAAATGTTTGACTGAAAAGCTAAAAAGATCCGCAAACTCCAAACTGCTTTGCCGACATGATTGTGATGCTCATGTCTGCCCGCCCAAATAAAATTTCCACCATTAAAAGTTCATAAATATGAACCTGGCATGCCTTATCTACCATCTTTTGCTTCATAAGAGCTCTAAAATATCTTCTGATCCGTCATCGCACCCCAGTTCCAAATGCCAGAGTGGAACTGGCTGTACGTTTTCTCCTGTGGCCTTACTTTCTCTGATATGTCTCCTGAGCTCCCCTGAGCACTTTATTTTTTTACTCTTCTAGTCTTTATTTCGGCGGCTGGATGCATTTCAGATGGGCTGAAGCTGTGCGCGAGTGGAACGTTTCTCTGAGCCGAACCTTGTCAGAGCTCTGATCAATTCCAAAAAGAGAGGAAAAAAGAGAGAGATACACATTCCAACGCTTAAAAAAGCTCTTCAATACCGACAATTCAAACCCAGCACCTGGGACGTCCTGATGAAAGCAGGGACCATGTTGGATCAGTGCTTGAATCACTGTCTGAAACTATAAAAAAGAAGTTTTGACATTTTGACACTTTTTGTTTTCCTCATCTACATCTTTTGTAAAAAGCACTAGGTGTGCTTCCCGTGGCTCCTTGCTGGAGTTTTAATGTGTTTGCTACTTGTTGTCCCCAGCTGTGCTGAACGCCAGCTTCATCACCAAGCAACACTGGAAAAATGAGGACCCCTGGAGATCCCCCCCAAAAAAATCAAAACATATATCAACCTACATTCATTCCTACATGCAGCTAGGTCATGTAGGAAAAAAACGTACTGCATAATCCAGCAGTGCGAGTCATAATGAGGCTCATTTCTCCCCAAAAGATGGTCTCTTTTTCACGCTTGCCGTTAAAGTGAAATTTGAACTATTGGAACAAATTGCTGGCATTGCCACACTAACCTTCTCAAATGGAGCTTAAACGACACATCAGGTCCATTTTCATTCACCTGTCAAATGAACTTTATGCCAACATTTTAAAACTACAAAAAAGGCCAATATGAACTTAGCTATAAAGTAATATTTCCAAAAAAGAGACTGATGGAAAAACAAACATGACATCACAGTTCAAAAAAACCCAACACCTGACATCACAGTCCAAAAAAACCCAACACTCATACTAAAAAGTAAGTAAGTTCAACTACTTCCATGCAGACCTAAAACTGAGCCTGAAATGGTGTAATTTATCTTTCTTATCAGTAGTGTTTTACACTGGAAGTCATGACAGATTCCAACAAAGCAGTTCTTTAAGAGAAATTCAGACACAATTTAAAACCCACTGAAATCTTGTGTGGCTATGCTGGGAATTGTGTGGAGAAGAAAAATCCAACCACTGTGGAAAGCAATGAAGAATGTGTGGTAAGTAGCTCCTTCAAACTATTAAAAAGGGCTCATGTCATAGGTAATTGGGTGGTCCTCACTTTGGAAAGTAAAGAGTTTGATGTAGTACATAAACACTGTGGAAATTTCTAAATGTACTGTTCAACCCCCCAGCGCACACATTATAAATGGAGAAACTAAACTACAAGAAACCACATTTACATATACCTATTATTTCAGTCTACAGCAGTGTAGCTCATGACTAATCATGCTGGAGTGTTTCAGTCTGGACTGACTTTTGAACAAGGTATGACATAGAGCAGCCAATCTGAACAGAGCTTATTTACATATATCAGTCTTAAAATGTACAGCAACAAAAAGTCTCTGATTCTGAGAGATAGAGAGAGGTTGGAAAAAAGGTCATGGGAAATGTATTTTAAAGGTTTTGATACATAAAAATACCTAAGTGGTCCTTGGGGGTTTAAAATAGAAGATAAGAAAGTACTAGCCCTTAAAAAAAAAACTTTAGGAGAGTATGAGCAGTTTAAGGTTTTCATCAGCACTGGAGGAGGTATGAAATGCTATTTTGCCTTCATTTTATTAGTGTTTGATCTAAAGGCTGACAGGTATGACCACAAAAAAAAACATGGGCTCACTAGGAACTTCATTATATATTCAGTAAACGTTCATAAACATTCACTATACTTTTTATTTTGAAAATCCCCTGGAAAGGATTTGCATGCCCATCTTTTTTTTTACATTTTATGTCTACTCAACTGGTTCTGATAATTCTTACCCGAGCTCCAGGGATTTCACAGCAAGCCTCCTGGATGGCTAGAGAGGGGTCACAATATACCATCACCTGCTGAATGTCCATCTGTAAGGGAGCATAGTAAACTGTATCAGTACATTCACTGCCAAAAGTAAGTAAACTAGAAGACAAAACTGTGTTGCTGTAATACACTTCATTAATATGGAAATAACACATTTGAATCAAGTAAAAATTCAGTGCATTACTTTCAGTGTAAGAAATAGCAGACGAGTTAAAGGCAGGCATGGAGGACTCACAGTGGTGTGAAAAAGCCAACAAGTAATAGCAGCATAAAATTGGAATGCGTGGAGGAAATTTGGACCAAGTTAAAGGAAGGGTTCATCAAAAAGTCCATTTTCATGGAATTTTACGCTTACCTCAAAGTCGATCAGCCAAGACATGGTTCGTTTTTTGGCTTTGCACTGGGCCTACAGGCCTAGCATAGGTCATAGGGGTGTAACAATGCATCAAAACTATTTGATATTGCAGTCCAAGAATGTGGAAAACAGGCATTATACACACAAAATGTATAAATACCATAATATATAATATATGATTGTATAAAATACTATAATTGTATAAACACCAATGTCTAAGAACTACCAGCATCAATCAACCACCCACTCCAGCACGTTCATGCCAGGCTCCTGTATCGTTACACCCCTAATAGCATAGACTCCCATTACTTGTATTACTTCTGTTACTAAAGAAGCAAACTCCAGACTCTTGGTGTCTTGACTGATTGACTTCATTTAGGGTAAGGGGAAAATTGTGCAAATGTGATTTTTTTTTGCCAAACCATTCCTTTAAGTGCTCGAGTGAAAGAGCCTGGAAGACTGCTTGATGCTGCTTTACATATGACCACTCATCATTCAACTAAGTGCTTGAGTTGAAGAATTGATGAATAAGTAATGGCTGAAGCTTGTTACAGCAGCCTCTTAGGCAAGAGGTCATGTTTCATCATGCTCTTAGAGAGCTGATCACACCCGCCCTGCAGACTAGTGCCTGTGGTCATCCTCCAGAGGACTTTCCCTCAGATCACACACACACTCACACACACACACTCACACACACACACACACACACCCCTTACAGACAGAAAGCCCAGGGCTCAGCCTGCAGACAGCCAACACACAGGAAGCCACCGTGATGTTCTACACAATTAGGAAGGGAGAAGAACACATTCACGCACACACACACACACACACACACACACACACACACACACACACACACACACACACACACACACACACACACACTTCTCCTATTACCCTTTTAACTATAAGCTTACTATTCAGTTATTAATCTTAAGTCTTCTTATTCAGAGATGTGCACTGTAACATTTTTTGCTAATCGAACATCCACATTTTTTATATTAACAGCATTAAATGATCACAAAAAGTTTTTTCCCCTAACCTTAACTGATGGTCCTCTTACACCAGGCTACTGTTCTTATTTACGAATAATCAATATTACGATAACTATTAACAAAAAAACAGCATGCAGCTTTACTGCACTTGCCTTGTTTATATACCTGATTGAGTAAATGATGCCTAAGACATGTTTGCATATCTGTATATTCGAATAACCCTGTCCATCTTCAGTGATTAGAGTGAGGAACAGTGTGCCCCCATATACAGTCCCTTGTAGGTAATACTTTTGGTTAGACTACCCTTATAAAGGGTTTATAAATGATTTATAATCAGATTGTAAATTAGGTCGTAAACAGTTTATAAATCATTAATAAGCAGTTATAAACAAGTTATAACAGTTGTCATCCTCTGGTGCAGGCTCGCTATTTGACAAGATCCCAGATCTTGCTGGATACTGAGCTTATCTTGTCCCTTTCTCAGGCAGAATCTTAAACTGTCGACTTCATCAGGTATTTGTTAACATGCTACTACCATTAAAACATCAATCTTGCCCAAATAGTCAGCCTGCATCAATGTATGACAACTGTTATAACTTGTTTATAACTGCTTATTATGCATTTGTAAATTGTCTACAACCTAATTAACAACCTGATTATAAATCATTTATAAACTCTTCAGAAGGGCAGTCTTATGGCTCCATACTTTCCACTCTATTCCTCCGTGTATCTCTCACTAACCTCCACAGGGGCAGCGTCATTGGCCCTCATGACCAGCAGCGTGTGTCCAGTGGTAGAGATATGGCCCCAAGGCTCCAGGGGCTTCGTCTCGATGGAGCCGCAGTCCACGTGCAGGGAGGCTGCTCTTTTCTGCACACTAAGAGCCACTTTATGCCAGCGCAGGTCGAGCAGAGACTTCACTCCTTCCCCGTTAAACATACACCCAGCGGACGAGTCTTCTTCACCCCCGGCTCCAGTGCGAAGAGCCAGCGTACCCTCTGGTCCACTCAAGTCCAGCGACAGCTGCAGCAGGGAGAGGGTAGGAAAGAAAAAGTTGTATTTCCTCGCCTTTATTTCCACGTTCGGAACGACACAGACTGAACTACAGCAAAGGAAATCAGTGCTAGCTCATTAATTTTGGAGAGGTAGTCTTTAACTTCTTATTATCAGCAAGGCAATAAATGGACACTAGTTACGTCTCAATTCGAATGATGAGGTTTAATGAAAGGCTCCTTTAACGCTCTGTAGTGAACGCTGGAGGAAACAATGGCCCGTGGAACCTGTAACCTGCGTTTGTGTCATTAGGGAAAGAAATTGGCCTCAGATAAATGAAGAGAGCTGCCTAAGAGGAGAGAGAAGAGCTGAGGATCTGAGGCTGTACCTGAGGATATCCCTGGTCGTCAGATATTTGGAAAAGATAGATGTTATCCCTCAGACTCTTTTTTTTCAACAGCAGGGTGAAGACCAGGGTGAACTCCTGAGGCAGTCCATTAGGAAACACCTGGCTGTGGAAAGAAACGATGGGGTTAGACTGCAAAACCACACAATAACAAACATTGGCCATCAAAAGTTTGGAGACAACTTATCTTCTATTGACCTAAGAATGTATTTGCTGTTTGTTTTGAATTGGCCAATTCTAGCCCTACCCCCAAATGTATTCTTTCACAGCAACTGTTGCAAGCTTGAACAAGCTTTGTGTTGAACAAGGTTGGACAAGATTTACAGAACGTCGGTAAAATCCCATTCAATGAAGTTAATTAGGTTTGATTTCTAGTGTAAAATGTGCTACTGAGCTGGATGTTGTTCTAGCAGATGGAAGCTGACCAAGATGGAATTAAAAAAAAAAAAAAAAAGCCACAGTCCCGTTAGCTGGGTTACACTTGACCTTTCACATGCACAAAATGATCACAATACATTTTATTTGTATTTTGTCAGGACAGATTTTATTTGTATTTTGCCATTTTTAGCAGTGCTCTGTAAAGGACGGCAGACTTGGCTGAGAAAGAATGCATTTGTGGGTCAAACACAGATACAGTGAGGTCCAAAGGTCACACACCACACTGAAAATCAGGTTTTTTACTTGATGAAAATAGAATTTTGAAAACTGTGACATGCCACAGTTTTTCTAGATCATTTTTTTCCAAAATTTAAGTGAGTGTGCCACAGGCCATGTTTTAGGCCTTTGCACACAAAGGTCTTTTTTTGTTCTGTTGAAGCACGTTCAGATGCTTCGGGTGGACCTGATCTACTCATCAGACGCTTTTGCCTAAACCATGCCACCAGGGGGACTAAATATTAAAAGTATTTAAAAAAAAAAAAACTTCATGTGAAAACTTAAAGATTTAAATGTTATTTGCAATGAAAAACAGCAATATAAAAGCACTAATGGTCTCAGACGTTTGGACGTTAACGTCATTGGAGGAAGTAAAAATGCACTTGCAAAGGCTGTATCAATATAAAATAAAAAGATGTTCTAATCTGAGCATGCATATTCAATTTAATATTTAGTATTTTCCTTGTTATGTGAGCCAGTTTTGCTTAAATAATTATGTGACGACACCCCCCCCCAAAAAAAAATAGTAAAAGTATCTACTGAATCTACTGAATGATTCACTGTAATATGAAAAGCTTGTTTAGAAGTGCTTTAAATAGTTTTAAGCTGAGTGTGAATGTATGGAGACTCTGGCTTGAGGCTAACACAGTACAGGGAATCACACATAGGGCTTAGTGGAAATTGTAACAGTTTTAGTGGTACTTTGGTGAGTAAACACTACTTATAAGACAATTTCAGCGTTAAAAACTCTCATATTTTATATTCATTATCATATGATAATAAATAAATGGGCATCATAAAGTTCTCGTCTTCTTTAAGCAGCGCTTGGTTGATTGGCAACAACAGCATTCTCTAGATGAGCTATACTTCTTGATGGAAGAATTTTTTTGTGATAATTATCCATTATAAAAAAATAATTGATAATGTGGGCGTTTTATCATATTTTTGTTGTCAGTGTATTATGAAAGCAATAAGCTGCTTGAGGCTGTCCGTTATGGTGATTTTATCATAGGTGGCGGGGGTTTACTTTGTGTTGTGCATAAGAACAACCCTTACATCGAATAAAATCACAGTAATTCATGGCCTCTCATAGCTTATTCATTCATCCATTCATTTTCTAAGCTGCTTATCCTAACCAGGGTCACTGTGGTGGTGTTTGAGTGCTGAGGAGTGCTTACTACACAGCAAGGGGATAAATTGCATGCATCTGTCTAATGCTAAGCTATTGCAATAACAAAAAAAATAAATAAATAAAAATGCTCATCATGCTCATTTGCATTAACAACATTTTGAAAAGCCAAACATCCCCAAACTTTTGACGGGCAGTGTACATGTAAACATGCACACACACACACACACACACACACACACACACACACAAACACACACACACAACAAGGCAACCAGTTGTGGGATGAGAGTAATGGGGTGGGTGGTGAACAGCGGGGATTTCTCTCCATTTGCACTGTTTGGATGCAGAGAAGAGGATAACCTCTGACACTGATTTTCATAAGAAATGCAGTTCGGCCGACCTCATCTCTATTCCCATCTCAGGCCCTCTCTGGATCCAGCGTTTGGCCGCATCTCAATGGGTCAAGGGCAGGCAAACTGCAAGAATGTGTTTACCATAGCAAACACACTAGCTCCCTCTCGTGCTGAACTCAAATGCACTATACGGGTCATGGGGTGAGCGAATGCATAGACAGACAGACACACACACACACACACACACACACACACACACACACACACACACACACACACACACACACACACA
>JBBPCZ010000148.1:19320099-19334327 GCA_037974445.1 Brycinus macrolepidotus | reverse complement strand
TGTGGATTACTAAAGCACTGATGTACGTCGCTCTGGACAAGAGCGTCTGCTAAATGCCGTAAACGTAAACGTAAACAATAATTGAGTTTAACCCTTCAGCAGGATAGTTTATTTATTTATTTATTTATTCTATGTATTTATTAACAGTTCTACCTGTTGCTACAAAAGTTTTTTTTTTTGCTCATACACCAGCATTTCACACTAAAATTTGACAATATGTTACTTTGTGTGGTGGATTGTTTATGTATTCACCCCGGTTGTGCCTTGCGACCACAGAGCCACAGTGCAGCAGTTTCAGGCCAGTAGTGATACAGACAGTGAGCATCCAACGTCTCTGTCCATTTTTTAAAATATAGATGTTAATTTTCTAAATATATCCTCATCAGTGAGACAATGTTAGTATTATTATTTTAAAGTGGCATTTGGCAGATATCCTTATCCAGAGCAACTTACAATCATTAGTAACAGGGACAGTCTCTCTGGAGCAACTGAAGGTTGAGTGTCTTGCTCAAAGACACAATGGTAGAAAGTCGGGGGGTTTGAACCTGCAACTTTGTGGTCATTAGGTTCACGGGCAAGTGCTTTACCCACTAGGCTACTACCACCATTACTGTTTAATACTTAAGGTGAGTTTGGTAAAAAAAAATCTCATAAAAAAAAAAAAGATTATACACAAAAGAACCTCCTATCTACTGTTAAGTACAGTGGAGGACCTGCAATGTTTTGGCACCATTTTTACTTAAGAATCTTCTTAGGATATCAGGAGATTTTAAATGAAAATCTGGCGGTCTCTGTCAGAAAGCTAAAACTGAGTCATTGTTGGATCTTCCAGCAGGACAATGATCCAAAACAGATGTCCAAATTCACACAGAAATGGCTCAGTGACCACAGTCATCACAGTCCTCTGACCTAAACCCCATCGAAAACCTGTGGGCTGAGCTGAAGCACAGAGTCCAGAAGAGAGGACCTAATGCCGTGGAGGATGTGGAGAGAATCTGTACAGAGAAGTGGTCTCAGACCGCTCAGGCTCATCAAGCATTATAGGAGAAGATTCACTACCGGTAGCAAATGCAAGTTTCACAAAGTACTCAATGCAGGGATGCCAATAACTAAGATGTGTGGAAAACATTTCACTTTTTGATATAGGGTTTTGTTTTCTTAGACAAAATGTACTTTGTACATTTGTACAAAGATTTTGAAAAAGAAATGAAATTGGTATGGGCTAAAAAAAATATTCAGACCTTATTCAAAATGGTGCCATTATAAAAGATTCCCATTTATACCGGGGCATTACCGTCTTCAAAGGCAACATGAATGGAGCGATTTACTGGGACATATTAGAGGACAATTTAATCCCATTGGCCAGCTGAATCTGGAGAGAAGACAGAATTTATATAAAATAACTCAAGACTGGCTTCTAAGAAACTGCTTGCATGGCCTGGCCATTAATTCTTGGATTATATTTATGTAAGATTTTGAAATTGGAAAAGAGAAGGACCCCCGTAATCATGGAAACTGAGTAGTACTGTATTACTGCTAGTACTGAAATGAGATCTGCAAGGTCCATATGCCCTCATGCAGGTTCTTAGCCTTCAGCGCTGGAAAATGTGTACATATCTAGTAATATTAAAATTCCAAAACACTGCACATGAAGCAAAATATCTCCGAGAACTTTGGATGCTCCTGCTCTATCATCATGTGTGTCGGAATGTTACATCAAAAGCTTGGAATGCTGACTAATTAAAGATATTTCCTGTCTCCCATCCGTAGGGAATATTTACTGTCTGAGACGAATATTTCAGCGCTAAATCACTGATCACTGGAGTATAAATATTGCCAGCTGTGCACCAAAATGCACTACGCTACTCTCATGCTTGAATACGCACACATGCACATGCTCACACTCCCTCCCACGTATTCTTTACCTGGCCCCTCTGCTGCAGCCCATGGGTGTGATGCATAGCTGTTGCCATACTGCTGCAGTATACCTGTGGTGACGGCCACTCAGGTTTCAATTTGTGGCCCAATTACTCACTCGCTCTTTGATTTATGAGGCCAGCACACCAACTGTTCACTCATTTCCTTAAACGCCGGTGAGCCATCTCACTGCTCCCCACACACCACAAAGTCACATTCCCTTACACCATCAGGCCTGTCGGAGCACAGTGGATGCAGCCTACAGCAAAAAACAGACACTCTGACCCAGGAAAAGCCAGGGAAGATGATAAACTTGCTCTGGGCATATTGTCAGTCATCAGATCTCAAATCTTCAAAATGGTAATTTTACAGCACAAGGAAAAAAAAAATGTTTCTATCTTTAAAGTTCTTTCATTGCAATTTCAATTTGGACTACTTCTGTTGGTCAAATGTTTTATGAAATGTTCTCACACTATTAAGGGCTTCTGGCAATTGACAAATGGCACAAATAAATAAATTAGTACAATAATAATAAAAAAAAATGTTATAAGGTTTGTGTGTGTGTGTGTGTGTGTGTGTGTGTGTGTGTGTGTGTGTGTGTGTTAAATCAAGGACACCCCCTAAAACCTAACCTTGGATTTAAAAAGGCCAAGCAATCTGTAACATTATTTTTGTACTCCATCACATTGATTTTGAAATGATACATAGGGGTTAAACAGCTAATTGTTAGCATCAAGGGCATTTACATCTACATTGGGTGAACCGTAACGAAATCACAGCCCCTTTTTAATACATGCCCTTTCCATTTCAGGAGAGCGTATGTAATTGAACTGCTGCTGGCTGCTCAGCTGTTTATGGGCCAGCTGTGTGTTCCATCATTAGTTCATATACAAGAGAGTTAACAAAAGAGTTTATTCTAGATCTGGCATTAGGAATTGGAGTCTGTTGCTATTGCCTCTCAACATGAAGATCAAAGACCCGTCAATGCAAGTGAAGCAGGCCGCCATGCAGCTAAAATATCAGAATACATCAGAGATACAGCCAAACGGTTGGTGCAGCAAAATAGTTTTTACTTTGTTAAGAAGTTGGAATGCACTGGCGAAGAACAGAGGAACAGAGTATCGACAAACATGTTCAGTCATGAAACATCCCACTGAACAAATCGATAACGCTATCCAAGATGTAGGCATAGATGTATCAAACACTCATAAAGAGAAGAACACACTGGAGTTAGAAGACACTATCCAGCCGTAGGTCTTAACAGAAAGGCTATTTTACAGTACATACAGCAGGGTCCAGAGGATTGAGACCACTCTGAAAACCTGGATTTTTATTTTTTACAAAAATTTACAAAGAAATATATATATGTATATCTGATGTTTAAATTCTACCTTCTACCATTCACTTGATTTGTAATCAGAAATGAATCCAAAAAAGAGGCATTTTCTACATTCCTCTTGGACCCCATTGTAAATATTACAGTACTGTACAAATGTTTAAGGCATAAAAAGCTGTTTATCTGGGAATTACATGTTTATTTGCTCGTAAAAACACGGACAGAATAAATACAACATTAATACAATAAGTAGCGGTTTAATAAATATCAGTGTTAAGCAGTTTAAACTGTAATCAGTCCTTTATTACATTAAATGGAGTACCGGTGGTGTAATTTAATAAATGCATGTAATGGCCAGGGGCGCTGAGGAGAATTCTGGAACCAGATTTGCTCACAAGATTTCTTCTTACTCTTCTTGTTCTTTGTGATTAGTGTTACTCTGCACCATATTAATGACTCTATGCATTAGCTCTGATTTTTCCAGTGTTTTTAAAAAAACAAGATATGTTCATGATCCAAAGAAAACTGCCCTATATGTAAGTGAAGTTGGCATGGACATGAATGGCTGATTCATCTTTGATCATGCAAAGAAGTCAGTGTGAGTCAAGCACCTGACCTGAACCCCCAATGAGAATCTGACTACAAGACCGCTAGCAAAAAAATCTCAGAATTAATTAATCAATTAAATAAAGAAAGAAAGAAAGAAAAAAGAAAAAAAAGGAAGTAGGGATTACAGAAAATGAATGAATGAAAAAAAAGGACCCAAGGTTTCCCAGCAGAACATTGTCCAGAGCATCACACTGCCTCCACCAGCTTGCCTTCTTCTTATGGTGCATCCTGGTGCCATCTTTTCCTCAGGTAAGCAACACACAAGCACCCAGCCATCCACACGGTGTAAAAGAAAACATGAATCATCGGACCAGGTCACCTTCTTTCACTGCTACATATGGTCTAGTTCTGATGCTCTCATGGCCACTGCAGGCCCTTTCAGCAGTGGACAGAGGTCAGCATGGGCATTCTGACTGGTTTGTAGCTACATAGCCCCATACACAGCAAGCTAAGTATGTTCTGACATCTTTCTATCACAGCCAGCATTAACTTCTTGTTTGTGTTGTAGTAGCTCGTCTGTGGGATCAGACTAGACATGCTAGTGTTCACTCTCCATCTGCATATTTAAGCCTAAGGTGCCCATGACCTGGTTGCTGGTTCACCAGATGTTGTTCCTTGGATGACTTTTGTGGGTATTAACTACTACATACCAGGAACACCCCACAAGACCTGTCGTTTTAGAGATGCCCTGCCCCAGTAGTCTAACCTTCACAAAATGGCCCTTGTCAAAGTCACTCGGATTCTTATTTTAATGTGGCTGATCAGAGTATATGGTTCCCTGAAATGGAGTATTATGTGTAAGAGGGCTTCTTGATTCTACATAAAAAGAATCCCTGATTTTATTTTGATTTACCAATGTGGATGTGAACCACCTTGAATTGAGATTGATGTTCTGCACTTTAATTTCATTATTGTTTCAAATCCAATGTGCTGGAGTGCAGAGAGAAAACAACCGTTTTTATTTTACATATGGACTGCGAAACAAAGTAACTTTAGATGGAGTGTCAGTTATGATGTTTAAAATACAGCGGCGCGGTATTAAATAATACAGAATTGTCTTGTTTTGCTTTTTTCCCCCCCTGTCTTTTCCTTGCTTTGATGAATGAATTCCAAGGCTATCTCTTTTAAATCTATCTAAAGGGAGATGCGTTCTCCCATGCTAGAGTACGGATGGGAGGGGTACTTCTCATTCTCTGGCTGTCTCCTCTTTTGAAGATCAAGACATTCTCTCCTCCGTTGTCCTGACATCATTAATACCGTCATCTTCTACAATTCCGTGACTTGAAGCGCGTGCTGAGCAACTCATGAGAGGGAGAAAGAATAAAAGATGAAAAAGAAAGAAAAAAAAAAAACAATGCGATGGAAGCAGACGGATGGAAACAAATTAGTAGAGCAGTTGCCGTCCATATGATTCATATTAGTTGATGCTGTCTGGCCCTTGTACCCTGTGAGGTCACCAAAGTTCTCGCATAAGTCATGGCAAAACATGTTTGACCGGTAACTCAAGCTGAATGCAATGGAGATGACTTTGCTTTAACTAATTGCATTTAAGTATCACTGCATTCCACTGTCAGTCTTTTTGTCTGCAGGATTAAAAATAATGAGAGGTCTGAAGAGGAACCACACAAATTAAAATGCATCCACACTTCTTCGATATAGTGCTACCTAATCATACATTATGTACGCTTATCTATTCAAGGAGGATTATGGATGTGGAGTCTATGGTCTTCTGCTGTCTGGATATTACTTTGGAGCTGAGCTGTGGAGGCTGCCCTGCTCCATTCTGCATACTGAATGAGTGCATTCTGACCGGGCCATGAGAAGCCCTTTGCGCTGTGGAGCACCATGAACTCGCGGCTGTCAGATCCGCTCCCAGCTACTCTCTGCTCTCCATAGAAAGGCAAACGAAGGTTCTTCCTTTCACCTTCATACTCGTTCACTTTCAATAACACACACCGGCTCCGCTCTCACAGCTCATACTCACAGCAGCTTTGATGTACACGAGAAAGTGTAAAGATGGCACACATGCTCAATCGTTGCTCACTCTCTTGGCTATACATGTAAAAGCGTGCTCAAGCAACGCCTTCAAGCCTGGTGTGAGGGAGCTGAAGTGCATGTCAGGTGCTAAGTGTCTCTGTGCATCAATATATCATCCTACACTCCAATCCACAATGGCTGGCAACTACTGATGGACCGAGGGCTTAAAAAGAAAAACAAAACACTCAGAATTAGAGATGGGTTTTGAGAGCCAGTATTAGTTCCTGACTGATCAATACCAAAATGTCAGTAAGCTCCTGGACAAGCAGTACTGCTGCAGTATTTATACATCATTAATGCGTTCTAACATAGCTGTCATTTTCAAATGGTTGATGCTGGACTGGACCAGTGGAGGAACAGAAGCGACGCTCTGCTCATCACCGACACATATTTGTTGACCAGACATTTGTAGCAATTGCCTCTCCCTCATTATATATACATATATATGTATACATTATATATACATATACATATTCAAACTGCTTGTAACTGATTTTAATCTATTTAAAAAAAAAACAAAACAATTTTGCTTCCTCAAAAAAACTTTAAATAAATGTTTGAGTTTACATGTATTCTACATACTGTATTCTATATAATATTCTAAATTCTACACATTTCATATATTTAATTTAATGTTCATGAGGTTTTGTGTACCAAAAGCAGTCATTCCTTTTTGTGGGACCCTTTCCCAATGGCTCATTATCCCTTTGCTTTTGTTACTGTATCTTATGCAGCCATGTGCAAGGAACTCTCCATCAAATAACATTTTGTTTGTTTTCTAACTGAGGACAATATATCCTCAACAGGGAATAAACATAAAGTGTAGTATTCTGTTATACAGGTTATTCAATATCAATTAAAGATTTCTCCTCATACCGTAAACCCAAGTTAAGAATCATTTAGTACCATTTGTTTTTAGGAGTGTGCAGCGATTCGCTGGCGCTGGTTGAACACATCAGCAAAGACCCAGAGAAGGAGAACAAAGGAGACGGCCTCTTTTCATCTGATCTCATTACTCCACAATGATCTGTAATATGCTATATTCTCACACGTTGCTGTAGGCTATAGGTCTAACTAATCTTAAAATTGGAAACAACATTTAAATCGTAATGCCCAAAAAAACTGAAAACACCGTTTTTTGTCCATTTTGGAAGGTTATAATTTCAGTCCTTCTAGTCTACAGCTACTATTGTTCTATTCTAAAAATGCAGTTGTGCTTATTCGGACCCACTTTTCTGATCTCGGGCATCAAGGGGTCTTTAAATCTGAATGTTAGAACAAGGCAGTATTTGTGTATCTTATCTGGCAGGACAGCAAACATTTTTTGTAAAGGGAAGATAAAAGACAGTGACATCTTAAAGAAACAGTTAATTCAAAGGATCAGTGTGTGTCACCGCTGTGAGCGCCAAACCTCAGAGCGGGGTCTAACCGAGCGAGAGGATGTGGAGCGGAGAGTGGAGAGGAGGCGGCGATGCGTCAAGCTGGGCAGCGACTGTTCCTGCATAGGAATGTGCTGTTTAAGGGTGTTGCTCTCTCCGCTCTGCTCTCTCCTCCACAGCCCAGCCGCACCATGGGAGGCAGAATTAATGCAACACTGCAGCAACAGGGCTGCAAAGTAAAGAGGCACGTTTAAGTGTAAATCCAACTTATCATCAGCCTCATCAGAAGTGCCGGCCTGTGTGTCTGAGTGTGCATGTGGGGGACAGAGATGGGGAAGAGAGAGAGAGAGAGAACAAAGGAACAAAACAGAAGGTTAGAAGACCAAACTGATTAGCATAGAAGGAGAATGAGGGGACTAGAAACAAGTGAGGCCAGGCAAATCGCTAACAGGGCTGCACAATGTATTGTCCCTTATATCGATACATTGTTGAATAAATCTTTAATTGTGTCAAGAGTATTTTCTTTGATTATTGAGATAAATCAAGGCAAATCATTTTTATCAATAATAATACATGTCAACTCCCCCCCAAAAAAAGGAGTTAACCCATCTTATCCAAATTTCTGCATAATTAAGATCAATCAGAGTGGTTTGATGGCAAATGCATCATTCTGTAGAATAAAAAAAAAATACTTTTATGGCAGAGAGGAATATGCAGGGCAATGTAAGGAAAAGTGGCTATTCTACCACAATTTCAGTGTGAGCACTGCATATAAAAACTAAAATGGACCACCACTATACAGAAATATCAACTGATGCGTTTCTCATTTCAAAATGAACCACTGTGATTGACATACATTATTACGCATATACATTTAAACGTTAATTTCCCATTGATTAAAATATGTAGTTAAAAATAAATAAATAAATAAATAAATAAAATTTTTCGTGAATCTAATAACTTCACGAGTGATAACTAGAATAATTTATCAGGGTAAATTTCTGACGTCTTACTGTTTTTTTTAAATATTTATAATATTTATTGAGAAAGCTTACAATACATCCACACGATGTTTTATTCCAGTGTTGTTCAGCCCTCCTTGGTATGTGTGTTTACACAGACTTTAAAGAACCATCACTGTGTCTAGCTACTGAACTGCACAAGTCTGTGGAGAGTACAGACAGCTATTACCAGACTGATGAGATGTTTGTTAACAGTGACCTATTAAATATACAATCCTCTGTAGAGTATCCAACATGAGCTGCACTTCAAAGAGATAATACCTGATGCTTGGCTGAACAGGTGCATTCTAGGAAGTCCAAAGCGAGTGTTTGCCTGCTTGCCTGCACAGTATCCGCTGGGTCCCCATGACAACCTGCAGGCTCAGGCTCACACAGCTGCCTTGCCAAGTTTACCCAACTGCTGCCGAGAACGGCCCGAGAGGCTAGATGCATTAAACAGGAAGCTGGTCTTTAATTATGAGTGGCTGCTCTGGCCGCCCATCCAAGTGTGAAGAGCAATCAGAGATGGTGAAATGAGAGAAAGAAAAAAAAAAAAAACTTGCTGAATGCTATAACTGATGTGGCCTTTTCTGTGCTCTGAGTTTGAATGTAATGTAGATAATGTTAAAATCATGTTAAATCTGGAAAAAAAAATTCACTGTCCCGGAAGTACCCCTCTACTATGAATGAATATTTAAAAAAAAATGCATTTTCAACCAAAATCTTACCTCAGCATCTGAGGCATCACACAATGTGTCATGTAATAGCTTTCGGAGGCGGCTTTTAGAGGCACTAAAATCTTCAGACGGCTGGTTCTCATCACCATACTGTGATCAGTTTTGATTTAGCAAGTTTCTCTTGAATAGTGCATTCCACATCAAACCACTTTAGTGACACTGTTTATATCTTACAGCAATTTAATTCTGCAATTTCTTGTAATTTGATAGAGTTCCGCTTTAAAAAGTGGAATGCATTTCTGGACCTTCCTATATTTCAATAAATAGTAGCTTAGACAACATTTCTGATTAGCAGGCATGCTGATCTACTTTTGTTCTTCATCACAGTTCACAGATGTTGGTGATTGGTAGGAAGGCCGATGGCAGTCAGTAATGTTGCAAAAGGTAGTATGTTTGTACTGGGCCATTTTTACAGGTATTTGTGGGCAATCTTCTTACGAATTTCTGGATAGGGAGAAATTGAAATTCTACGTTCATGGACTGTCAGCTGAAAATTGATGCAGGTTGATGTTTCAGTGCATCCCTGCTGCTGCTGCTGCTGCTGTTTTAATATACAAACACTGCTGTGCTTGTTCAAAACCGCAGTCCATTTCTGATATCAGTTATTGACACTCCTTTAAATCTGGATGGCAGAAGGAGGCGGTATTTGCACATCTGTCGCAAATGAAACTTATCTGTCAGAGAAGTACCGATTTCTCGTACAGCTAAGTTGAAAGACAGCAGCTCATTCAAAGCAGGCGATAGGGTCCATGTGCCACAGCTCTGAACACGAAACCAAAGATAAGTCTGTAAATTTGACTGGCTGTAAATTTACAGCCGGGTTCAAACCGTGCTACTGGTTCCAACGGAGCAACAGAGAGAGAGGCATTGTGGTGCATGTAAATAATGCAGAGGCCGTGGAACTGCTGAGCTGAGGTTTCACTGTTTCACCATGTTAGGTTTATCAGGCCATGCTATGGTGGCACGGCACCATTCTATTCACCTTGTACAGAGCATCTCTCTTTCAGTGAGCGCCGCTGCACTGCTACATCCACCGTTCTCCCCGGAGGTGCTTGACCTCTTTAACAGACAAAGCAGCTGGAACACAAAGGGGACAGGGGAGGTCATTTTTCCTTCCGTGTCAGTGCACAGAAAGTGCAGGCTTGACTGTGGCCAGAGCCCACTGTGTCTGCCGCGTGTGCTAGTGTCTGTGACGGGCAGGCTTTTCATGTGCGAGACTAATAATGCAGTTCAGAGGGACAGCTCCGGGCAAATCTGCCTCACAGGAACCATCTGGGTTTGCACTCTGTTCTTCAAAAAGCCACAATGGGCTCCACCAACCTAGGCACAGGCCACTCTTTCAAAGGCTGGACCTCAGTGGACGAGCAGGCCCAGGGTTTGCTGGTTCTCCAGGACACTTCCAATGATCCTGATATGGATCTGGGCTCATTGACAATCCCCCCATCAGATCTTTTGCCCACTCCAGCTCAACAGGGTGGGCCTTTTGATGCCTAGCTGATATGGCAATGCTTAAAATTCTAAGCTGCTGTGCTAATTTAGACATGCCAGATTTGCCAGACCTTGTGCCATCAATGTCGCCAAATGTGTTGGATGGCTCTCCTGCTCTCTCTGTGCCTACCCTCAATCACCAAGATGCCCCAAAGGCCGAAAATCTGCCCGTGTCCAGGTGTGCACCCCCAGGCAGGAGGTGGCAGAAGATCTGCTGATTATGTATTTAGCTACTGATTATCTGAATTTAGTTTTACACCCACACACACACACACACACACACACACACACACACACACACACACACACACACACATCAAGCCACCTCCAACCACAATCTGCAGGAAACAAGTCTTCAAATTACTCTGTCATTTATGAATCATTATCGAAAATCCCCAAGCACTTCCAGTGTTTTCATGTGAGGTTTCCAAAAAAAGTGGGGGGGGGGGGGAGTCTTAGGACTTAAAGTAATATTATTGCTTCATTGTTAAGTTTTTGGTGCAGATACAGTCAAGCGAGCCTTCCCATTGGTTAGGACTTCAGAAGCATACTACTAAAATTCCACAGTGGCTTTAGGAGAAATCAGAATTACTATAGAGGTACTGTTGGCATAGCACTAATTAGTAGGGTTTACGCATGTGAATAATACATGATCATATATGTCAACATTCTGAAAATATCCTGAAAAGGCACGTCTGTACACGTGTTCTTTTTTTGTCCGTTTTGTGACAGTGGTTCTCCAGCCAATTCTCAAGGACCCTCAGAGGATCCAGATTTCAACCTAACCTGGAACACAGAGGGACAGAGAAAAAAATCTGGGTCCTTGAAGACTGGTTTGAGAACCACTGTTGCATGTGATGATGTAGTAATCTGTTTCAACCTCCCCGTATTACACAGGTTAAAGTTGCAAAATAAAAAATTCTCAATAAGTAAAACGGTTATAAATTAAATAAAATACATTACGTGTGAAAAGTCGATCTGAGGTAAAAAGTGTAAAAAAATATCAAGTGATGTGCCTAAATATTATGACGTTCATGATAAGAAGAATAAAAAGCATTATTTTTCCAGTAAAAACAGTACCAAAAAAAAAAAAAAAACACAAAACAGTCTAACAGATTCTGATACTAAAAATAATCATATATTATAGCCAGGCGGCATAGCTGAGGTCACACATCAATCTAAGGGTGCATGCTTGTGAAACAGATCTAATTTAAAGAATTGAACATGTGCTCAAAGGAGCCAGTCATGCAGTCATTTGGTCGGGCAGCACTGGGCCAGAGCCACGGCTGTTATTGTTGATGACAACTAATCCAGCCGCATTCTCTCTCCGGAGCACGCCTTTTTAACCAGAACAAAGCCCTGTCACTTGACTGGCAGCTTCAAAAAACAGAGCCGCCACAGATGAATGAAGCTGCTAGAGAAATCACCTGCCAACCAATTTCCACCATTCATCAATCTCCCTCGGCATCTTATCCACACAGGAAATCAGGAAATCAAAGGGACGATAAAAAAAAAAAGAAAAAAAAAATCATAATAAGAAAATACTGGACACTAGAAACTAAAGCTGTCTCAGTGCTCAGTCTTTTCTGACGAGCAAAAGGGGCAATTGATTTGCTAACTGAACCACTGACAACTTATTATAACACTGGGTGGGAGGATATATATACAATGAATAGAAATGACAGCTCAATGGTGCAGACCATTCTGTCCAAATATTACCAAAAGATTGAACCTTTGTAACATGCTAGTACACAACATGGCCAAAAGTATGTGGATAACCCCATTTGGTGGGTCTGGTATAAAGCCATGCCATCTGTATTTGGAGTAGAAGAGCTCAATTGCACTTTATATGGTTCACCATCTAGAAGACAAAATAGCCAGGAGAAGCACAGGCAGATGTGATGTTCAGATGCCCACATCTTTTTGGCCAGATAGCATGCACCATACAATCTCATGGAAGCAGAAGATACACATTATGCGACTGTTGATATTCTGGGATCGCACATCCCAGTCACCTGCTCACATCCATCAACACAGTAACACAGACCATTCTCATGAGACCACCAGAATCAATCTGCTGTGCTTCACAAACCACTTTTCTAAAGGCTCTTTCTAGTCTCATCTTCAAAGTCTTTTATTCCTGTTGAGGAATTAAGCTACTCTAAGACCGAAATCTGCCAAAGAGCGGATCAATATTTATATCCCCCATGTTTGCTTTGAAAATCAGACTCTTGCCAGTGTCTCCGATAATTTTCATCAGCCTCCAAGGCGCTAAGCAGTCAGCTTCGCTATGAAATCTGAAATTACAAATAAATAAATAAATAAATAAATGAAGATGATCAATATTCACTCGCGCTCATAAGAAAGGAACCACAAATATCATAGGCAGAAAGAGAAAGCAAACAGAATGCAAACTGAGGAAAAGGCTTCTGAAAGCAGAGTCAAAAATTCAGCAAGTGAATGGCACATGAACATTTTAAAAGCTATAGATATAAGATATAGTGGAGGGAATCCACATCCTACCACACTTCATTAACAGAGAGATATTAAATTTGCCTGACAGACTGTGTGGAATACAAGCACAAATTTGGGTCTAAATTCTTATTCTTTATAACTCAATTACTTTATGCAGTCAAGAATGGCAAATATTACATCTTTACCATCACTGATGTTTAGACACTAATGCCTAATGCAATCAACTTCGCACATTTGTTTGTGCAGATTCACACCCAGCGTCAGCATATGGCTTAATTGCACTGATAATTCCTCCATGTCTAGTTTACTTACTCCAGGATCCTAGCAATCCTTTGACTCAAATTGCCAGATGCATTGCACCATTTCCAGCTGCTTTGGTCATTCAAGCAGAACTAAAAGAGGTATTAAAAAAACGAGTGGAATATTTGTGGATTGAACATCCCATTCACTGTCCCAGAGACAGTAAATAAACACTGTTACACAGTGTGTGTGATAGGAAGACATGAATTGTGCTTTCATTTTCTTTGTTCTCTCTCTCTCTCTCTCTCTCTCTCTCTCTCTCTCTCTCCCATCCCAGGCTTACATAACTCTTTTTCCACATAGCTGAGCCAGAATGATATCCATTTTGACATATCGCAAATATGTCTTCCGGAACTAATTTCCACAGCAGAACGTATAATGTTTTAATGAGTTTTTATTGCATATTGATTGCAAATTGATATCTTTGGTTGAGGTCTCATATGAATAATGCAGGGGGTGCTTCATTGTGACAGGCACAGACTGCCTTTTTTAAAGGACTAAGCATGTTTTGTGCATGTGTGCATAGTGTGTGTGTGTGTGTGTGTATGTGTGTGTGTGTGTGTGTGTGTATTTGTTGACTTCATCCGGCTATTTCAGTGCACGGAGTTTTCAAGGACATAAACACATAATCGCTAAAGACGAAACTGTAATTACTGAGTGTGAACTATCAGACGAGATGGGTGTGGAGAGGTGAAAGTAATCAAAACAGAGTGTGGTCTAGCATGATGACAGAGATTTTAATAAATCTATCATTTTGAGAACCAAACAGCCTACTGTCATGGACTGACTAAACACCCCTATTCTTTAAACTGCTATGTCAGTAAAGGGAAAAGGGGGCATTTGGCTAATGCTCTTATCCAGAGCGACTTACAATCATTAGTTACAGGGACAGTCCCCCTGGAGACATTGAGGGTTAAGTGTCTTGCTCAAGGACACAATGGTAGAAAGT
>JBBPCZ010000148.1:19309401-19319999 GCA_037974445.1 Brycinus macrolepidotus | reverse complement strand
TCGGGGGGTTGAACTGCAACTATTGTGGTCATCGGGTTCACAGGCAAGTGTTTTACCCACTAGGCTACTACCACCCTATGCAGTCTTTAAGTACACATGCGGTTTTTAAATAATTAGACAGAAACATTATTTCTGTTGTTTTGACTTTGGAGTCCAAAACGAAGTATGGATGTCAGCTTTAATTCAAGGATATTTAGATCTAGACTGGATCAAAGATAAATGAAACACCGCTTTTACACATACTTGGACAAATAAGCATCATTTGACATCAGTGGTGTCAAAGGTAATGCGTTATTAAATGATCATCGGTAGTTCCAGCCTGAGGCCCACCTGATTGTGCACTGTATGATGCTGTAACTGACTTCATGGAAGTAGATTTCTTGTCTAAATACAGATTTCTAATGACGAGGTCATTGGAAAGTTATTTCCAGCTACTGTTACACTGTAATTTGGTTCATCAGTGTAGTATACTGAGCCTGAAGAATCAGTGACAAGTATATTAAAAGTGTGGTTGCCCTGGAAATCCCAGTAATATCATTAATATTAGCACAGAGGGCTCCATAGGCAGATTGCGCAGAACACTGCTCGTGTGAGACATATGGATAAGTCAACAAGCAGCAAACTAAAAAAAGCAACAGCAAAGGTTGAGCAAGTGGGCTGCAATAGTGGAGCAGTCTGAACCATTATATATAAAGCACACATTTTTATATCCTGCAACTCATAATATTGAAGGGGAGGACAAAAAAAAATGTAATAGTACTATGAATCTCATTATGACGATTAAAGAAATGAGCATTATTACAGTGAGCCTAATCTGGCTGCATGTCTGACTTTCAGTGTTAATAAAATTAAGAAGTTTATTGTCATGCACAAATATAAAGTATTTCACAGCATTAAAGGCATCTCTGTCAGTCAAACTGTAGAACCAGACACATCTGCAAAAGTAAAAATCTACACACCAGAACTAGAAGCAATACTCTGTTAGCTGTCCCACAACTGAGCAGGCACTTGTCCAATTGGTTTTGGTCTCCAGGAATAGTAGGGCTATAAATGAAAGGCCTATTATTCCTATATGCAGACTATTATAAGCTTTGGTGTAAAGTATACGTTCACTTGAATGTGTTTTATACCTATGTATCTTTTTGTCTTTTTTCCACTTCTTCTTTAATAGGAACATTGTCTAGAGCACCAGGATGGGTCACAACAGAGGGTGCTACACCATTTAAGGGACAAGAATCAGCATGGAGTTGGTCAGATCCTCTGGCTGGCACCTTAGCCATCTGTCTGCCCACCAACAAAACCAAACAAACCAATTCCTTTTCCTTCTAAGCAGCTTGTGTTGAATTTTAAGCAGATGTTATTTTTACAGTCGAAAATGTATGTATCTATACTACACTGAATATTTATCCAGCAGGTTCGGTTAGGTGTATCTCATGTTTGCTCTTGTTTATTAGTGAGTCAGGTTTACTGTACTGTTTTCTTTCCTCTCTAGGGGGTGCCTAGCTCTCCCTTGAAGCCATTTTCCCTTTTCTAAGTTCTAAAGATGGCTTTTTCAAGTTGGCAAACAAATGAAAGACAACAAAATAAATAAATAACATCATTTGATATTGTACATGGGGTTTTGTAAAGTTTTATGTGCAACCTCCTTTCCCCAAATATCAAAGCTGACAGTCTGTGCATTATGGTCATTGTTTTATATAGAAGCACAGAGGGATCACTGCTTAAATACTCCAATTTTTTCGTCATTGTCCCGTCAAAACATGTTTAATTGTTTTGCGTTTTTAAACTATTTAAAAACAGCGTAAAGCTCTCTCTTGCACTGTATAAAAACGTCATGATGAATGGGTCCATACAAATGGCTCAGAATCACTTAGGAAATCGTGTTACGTTAAAGTCAACCTGAAATCAAAATGTACTTTTCTTTCCAATTGATCCATTCAAGTCCCTAGTTATATTAAATACAATTCATCAAACTACTCCATTAAACTATAAGTATAATGACATACTGCCTCTACATATCTACTGATTTTTGATATATCATTGTGCATCAGCTGGTGGGAAAATTTATATGAACCAATGATATATTCCTTAGGAAAGAATATGTAATATGATTTCCAATTCTAATGGATTTTATCATCAGATAAAGCTAAGAACATTTTTCCTTCTCCTATAACATTACTATTTCCTGAGATTTGAGGTCTAATATACAGTATATCCACTGTATCATTACACAGATGAAACATGCTTTTAACAGATGTCGAGACACTTTTCCACCATACTGGCCACTCTTGGTGTAATAGTAATTTAACAAGCCATCAGAAGCTATAGCAAAGCACTGAGGAAGGTTTAATACCCTCTTCAGTATAATCTCTGGTACTTACAGCAGATCATTTTGAGTTCCCTGGTGCACAGTCTCTAACCACAGAAAGAACAGATATCTGAGGGGTTAATTGATTAGCAGGAGTCAGGACTTCCATGTTGCATTACAGAAGTCGATGAAGGGTTTTGGATGGTGTACAGAACTTCAGAAAATCTGGCTTTTCATTTAGGCTTTCATCTCCTGTAGCTAAGAAACCGTTGAGGAATAGCAAATGTACAAACAGACTTGAAGGCTTATTCCAAACTACAAACTCTGTATTTGTATCAGTGGTGAACCATGACTGTGAACTAGGCTTGGGTTAGAAACATTAAAACATCCTGATGCCATAATGCAAATGCACCACTGTATAGTTCTAGTTCTTTGTTATCGCTGTGCTTTACATTTGAAGCTTGTAAAAGATGTTCCATGTTTTATCTGTAGTCTAATATATACACATTACCATTTAGTATATGCTGTGTGTAGCATACGTAAAGTGAATTCTTCACTAAAGACGCCAACCATATAGCAGCTGCTGTTTACTGTCTGACAGAAGCTCTTCAGTTAGGCTGCCACAGTCAGTCAAATACCTAAGACTTCCAGGGGCATTTTCCCCTCACAAAATTCTGAGGCATAACCAATTGCAGGGTTTGTATAGCTACATCTTTACAGATACCATGGAGAGAGAAAATCATTTTAAATACTTATACCCTACTGTAATAATTTAACCCTACTGTTTCCAACCAAATAATAAAATCATTGGGAGAACACAAGTTCAGTCCCTGCTGATGTCACAGCCTTCCAAGTCCAAGACTGGCCTTGCTCTCTTTGGAAGGCCCTCCCTCTCCCCCCATCAGAGGCATTCGCTCCAAGCATTCTCCTCCAAGCATGCTGAGATGTCCAATGACGTTGTGTTAGCAGCAAGTCAGAATTATACAGAGGCACTTTTTTATGTCTCGGCGAAAGCATATTCTATCTTTCACTCGCCCAGTGGTGGTGGTATTGTGTGACTGGGAGAGTCCTTGCTAGAGGGAGGAACTGGTTGTGACTCAATTGAGAAAAAAAATGGAGAAAAAGTAAATAATGAATAAGAGTAGTAAAAATGATTCAACTGATTTAAAATGGGCTAAATAATTGCAGACAGGTCCATTTTAGTTCTCGGAAGGCCTTGAGGTTTCCCTCTGATTTCTATAATTGGTCACTATCCTCCATGGATACCCATGGTGCTGCTGACAGGTAACTGAGGCGAAGCCAGGAAGCTCAAGCCAAAATGCTCAAGGATGACTGATGGCACTGGCGCATTGCGGGTGCCTCATCAAAGACTGTGGCACAAAGTAGTACACAGTATACTTCTTCAGACAATGGCAACAAATACGTCTACAAAGCACCAGATGGGCATAAAACAAACCTCTCTTCAACAGGATGCTGTGTAGAAGGCTATGTGAAAAGAAAGACAGATCTGAAGCACTTCGGGATTTATTACAACCTTTGGCTTTCATCTGTCTCAGGCATATAGGCAGCGCACTAAATGTCTCAGACATTGCACAGCTAATGCTCCCTATCCTCCTAATAGCATTATCATCAGTAATGACTGAAGCCAAGGGAGGGGTATCCATACTCTAACACTTTCCACCTAAATCCAGACAGAAATCCCTTTTCTGAGGGAAATAGTCTGCAAATCCTATTAAATCAACTAAATGTAATAAAGGGGGGCAGCAAGGCCAGTCTGACAGGAATCACGTAGAGTCGAATTGACTTGAGTTAAGCTTAGAGAGCTTTTTGCACCACAAAGAGAACTAATCATCGGGATGGCTGCCACAGTCAAGCACTTCCAGAAAAGTGCATTTCTCGCACCATCATAAAAAATGGTATTAAAGTCAAGATTCGAATAACACGCACAGTTCGCAATTAAGAGCCTAATCATTTAATGCAGGGCATGTCCTGAAGCCATTCCGGCTCAGAACGTGCCTCGCACTGTGCTTTTCTATTCTGCTGCCTCAGGGGAGATGTGCAACTGCGGGTCAATGTCAGACAACAAAATGCTTCCTCATTTCTAAGCAAGAGATGCGCTAAGAGGCAATGAATCTGCCTGGTTAGCGAACTGCACAGAGTATCACTGAGAACGATTAATAAAATGCAAGGTTTAGATTATACACCAATCTGCCGTAACATTAAAACCACCTGCTTAATATTGTGTAAGTCCCCATTGTGACACCAAAACAGCTCTGACTCACAAAGGTATGGATTCTGAAGGTGTCCTGTGGCAGCAAGACATTAGCAACAGATATTTTAAGTCCTGTAAGTTCTGAGGTAGGGCCTCCATGGATTGGACTAGTTCAATTTAGCACATCCCACAGATGCTCAGTGAGTTTGAGATTCAGGGAATTCGGAGGCCAACTCAACACCTTGAGCTCTTTGTCTTGTACCTCAAACCATTCTTGAATAATTTCTGCAGTGTGGTAGGTCACATTATCCTGCTGAAAGAGGCCACTGCAATTAAGGAATACCATTACCATGAAGGGGTATACGTGGTCTGCAACAATGTTTAGGTAGGTGGTATTTATATGGTTGTTCAAATAACACCCATATAAATGCCAGGACCCCGATTTCCCATCACAACATTGCCCAGAGCATCACAATGCCGCCACCAGCTTGCCCCCTGTTTGCATTGTTCCATGGTTCAGTTCTAACCATGTTAACAGGGTGTTTACAGACACTTTCTGGAGTGGACAGGGGTCAGCATGGGCACTCTGATCAATTTGCTGCTACACGCCCAATATGAAGCAAGCTGTGATACACTGTGTGTTCTGACACCTTTTTTTCATAGCTTCTAACTGACTGATTTAAAGTCCCACACACTCTTCTACTGGTCTGGACCAGACAGGCTAGCCTTTGTTCCCCATGCCTTGGGTGCCTGTGACCCTGTTAAAGGTTCACAATGTGTCCTCCTTTGGACCGTTTTTGGTAGATACTAACAACTACATACCAGGAACTCCTCACAGGACAGTGTTATTCACTTCACCTGTCAGTTGTTTTAACGTTGCGGCTGATTGGTGTAGGTATGTGGTGCTGCTATGCACTTAACATAAGAGGGAGCAGGGAAAACAACCACTTACATTCCTGCACTGTTGGGAATCCATTAAAGGGCCATTATCTTAGAAAACAATTTTCCTCGCTTTTTTCTTTTTTTTTCTTTTAAATAAAAGAATTTAGTGTATTATGTAATGTCTATAAACTGTAAATGTTACAAAACAATTTATGCCACAGCAGTATGATCTAGAAACTAAAAAGAAAAAACAGCCCTGTTTTGAAGTCACAAAAAAAAAAAAAAAAAAAAAAACATTTACATGTCCTGGTCTATTCAGATAAGGGAGATTAGCCTCACCCATTACAGTCAAAAATGCTTTTTGACCAAGGCACAATACAGTCAAAACAATCAAAACATGTCATTTACAAATACCAGTCTTAAAGCTACGGTAACAAACACAGTCTGTTCACTTCTAAGAGATAAAAAGAGGTTGATAAATGAATTGTATTTTTGGTTCATTAAACCACACAAATAAAAGCAAACCAATACAGTAAAATATAAAATATGACCTTTTTAAATGAAAATATAACAGACTTGATATGAATTCTTGTGAATGAAGACCTCCCTTTCAAGATACTTTGGAAAAGAAAGCGACTGTGTAAAAAAAAAAAAAATCTGAATTAGCTGTCAATGGGGTTTAATTGGCTACAGTTAGGGCTATTGGTTAAAATGCTACCAACCAATTATCCACTGGTGATCGAAAGTCATTACTGGGCCTCAAACTGTGTATGACCACCAGAATTAGTGTGAGGAGAGAAGTTGGCAACAATCATCACACACAGCTCAAAGTCAACATATCCGACTGACCGAATCAGCAGAATTAACAGTAAATACAGACCCAAGCCTGTGGGCAGGACAGGCTGTGAAATGGTTGCTCTGTTTTGAGGCTAACAGCCATAGCTCTGCTGTCAAACCCCCACTCCAAAGGCAGTAACTGATATTCAGTGTAGTGCTGGATTCAATGAATGTACTCAGCTCGATGATACACTCAAAAGGTATAAGTAGGCTTGAGTATCAAGAACTGGTTCTCTTATAATATTGTACAATTCCACTATCATCAAAATACTACAGATCTTTCACTCCCCCATATCAATTAGAAATTCATCCGATTGTCCAATTGCTCAATCATAGCTCGTGTGGGCAGTTAATTGGGCCTCACTTACCCCCTCACACCGCGTGTCAAATGATGGCGAATAAAGCTGAAATTCGGCCTGACCCTAAAACTTAGTTGATGATGACCAAATTAGGCTTTAAAATGGGCTGAAATCACACAGGGTATGCCTGGCTTTATTGTAAAGAAGTAGAAAAAAATTACTGCAAAATATTAAACATCTCGTAACGTCTGCTTTGGGACAGCACTACCACTGAAATACAAAGAATCTGAAGATTAAACCAGTGCTTTGTGAATCCTGATATCATTTAAGCACTGGAACTGGTTGAAAGAACCAAAAATATAACAATATATTTTGCAAAAAAGAAACCACATCACTTGTGCTGGCGTCTGCCAAGGGATTCAATATCACTCCACTTTGCCAAAATAATTTGCTCAACACAGTCCTGTGTCTTTTGAATTCATAACGGTTAAGATGCTTTGTGCAAAATCTGCACCAAAACAAAGTGGACGGTAATTTCTGATCCTGCTTTAATATGACACGGAGCTTCGCTGAGGTGGGAGCTACCTGGAGTATAACTTGTGAATAATGATATTTAACAGGACACTAAAAGTGACTCCTAGCCTTAAAGAGCGGGAAAGAATATTGGGCCCCAGCCACCACGGATGTTATTAAACTAATTTGTCTTGTCGTAGCCCTGGGTGAACCCATATCTTAGTGCCAAGGATGTATCACACTGCATAAACAGCAATTCAGTCACAGGAGTTTGCTCTGTAGAAAGGAATATAGATTACAGCAAAGCAATGCAGAGGGGAAACTTTCCACCTACCTCTGAGGAGACTTTGATTTTCTCTCTTGGACTGAATGTTGATTGCACTTGTCTCCCTCTCACTCGTTCCCAAATAAACAGCTATTCTCAAGTTGCTGAAAAGCCCCATTGATCATTCGCACGGACTGACACCAAGCAAGACAGCATTCATATTTATGTTGGATATTCTACAGCCCTGTAATGATTCTTTGTTGGGTTGCTTTATGCTGCGGGCCACAATTAGTCAAGCCACAGATGAGCTAGAGCACAGACGGCACTACTGAAGAAACATCTTTCCCTCGGTGTCATGTCATTTCATTTTCTACAAAGAAAACCTCTGAAAACAGGCCTGTAGTCTGGATTTACACCTACAGTATGAGTATGCAGGCCAAAAGTGTGGACACATCTGATTGAATGTATGTTAATTATAATCATGATGTTTTTCACACAGGCTTAGGCCTAAACACTTTTGATTCAGGTACAAATGTAAATTCTATCTTTGATGCTTAAGCTTAAGTTTTTGTTTAAAACACACAGTTAGTAGTTTAAAGGGAGTTTTACCAATGTTTCAAACAAATCATAATCCAATGTAAGTCTTCTAGAGTGATTTGGTGTGAAATGATACATTGCATACTGCATCCCATTGGCAACCGGAACCAAGGGTCATCAAGTCTGTGACACAAACATAGCCATTAAATCTGGTATCCAAACCACTAGTGAACCCACCTCTGTCTTCTGAGTGTTGTAATATTGCTAATTAAAAATAGTGGTAAAAGATTGTGTACAATTTTGTCTTAGCATGGGACAAATGTATCTCTACACCATGACTGGATAATTTAACATTATTTTGAATAAGAGATTACAAGATAGTAGCTTTTAATGGCATTAAGAACATTCTCAGACAATAAGCTTCAGTCAATAACACCACATTTCACATCAAACCACTGGGGACGGCTTTGTTTACCTCTTAATAACTGAATAACAGATATTTTGAAAATTCTAATTCCTATGTAATGATCCCCAAACATGAAGTAGTTTTCGGGAGCCAACAAGTCTCAGCACAAGTCTGTGGGAAAATAATCCCAGGTGGTTCCTCCTGAAGCTGCTTGAGAGAACAGCAAGAGTGCATAAAGTTGCCATAAAGGAAAAAGTGGGGTATTTTTAAGAATCAATAACGTAGTTGTTTTATGCTCTCTATATCATTCCATAAGCTAATTTATAGCTTTGATGTCTTCACTAATATTGTAAAATGTGGAAGGTAGAATATAGTAGTGCAAAAATAAATAAAAAAAAAAAAAAGAAATATGAGAAAGGTGTGTTTAAACTTTTGATTGATACTGCATCTTCTTTAATACATAATTTTAAATGGATTTATAATGAGGCTAATGAGAATCTCACAAGCACATCAGTTCTGTTTTTTGTCTCTCTCATCAGTTCAACAATCAACTTTGATCCCCTGAAGTCAGACACAGAGACAGATAAAGTCAGAGACACAAAGGGCGAGCACAGAAGAAAAGACGAAAGCCGCAAAACGTTGCATCTCCTCCAGCAGTCAAGTGCATGAATACAAGATCACTTAATACACAAACCTGATACTGGGACTTTGGAATGGAAGAAAAAGAAGAATTTCTAGCCTCATCTGACCCACTATTCACTCATCCTCTTACCCCAGTGAGACATCTAAAAGAAAGCATCTAAAAAGCCACTACAGAAAAATCTTAGACGGGTTTCTTATTCTTCTAAAACGCAAGGCCTGTGTTTTCTGTAAATCCCTTCAATGTGATTTCCTTCATTTGCATTTGATGTTTTATTTATATTATTATTTTGTTTGATTTTGATGACTCAGTCACCTTTTCTTGTTTTTTTCTCAGTTTTTTTTTCTTTCTTCTCGCCTTTTCTTTTAAGGCAAGCATCCAAATTGGCAAAGCTAACAGACACCGAGCCCACTGTCGACTTGAACTGGAATAAAATGTTCGACTATCCTGACAGACTGTCACCTAACAACATAACAGCCCACATACCACGCACAGAAATCTGACTTCAGTCATTAATATTCAGGGTTTGTAGCCATCAGGGAGACATGAGTTGGGGTGTTGCTTGACTGGTGGCTAAGGGGCAGTGACAAGAGTGGAGTGGGTTACTCTTTCATAAGAACGGGTGCCAAGGCTTTGCGGAGGAATCCATGACACTCAAACTGTTGGTTCTACGAATGATAATCGTCTCCCCTGCTGAAACAGAACGGCTTCATCCCTCTGTGGCAGAATGAAAGGCAGAAGTCGACTGCTAGGTGACACTGTTTCAGCATCTTCAGAAGGCTAGGCACACACCACTGTCTTCAGATCCTAATTAGAGGACCAAATTTGCATGTTGCAGCAGCACGGCAAGTCATTTCCTATATGAACACTCAGACAAAATCAAGTTCCTAGAAGAAACAAGCCCGGTGCAAAAATTACCATGGAAGCATTAGAATCAACTCGAGACACAGAAAATAAATAGTAATAACAGGAAAAGGAAACCAGCTACGCAAGTGAAGCTTACTCAGGCCTGGGCTTAGCAAATGCTAGCCTCACAGGGGAATATATAAAGATGACAGAGCGTCACAAATACTGCCCGGTGGATCCAGGTTCCTTTGAGAAACTCAGTGTCACATTAATTATGCACTTCTTGGCAACACATAATAAAAAATGCCTCTATATATAATCCTTTTCCCTGAGCTTCATTATTGATGAAGTGCTGCTTGGGTCTCCAATGTGTTGGAGAAAAAAAAAAAAATTAGAAAAAAAATAAATAAAAAGGACCATGGGGCGCCCACAGCCGCAGCCCGAACCACACACCGGCCTATTAATAAATTACAGCAGACATGCAAATTAAAAGATGAGCCGCCGGGGATGGAGACAAGAGTCCATTACATCCCATCGCATACATGCTAACATAAAGGTTTCCGGCTCTCAGGAAGGGTCAGGAGCCACGTTACCTAATTGCAGCCACTAGAGGACCAGCCTCAGAAATAAACAGAGGCAAAGGGCAAAAATCCCCCCCCCCCCCCTCCATATTTACCCTTTAAAATGAAGCCTCAGAAAAAAAAGAAAAAATATATATATATACATACATTCTGTGTATTCGGCAAAGTCCTTCTACTTGTATATGATAAGTGATAAGTGATAATTCGGTCATACGTGAACACACCACAGCACACAGTGTGAACAGCACAAAATTCTTCCTCTGCATTTAACC
>JBBPCZ010000148.1:19297337-19307814 GCA_037974445.1 Brycinus macrolepidotus | reverse complement strand
GGTGCCTAGCGGTCTTGGGAATCGAACCCACGACTTCCTGATCGCAGGGCGAATGCCCTAACCACTAGGCTACCAGCATATAAAATGCTTACAAAACTTTCAATCAAAGGGGGCAAAAACATCCCCTTGAAAAACTGATTTTCTACCCAGAAGAGAAGAATCCCTGTGCTATCCCCAATGTAATGTCCTTGTGCCCTACATTTGCTTATGATCACTTCTAATATACTCACCCCTGCTGTAACAACCACTGAGAAAAGAGCTAAAAATTGATGCATCAGAAACAGAGAGAAGCTGTCCAAAAATAAGTATTGGCTGTAGCACCCAGCCAAAAAACAGGCTTCTGTTTGGAGCTTCAGGGTTGTCCTTGAGCCTCCAATCCCCAGCTGCTCCCTCTAAGCATTGAGCCAATCTTCAGACCAAGAATTCCATGTCTAATCGCTTTTAATCGGGTCCCCGTTTCCACTTTATGGCCATTGACAGAATAGGATTGGATTGGATGTGAGTGCTATAAAGCCCTGTCCATGTCTGACTGCGGTGGCTGGTGGGCTCTAACTGACCATGCTGCAGGGACAGATCCGCTGCCGCCTGATTGCACCCTCTCTACGCTAAAGTGCTCCTTCCTCAGCTTGATGTATCAGCCTCATTTTCTCTAGAAGATGATCCGATCATCAGCACTGGTGCAGTGGAGGAAATCAAAGAGTGTGTAGGCGGGAAGAAAAAAGGACACTGATTTGGTTCTGCAATGTTGCAGTCTCTATCATAGGACTACTTCAACAGGTTAACTTCTAAAGATGCCATTTTCTAAATGAGCAAAACAAGCTACAAGATCTAAGAACTCATATTAAAGGGGCCATATCTGAAATTGTTCTCATATTGTATTTATCTCACTGAGACCCAGTTGACATTTGTGTAGTTTTATGCACCAAATATATACAGAATTTAGCAAGTTCAATCCCCAGTGATGACACAGCAGTCCATGGCCAGGAGTTAGAGGCGGTTAAAAAAGATGCAGTGGATGGCTTCATGTGACTCAGACAGGCTTTCGTCGTCCCAACATTGGTGGTACTGCGTGATTGTCGTGTCCTAGCCAGCGAGTAGACATGGACACAACTAAAATTGGTCAGAAAAATATAAAATATGCATAATTCAGGCTGTTTTTTTTTTTTACTGTGCCTTTAAGACTGATAGAAGTAAAGTACCTCTTTTCGGACTGGCTGCTCCAAGTAGTCAGATCTTGGAGCAGCCAGTTTTTTTTTTTTTTTTATTTCCCTGCATTGACTGCATGGACTGGGGAAATGGTACGCTTACATTTGAAACTTATTTGAGAAAAAAAAAAATTATGGGTCCTAAAATATAAGATATATAAAAGATATAAGATGGGTATAAGATGTAAGATAATATAAGAATATGAATGGCCATAAGATGTTTAGATATTGCCAGATTATGCAAAAGCATTTGATTTTTTTGTGTACAGTAGTCACAATTTTTTTTTTTCCCTAACTACCTCTTACATATATGTCTTCATCTGTGTGCTGTCTTGAGAGTGGGAATCCTGTGATAATCTGATTTTCTGCACTGGCTAATGAACACTAGCCCGTTCCTGTTGGTGTGGGCCTTTGTGCATAATGTACTGCAGCAAAGGGAAGAGCAGTGGGGATAATTTACTTAGCAGCTTCCCCACATGCAGCTCCATCCTACTTACAAAAGCTGTACAGAGAGCTGCTGCTCATGACCATACAGCAGAAGGTCTTGGTCACAGCAGGAAACCAGCTGATAAGCATGCTAACGCCACCAATGACTATGATTACAGGGGTTGTAAAATAATAATCACCCCTCTTACGGACTTGTGTCACAGGAGTTAGTCACACTATCTATATATATATATGCAGTATTTTTTTTGACATTTTGAATGATTGAATGTCATTTAAATGGTTGCTGTAAGAGGAAATACATTTAGAACCCCCAATACATGACCTAATAAGACCAATCTGTTGTCATGCATAAATGTTTGCTTCTAACACACTGAACAATTTGTTTAAGTTTGATGAACTCAAGTGAGTACTAAAACTGACTGCACTCCTCTCATATGTATTACTGTAATACAGGGCTATGATCCAGAATCAGCTTGACCTCTCACTAAATAAATGACTGCTCTGTGGACATGTGAAGCTCAAATCAAACACGCTGTGTGGACTGACTGACCTTTAGATTATGTGCCATTTGCCGTGCCATGTGCAGTCCAATGTTGTAGATGTTGGCCTTTTAATTATTTATTTAGTTATTTTTTTGCATGCAAACATGCATCTGAATAGATTTTATGGTGAAATAAATGAAAGACAACACAATTTAATATTCCTAATGATTGAGAGCACAGCACTTTTATTAAGGACCGCAAACTACCAATTTTGTATCCAATCAGTCTAAAGGGGACTTATATGCATGAATACAGTCATGCACAAAGAATTCCTTTCCGAACTCCGCCCACGCCATACAGCTTCCGACCTGTATGTAATTACATTAAGTAGGTGTTCTGAATATGTAAACAGTTCATCAAAGCAAAGTTTACTGTGTTGGCATAGGCCCAAAGGCGCGTTCATGGAATTCAATTTAGCCAACTTTTAATAAGCTACCACAAAGCTGTACACGCAGAACCTAAAAAGACCAAACAAGTGAATTTAAAACCTGTTGATAATGACTACTTGTGAGTTCAACACATCCTTTCAATACATAACTAGAGTATAAGAAGAGACTAGAACTGTAGAGGAGGGTAGAACTCGGAGAACTTGGAGTTCTGGGCAGCTTCTGCTTGAGCTAGAAGACTGAACACCCCCTTGTGATGAACAGAGACAAGGCTTAGAGAGGGCAGATGAGGAGATGGGGTAGTGGGTGGAGGGGGATGGGTACAAATACCTAATAACAAGAAATGCAAGATAGTGACAGAAATGTATAGGATGTTAAACTGGAAGAACAAGGAGATTCAGGCACAGTCCTCCTCCCAAACATTGTTATTTTCTTATTTCATAACATTTGTGGAGAAATGTTTAAGCTAATAAAAAAAAAAAAAAAAAAACAGTGAAAAGCATCTCAGCAGTGTGTACATGTGCCATACCACTAGGTTCAAACTGGGCCTGACTGGGGTTTGCCAAAAACTCAATTAGTCACACTGACATAGGGAGGGGAAAAAATGGTAGGACCCTTCTGTCCCACCCTTACAATGCAACAAACCTGTCCATCAATAGGCTGTATCCTACATTTTCTTGAATTTTAGCTACACTTATGACATTTGAGTGGTTTTATGCACCAAAAATACAATCAGAAGTTATTTTTACAGTAAAGGACGTTTTTGTTTCTGTGCCTCTGAGGCTAATGTACTGTATTTAACTGATCTCTGTCATGACTGGCTGCCCTGCATTGTCCAGGTTGAAACAGGTCTTATAACTTGAATACAAATGGGCGAATCCAAGCAAACACATGTAAATGCACTGGGTTTTGTAATGAAACACTAACTTTAAAACGGACTGCTTTTGCATATTAATACCCATATATTGACTATAGAGAGCATGGTACATTTTTAAACAGGAGCAATGTTAACATACAAAATACTACATTAAATTTTCCATGATATGGGCCCTTTAAAGCTTCTGAAGTGTGTGGACAGGCTCAAAGGTAATGTTACTGTATGGACAATGAGATTGTGTCATTCAGTTGGTGAAACTTTAACAATTACATTCTTGATGCGCTGCAGGTGAAAAAGTGTTTATTCTACAGACTTGACAAAGTAAGGGCTTTGGATTCTGAAAGCTGAAGATCCTTTCGGAAAAGGGCATGTGCTAAGCACATAGCGCGGTAATATGGTGTGATTTAAATGGATTCTGCTTTCCTTCTGTCACGGCTAAGTGGGGTAGCTGTATGCACACAGTAGAAGACCCAGGAGCAATACAAACTGGATCTTAGGATTTTATTATCAGTCACTCCTTGAGGATAAGCTCGTCCCTGGCAAATCTTTCACATTAACCTCCGCAACAGCGTCTGCCGGTGTGTGCGCGTGTATGTGTGTGTGGGTGTGTGTGTATGTGTATGCAGCCACTTGCTAATCAAAGGTGCATGTGGTAAAACAGAATGTCACACCGAGCCAAGCCCCAGTTTAATTATGCGCCAGCATTTATGTGCTAACCTACAGCTTATGGACTTAAGCACAGAAGTTGGTTCACACTTTGACATGCTCATTAGGATAAAGTTGCATTTCAAATGCTAATTCAGAGGACTCAATAATAGTGGCATGAAAACAACAGTGTTTCTGACATTAGGTGTCATATCTCAACTGTACAAATGTGCCATTTGCATCATGGCCTCGGGCTCTAGTAATTTGCTCCATAATATAAACTGCTGTCTGTGCCACAAGATGTCATGCAACTGACATCTGGAGGTATAAGCCTTGATAATTCAAGTGAGTCACAACCTGAATGCTGCCAATGGGGTTTTTAATGACATGTCAAAACTAAAAAAATAATGCAATTGCTTCATCCATCAACTAAATAAAGCAACTGGCAAACACTATCAACAGTTAAAGGGCTTGGATAGAAAATAAACACAATAAAATACAATAAAACAGGCCTAGATACAATAACATCAGTGGGAAAACCCTAGGAGCCTTTAAGGCAACCAATAGAAACTACAAAAATCAGGTTCTAAGTTATATTTAGGTTATATTGATAAACTGCCCAATTTCAAAATATTTTCTAAAGACACTCTGGGCCTTCTGCAAGTCCGAGATACGTCAGTGACTGAATACGAGTAGCAGCCGAACCAGGTTTCTGTCAGTTGCTACAAATGGAAAACAGCAGTGAGAGCTCCATGTCAGGGCTCTTTACTGAGAGTCAAACTAAAACATGCAAGACAAGTAATGTCTACAACAAGCTTCAGATAACATACACCAGTCTTTTACAAGCTTCAAATGTCCATGCTAAATCTAGAATGAGTAAAAAATGTTAGAAAGCTCGCAACAGTTATTATTGTACATGTGTTTTTCTCAATTTTTGATAGTTTTGACAGTCATGAACCCAAACTGAAGATCTAGCTCTGTCACTGTTGGCCACTAAGTAACACAAGGTGCTGCGTTATAAATAAATGTGGCTATGCTAGCATAACATTTCCGATAATTTGATTAGCAAAGCCTTATTTCAGACAATTTCCAGAAGAAGTGAAAAAGAAAGAGATAAGGATTATATACTATTCTTTGTCCTTCTCTCTACAGCAGGAAACACTTCACAGAGAAGGTGGAGGAAAAGGCAGACCACTGCTTAATGGTCTGTTAGCCCTGACTCAGTCAGTGAGCCACTTGAAAAAGTCCGCTAAACTGACTGAAATTAAATTCTTCAAATTCCTTAATTCCCATCAGTGCTCTGTATTTAATACCCATAAATGATGGCCAAATTCTTGCTTGACAGGCACAAGACAATGAAAGAAGGGCCTTGTCAGAAGCACTAGATAACGATAAGGGAGTTCGACTGTACAACATGACAGTTATTTCCTGTAGGCCCACCTGTGCCTTTATTAAAGAGTTCACACTTCCATTTAGAAGTCTAATTATATTTGACCATCTGGCCACTTTAAACAGAGTCTTAGGCCCTGTTCATGGCTGACTTTAACAGCTACTTGAAGAATCCCTTTCTCCCACATCCAGAGTGAGAAAAGGATGTTGGACATGATGTGAGGGTTTCAATGCGTATCCACTTTTCTCGTCAGTAAAAATCTGCATGGTATAAAAAGACCTTACAATGACAAAAAGAACACTCTGGGCCTTCTGGAAGTCCGAGAATCGTCACAGACTGTGAATACAAGCAGCAGCCGAACCAGATTTCTGTCAGTTGTTATAAATGGGAAAACAGCAGTGAGAGCTCCATGTCAGGGCTCTTTACTGACTGTAGAACATACAAGACATGTAATGTCTGCAACAAGCTTCAGATAAAACACATAAAATGTCTCACAACGACAAAGTATCAAACTAAAACGAATGCTGAAAGATATTGCTTCAGATGCCATTTTACCTGTGTAGCTCCACACCATTAGAAGGTACTCATGCTGTCAACTCACTGCTTTGCGTGTTGAGTTAAATGAAGTTAAAGAAATGTTGTAGTTTCAGATCATGGATCACAGCACAGAACATGCATTCATACAAAAAAACAAAAACAATTTTACCACTTCCACGGCAGCTGTTGATAATTATTGATAAGTTGATAACAGGTTCCCAATGGGAAGACTTAAGAGTCCCCTAAATCAATAGTGTTAGGCTATTGCTGACTCAAATTAAATGAACATTAAAAAAGTCAATGTTTAATGCCTGGCACTGCAGGCTATGAGAAGTAATGAAATGTTTTTGTGCAAGGTAAGGAGAATACTGAATTATAACATGATGTTCTGCAGTCAGAGGAACACTGACAGGTTATTTTACAAGCACTCACAGTAGACAAATTCTGCGTCTTATCTTTTGAAAGGTGTTCTTTTGATTGTCATTTCTCCAGTAAGAAAGAAAAGGAGGACAACGAAAGCCTACAAGAAAAGGACAGAACTGACCAATGGAATGCTAAAAAGAGACACTGCCAGAGAAGGCCTTGAAGGCGCAAGATGGAGATACAAGTGAAGTCTTTGACATTTACATGTGCTTTTCCCTTTTGCAGTTTAGTTATAGCTCATGCCACGAGGAGCTACGTTATCAGTCAACATTAATAAATGATATGAAACCACAGGTGACTACTGAAATTCATGTATCTTTTAAACTGATCAGCTGCCAGGCACTCCTTTCCATCCACCCGACTGACTAGGCTATTTGTATGCCTTTGGAATTTGTGCGTAATGCCAAACTTTCACCTTTAGTGCCATCTACTGAAATGACTAAATAAACAGTATGAATAGCCAGGGTTGCACCAAGCGTATAAGCCCCCATGTTCAAATGGGGGATCAGGTCCCTCTGGTACCACATTATGGAGCCGTCAAGAAGTGAAATGCTCAGCTAAAAGTCAAACACAAGATGAGACATCGTGTTCAGCCTTGAGAGCGTGGCGAGGGGGGGAAAAAAAGCTATCAAGAATGTGTCGCTTCAAAGTCTCAGGAGTTCTGCTGTACTACACAACAGAGGCTTAGGGCCAAAGAATCAATACAATCTTCGAGTTTTTAACTTTCTCTCTTGGACGAACATAATGAAAAACATTACATAAAAGCAAATATTGCTCGCCAAAACCACTGAGTGCTAGTACACGTCCACAGTCATCGGAGGACAGGGAGTGGAGATGACAGCAGCACATGGCTGGCTATGGTGAGAGAGAGAGAAAGAAAAAAAAAAAACACTCTAGGGACTGTTCCCCACATCAGCACCATGACTTCTGTTCTCTCTTTTTTATAGCATGACTCAGGCTCCTACCGTTAGGATCTGTTCTACAGTGCAGTGCTGTCCTCTCCAACACACAATGATACTTTTACTAATGGGCAACCAATGTCCATTTTCAGTTCATTGGCACCTAGAGACCATTCATTTTGAACATGGGCAACATTTTAGCTCCCTTCCACTGGCCTCAGCTTCAAGGTCGGAGAACCACATGTACAAACTGTTATTACAGACACTTTCCACGTGAACCCAGAGAAGAGATGAAGTTGCTCCAGGCAGCTCCATCATCTGCAGAACTCTGACAGTGCAGCACAACAACATGCAGAATGTCTTTCTCCTATACCAGCCTTTTCAGAGCCATTCCAGACCCATCATTGGGTCCAAGCATGTGTTTTTGGAGCAAGGGCCAGCAGAGTGATGGGAGATAAGGAGGCTTCCGTCGGAGGAGCGACAGCGAAGCATTGTGAAGCAGTGATGAGGGTCTAAAGCACATCTGTCAGGGAGCGTTACTCACTAGGATTTCCCCAGGCCAGTGTGATGAAAACTGACGCTGCTTTCAGAAATTAAAAGATCATGCCCCCCCCCCAACCCCCCCGCCTGAACATGATGTCCTGTATTTACAGCTGCCACGCGAATCCGATGCAGCATGCTGGTTCGGAAAATCACAGGAGAAACAATGGCATGGTCAGGGATGAGGTCCACTCAACCAGGGAAGGCCAAGCTGTTGCCTGGCTCGTGCTCCATATGTACAGTTACATGGACCACTGCACGCGAGCGATGGTGAGGGAGCATCGGCCCCTCTAACGGGGGCTTCCACAGCTAGCATGCAGCCAGTGATAACACCTCCAGCTCTGTCGGAGGCAACAGTTGCATCAGGGGGAGCCTTCTATTCATGTGAACTCAGGGCTCGGGCGCCGCACATGTGCCAGTCATACCAGGGCGCACTGTGATGCGGAGGCAGAGGCAGATGCCATCCTGCGCCGCACCTCAAGCGTGTTGACCCTGGATAGGGGGGGTGTAACCACATCTCCCAGTACCAGCTCCTGCATTTAGCTCTCCATGCGTGATTTAATCCTAAAAGGGTGGGGGTGGGGGGGGGGGCGTCTCCAACACTCAAAGGCTTGAGTGCGTTACGCCCAAATGGAAGCAAGGCTCGTGCTGATGTGATCGTCATTTGGGCGTTATGCTCGGTCTGAGCAATCGACTGGCTCATGATACTATTAAAGTTAAGTTACCTTAACACACACGCGCGCGCGCGTCTCCTTTACCATGGAGCTCAACAGATGGGCGGGGGATCATGAACGGCCCCTGTATCTGTGACAAACACCTTTAAAAAAAAAACATATATCAGGCTATGTATGCGTCTAATGGCATCACAGACTGGAATAAAGTGTCCCTGCTGGGAAACACCGTGCTGGTTAAAACAACTCCATGCTTATTCCTCGTCGATACAGCCTTTGCTGGTCGTTTACACGCATAAGAACTGTCTGGTAATGCGTGACACGAAAAAAAGACTTCATTTGGCAGACACAACGCGAATAAATCCCCAAAACCAAAGCCCCGGCGCTAACAGGCTATTACACCAACAGCCATGCACATCTCCAACGAGGCTCTGTCTTCATTTTAGCCTCATTTTAGATCACATCGTTCTCTAGTTCTGATTTATTGAACATCTCTCTCAACTTCGGACTCTTCGACGTGCTTTGATTGTGGCTGTTTTTCTTTTTTCACCCTTTTTCTCTTCCCAACACGCACACACTGCGCAAAGTTAACACCAGGGAAGACACGACTGAAGTCATGGGGAAGAAACCCTGGACGAGGCGTTCTATTCCCACCCGTTTTCAGACAGGTCCTGCCTCCCCTGCGCCACGATTGGCTAACAGAATTCGACTGTTGCGCTACAATTGGTTAGTAATTCTTGCCCCTGGACTGCTGTGACCAGTCGTAGAGCGAGAGGCGGGGCTTTGTCGGAAAACGGGTGGGTTAAAAAATACAGCGTCAGAAAAGCACCACGACTGAAGAGAATCCGAGGACAGCTTTATGGATTGAGCTTTAAAAATGATTTTTAGATTTAGTTTGGAGGCAGACGTCTGTTTTTGAGTTCTGAGGAGGTTTTTTGTCAGATTGATTTTGTGTGAGGCTGCGAACGCCCGTTGCACTTTGGTTCCAGTTCACGACTGAGGTTTCAGTGGAAAACCATGAAGGAAAAAGATGCCCTAGAAGATGGAGAGTTTAGTAAATAAAACTTCACATAAAAATGAACTGAGACATATTCAGAACATTCAGTGGCCGGATTTGATTGCTTTTCGAGTCATGCCCACACACACATACGCATGCACACACAACACACACACACTGGTTCTGATGGCATTTAAACACGAGGGGTCTGTGCGTCTGGAGGGGGTGAAATAAGGAGAAAATGGGAGAGTTACCTGCTCTCGGTCAGCAGCAGTTATTCGATATTCCCAGGTGCGTTTCGTAGATACAGGGGAAGTTTGTCCTCCATGGCACACACACACACACACGGCTCAGTTTAGTCGCTGGGATCTTTTCCTCTCAGCATCAGCAGCAGAATCTTCTCACCATCAATCCTCCCAACAACCCAGCAGCAGTCAGATCAAATAAGGATACAAAAAAAAAAAAAAAAAAAAATACACCGGACCCCATAAAAAAGAAAAAAAATGCAGCCTCTCAAACAAACCTCAACCGGTAGCCTAATGAATAATAATAAAATAATAATAATAATAATAAACCAAATGCAAAATAAATAACAAATAATGATAAATAAATAAAAGGAAAAAAAACTAAACAAAAAAACGCACGCAATCCGAAAGGAAAAGGTGCAAAAGGAGAAGGTCCACTTCAGTGCCGGAGCTGCGTATCCATCCTGGCTCACCGTTACTCCACAGCGCGTGCAGAGTGAGCAGATGTGTTTCTCGCGTCCTCTTATTCCCCAATTTGCTGCAGTTTTATTCCCAGGACATCAGCGCGCGCGCTGGCATGCAAACGAACGACCGAGCGTGTGTATGTGGATGCGTGTGTGTGTGTGTGTGAGAGAGAGAGAGAGAGAGCGAGAGAGAGAGAGAGAGAGAGAGC
>JBBPCZ010000148.1:19282483-19296174 GCA_037974445.1 Brycinus macrolepidotus | reverse complement strand
GTGTGTGTGTGTGTGTGTGTGTAAGAGAGAGAGAGAGAGAGAGAGAGAGAGAGAGAGAGAGAGAGAGAGAGAGAGAGAGAGAGAGCGTGCGTGTGTGTATGTATGTGTGTGTGTAGAAGTGTGTGTGTGTGTGTGTGAGAGAGAGAACGCATCCAGCCCTCTGGCCTGTCTTCCTCAGCGGCTCGCGTTGGATTCTTGGTGCGCGTCTCCTTCTGCAGGTCTCTTCGATCTCGAGCTCGAGCTCCTGTCTGCAGGGCTGCTCACTGCACGCGCGCGAGCATCTGGATCCCTGAGCGCGCGCCGATGAGCGGAGCTCGAGATGGAGACGGAGGGGGGCGCGCTGACGTCAACCGGCGGTGGTCTTCAGAAAAATAGAGGCAGAAATTTGGGAGATTTTTAGTTCCTTTTTCTTGCTCGAAAACAAAGGGCTGGTGCAAGTTTAGGCCAAGAAGAAGTTTGGGTTTGTTTGTTTGTGTATATTGGCAACCAGTCATTTACATACTATATATGTATATATATAAAAAAGCTTTTTTTTACCGTAAGGTCAAAATGCAAACCATCTCTGCAGACCACCCTTCAGATTTGAAACATGACGTCACGTTTATTTCCACGTCCAAAAGTACGAGTAGCCAATCAATGGCCTTGAGTTTAATTCAAGAAATTCTGGACCTCTGGGTGCTCTAACATAACTGGTTAACAGTGGATGTGGGCGTGGCTACACGCCGTCATAAAGGCGATGCATCATATTTATAGTATATTCTACTTTATTTTAGCTTTAGTTTTACCTCAGGGTTGTCAGGCTCTGTCATCATATCATGGAAAACCAATAATTTATGTTTGTTTGTTTGTTTAAGAAAAGGGGCTTAATGAAGTACATTTTTAAGTTTTGAAATGTCCCGTTCACCCCACAATCCATACAGTCCATGCAGGAAACTAAGCTGCAAAAATTGAACTCACTGTTTCCCTGATGTCATGAAAGCCAACACATTTCCACATATCAGCATAAGTCAGACTGCAGCACTTTAGCCCCGCCCACTCACACTAAAGTTCTAAGCAGTGTTTCAGTCTGGACTGCTTTTTGAACGAGGCAGCCAGACCTCATTTACATACATCAGTCTTAAAACCACTGTGTCAAAAAGAGATTGTCAGATTTTTATTACGCAGCCTTATTGTTCTCCAACTGCTTCCTTTTTTGCATTAACTTTCCCAATCGCTGCCTGGAGGTCATCAGGTTCTGCTGTAGGCCAAATCTGTATTCCATAACCATGAATAAATGAATAAATAAAGCATACTTTGCTTCAAAGGTTTTAAAAAGTAGACTTTGCCTCCTTTTTTTTTTTTTTTTTTTTTTACTTCAGATCCGTTTCAGTCATGCCCAAATAATCCGAAATGACCAGTGACCCCAGACTGATGATGCTGGACTCTGTGAAGGCCTTTTCTCACTGGATTTTGTACACATCCATAATTAAAGAACCCGGGAACCACCAAGATGCCAACAGGACATGAGTAAATGTGCTGTGACATCAGAAACATTAAAGCTGCACTTTGTACAAGTTACATAACTCCCTATATTCTGTATGAATGGTACAGCATTTTATGTTCCTGAACTGTATTCAGTCAGCACTATTTGGTCTCTTATCCTGAGAATTTCATCGAGACCAGAGTTCGATATCTTTCATTTTATGCTGAATATTTTATGACCAGACATTTTGGGCTCATGGGGTGTAGTCAGCACACCAGATTCCAAGGCACTTCTCTCAGTAGTGCATGTAAAGAGGGGGAAAGAGATTTGAAGTTCAAAGAATATTTGTGTATGAACAGGTGTAAATCCACAGATGGACTTTGGCAACACTTTCGAGTGACTGTAGAACTCGACTAGTGTGGAAGCGCTAATGACTAAATGCAGGATTAGAGAAAGGCTGCATGTGGGAATGAGATGAAACAACGCGAGCAACGATGGCCTTCCGCACAGTACTGGAACTATCCACGCTTTTCCTTCAGCTTTTCACTTGGTTCATTTTCTACTGGCAGGGTTTATTTCTTTTTTTCTGGAACTCATTTAACTTGTGCTATTTGTGTGCGCTCACCAATTATAGGACGTGAAGACTTTTAACATCTCCTACACGTACAGCGCCTGGACTCCTAACAGAGTCCTGACAATTTTCAGAGTCACAGACTTTTCATTGTTTCAAACACAACATTTTTAATCATAAAACAGAAGAAAATGGGAATTACAAGTCAATTTCATTATAAAGGTGAGTGTCAACCCCTTTAAAATAAACACCAAGGGACAGAAATCCACACAGTGAGAGGGAGAAAGCTCCAGTCACTATGGGTAGTGTAGCTTTAATGTTGAAAACTCATATATCCTAAGAAATAACAGATGCACAAGATCATGATTGACTGAATATAGCTGAAGTCGGCGTACGATTTCACAAGTCGGCCTTTTCTTGGGGGGAAAAAAATGAAGCAATTAAGTTAAAAATAAGTAAGTGAAAGATATTAAAATGGCAAACAATGTGAAATTTTGAGAAGAGCATGTACAATTGTTTGGTTCTAGTTCTGACTGTTGAACGGCATTCAGGTGAAGAAGCTGAGTGCATCCCTAGTCACTTGTTTAGCCACCGCAAAGCTGAGAGGGTGATACAGAGATGGCAGGCTAATCTGATTCCTATAAGATATGAATGGCCGTAAATCTTGCAAAGTCATCAATCCTTATCAAATTTTCAAAACATTTCTCTCGTTATACATCTTGAACTTGGACCAAATTAGCCATGGAATATGAACAAAGCTTAAAAAAAAATAGATGTACATGCTGAGCTTACTTCATCCCTGCTATTTAGGTAAGCAACAAAATCCATCAGACTCAACTCTATCTGTATGTGATACACTATTCTAGCATATCTGTCTCCCAGCATCTTTGGGATATCTGTTGTAAAAATGAATATTTAAATACAGGGAATAGTTTATATAAAACTACTCACTCACTCACTCACTCACTCACTGAGTGTAACCACTTAATCCTCATCAGGGTCGCAGGTACCCAGAGCCTATTCTGGGGCCAATGGGTGCGAGGCAGCCCACTGCAGGGTGCATACACCATTCACTCACACCTACGGTCAATTTAGAAACCCCAATTCACCTGACGCACATGTCTTTGGACTGTGGAAGAAACCGGAGGCCCTGGAAGAAACCCACGCCACCACGAGGAGAGCATGCAAACTCCACTCACACACAAGACCAGGACCTGGATTTGAACCCCGAACCCTGGAGGTGTGAGGCAACAGTGCTACCCACTGCACCACGGTGGGACCCATATTAAACAATCTGTTACTAATAAAAAAAAAATGATCTAGAAAATATTCAATTTTCTGATTAAAGCTAAAAAATCTAAACTGACTACAAATATATAAATCTGATAATACATAACTATCTAAATATGAGGGTTACTGTAGTTATTCAATTTTTTGCCTGAATTCACCTCACTAAATGACTGTGGCCACTACAGTGGGGGTCTAGAGGGTTGAATTAAATATATTACTTCATAACTTACTGAACCATGTTTTTGCAAATTTCACAAAGTCAATAGTAAAACCATCAGAGGCAGTCTTTGATTCTGTAATAAAAGACCACTCTAATATTCTGGGGGGCTCACAGAAACATTAAACATTGACCTGAGATGAATAACAGGAGAAGAAAATTGTTGTTAATGTTCTTTGTGATGCATTCATGGCTGAATTTGTAAGTGTCTCTTTATATTGTTGTTCCAACTTAGACTTGCAAAGAGCAATCTCACTTTGACTTTGAGTAATTTCATTTCTTCCGCTTTATGCCAGAGTGCAAGAAAAGCAGAAACACAAAGTACTGATTAATGCACTGATGGAACAATGCAGAAATAGGCCCACTGTTTGTTGCCTTAATTGCCAGTTTGATAATTGTCCTCCTCACTGTATAATTTGTCTGCTTTGTGGAAGAACCTGTTTTAATCTAGTGTTCGAGCTTCGCCCTGCAAATGTTATCTCTTGGAAATCCACCTGAACACATATCAAAATAAATTCTACTAAGTATTCATCGACCCATTCTACCCAAAGGTGTGCTGACCACAGTGTATTATAAGAGATAAGGGCACACTTTGGCTGTAATGTTGCATCATAATATTAGATATAAGATATTCTGTTTACTTGCAGTGTATACATGCACTAGGGCCCCTTTTTTTGCCATTTTTGCCAGAAGGTTTGACTGTCTGAGATGTCCTGGTATCCACAGCTTGTCATCACAGTCATCGTAGGTGGTTGGTCAGATGCACTGGCTCTGACCTACTGGCGTAGTATGGCTGTGTTCAAAATAACCTTTAACATACTTCTCTCAAACTGTCTGTGGCTAAAAGTAGTAAGCAGCATGAAGATTATGACATGAATTTCTCCAGTACGCCAGAAATACCCAGATAACATATCACTTTGGTCAAATATTTCAGCATGCAGCCAGAACAATCTTTGTGATATACTGCATCCCATACTGCGGCTGCTATCAGCAGTCGCCAAACATTAATTGGAGAACTAAGAAAATGAGGCGTCTTGGGATCAGTTTGATCAGCTCAACCCCTGATGTGGTAGATTCTACTCTCACCCCCTGCCCAGTAGTTTGGCACATGGTAAATAACAACAGCAGTCACAATATTTCAATTTATATCATGCCTTTCTCAAACAGCACACAATCCACATGCACATACACACATGGTTTCCCAGCCGTCAGGACTAAAACTGGTCAATTGCTTTGGTAGCTATTACCAGACATCTTTGCAATTTCCTCCCACCAACAACACAACTCTATTTATTATCTATTTTAGTCTTCACATTTATCTGAAATGTACAGATCAGTAATGTTCAGTGGAGAGGCACTCCTGGACATCGGTAAAGTTCATGAACTTGCCTTTAGTTTTTCCGATTTCGACTTTCTTCTGCGTTCGGATTCTACTGACTCTGACTGGCAACACTGACTTTGGTTGAGATCAGAGAAGGCTATGCTTTCATTGTCTAAGCCTGGCTCTTGGACAGTAATATCAGTAAACAAGAAACTGCACACCTTCATTGTAGCCCGCAGTTTCAACCACTGCAACCTGAGGACTGTCCTCCTCAAGTACTATTAGCATGTGAGCTTTTCAAACAGAATCCTCCACCAATTCTTCTACAACGTGAGGGGCATCTATAAAGCAGCACCCTGGCTGCACTTCAGATAGTCAGATCACATCTCTGTGTTTCTCCATCCATCATACAGACAACTAGTAGTTGTTGGTTTGTTGTGTTGTAGCTCTTCATTGAACACAGTCATCCCACACAAACTCCCTCAGTCAGTCAGAGCTGGCAGCCACACATCCAACACAAGAACTGTGAGCACAGACCCCCCCAAGCGTTGTGTGCTGAACCCCCTGCTGTACACACTCTTCATGCACGACTGCATGGCCTCCCAGGACACCACCGGCATCATGAAGTCTGTTGATGACACAACGCTTGTTTCTAAGACCTAAAATACAAGGAATTTGGGCAGTTTTGTTCTTTATTGGGATTTGCATGGGATGTCATTTTAAAAACCCAGCAGTGGTTATTATTACCTGTTTTTGAAATTACAATAACTTTGGTTCTATTTGACATAGGAACACCAAACAGAGCTTAGCATGACATCTGACACCATAACCATCAACACAAACCAGAAGAAATTCCATATATGGAGTTGTTTTGCCATTTAATGACAATATACCATTTGTTGCAGGTATGTGCCGCTTGCATTCTTGGAGTTCATGCAGATAAAACCAAAGAAATGATTGTTGACAAAGGAGGAGGAAAGGAGTTCTGCATGCACACCACTGTTCATGGGTGAGACACAGGTGGAGAGGGAGAAAACCTTCAAATTCCTTGGTGTTCACATCAGTGAGGATCTAACCTAGTCTCACAACACACCCCACGTCATCAAGAAGTCCCAGCAGTGACTGTACTTTCTAAGAATACCAGCCAAAATTCTCAGCAGATTCCAGAGGGACACAATCAAGAGTGTTCTTACCAGCTCCATCACAGTCTGGTATGGAAACTCCCCTGGACAGGAAGGCTCTCCAGCATGTGATCAAAACTGAGCAGCCATTCCCTTTACTGCAGCACATCATCATCAGAGACAGCACACACCCCATCACAGCCTCTTCACACTTCCACCATCAGGCAAACGCTACAGAAGTGTGAAGTCCAAGACAACAAGACTGACGAAGAGTCCACAGGCAATCAGTCTTGTGAACAGACTTTCTCACACGCTGCCCTTTTCTACCATTCTGAACTTTCTGATACAAACATGTGCTATTTACTGTACTCTACTCAGAAAAACTCTACACACACATTTATTTCTGCTGCCCACTGTTATATGCAGTGATGCACTTTATAACCATTGCCCCCTCTGCCCTTTGCACAATACTGTAAATGTAGCTTTATTTGCTAAGTTTATTTATCATACATATATTTTTATTGTTCTTCCTTTGGCAAGTGGATTAGCAAAGTAAGAATTTCACTGGACAGTGTAACTGTCTGTTTTGCTGTGCATATGACAATAAAACTCTTGAAGCTCTTAAATGTCTTGAAACTCCTGAATCCATGAAAGCCTTGCGACCGAGATGCAGAGTCAGATGGGCATGCAGCCCGAGAAGAGATGCAGAATCAGCCAGGTGTGGCCGCAATGTAGACTTGCACAGAACCATAAGAGAAAGTCACTCTCAGTGGCTATTTTGGTTGATACGGTTTTAAAGTCCTCAGCCAGCAAGGTGCAATCAAAGCGCACACACAAGCATTGCAAGACAGTACAACAAAACATATTGCCATATCCACAAAAAATTGATGGTGCATGATAATTGTCGCATACTGGATTCCTTACTGCTGACTGAGTGGTGTTCAGTATGCTGTATACAGTACACAGCATGCTATTTTGAACCCTGCCATTGTCACTGCTTCCCATTTTTGGCTCAGCCCTCTATTGTCTCCTCCTGTGTTCCCTGGCTAATCCTGCCTTGTCTTCACTGTTTTCCACCCCTGTTTCCCCTCCTTTCCCAGTTGTTTCTACTCATCTTTCTAATAAAGTAGCCCTCAGGTTTCAGTTTGCTTTTGCTTGTGTACTTTGTATGTGTCGTAGTATGTTGATTTGCCTGAGTTTATTTTTTATTATAATTATGCTTGTGTTTTGTACTCACACCTACATCTACTCTTAGTGCATCTGCAAAGTGACATATTGCTTTGGTTGTGGAAAACTGACCAACTGCACTGATGTGTGACAAGAAAGAACAGTTGCCTCTTAGTGAGAAAATATAAAAATTCTATATGACTATAGGCTTCTCTGCCACATTTTTCCTTTCCTTGGCTTCCCCACCCACTCCACCCACCCACCATGACACATAGAGTCCATGCGTTTTTTGCTAGATCCCAAGAGTCCATGAACTCAGAGCTACACTCTGATCAAATATGACAATTATGATGATATTCCTTTGCAGAGGCCTCCCCTACTCTGCATCCATTCATCACAGGGGGCTGAAGTCATCATAATGGCTACCTGAGTAAATAAAGCCTGCCTCATCAACACGCCAACCCCATTCCACTGGGGCTATAAATCACTACTGCAATGCACTGGTGAGCAGAGAGAGAGAGAGAGAGAGCAAGCGAGAGAGCGAGAGAGCGAGAGAGAGAGAGAGAGAGAGAAAGAGCGAGAGAGAGAGAGAGGTGGGGGATGCAGTAAGTATGATTATAAACAAGCAGAAGCACATCAGGTTGTCCCCCATTTTTTTTTTGTTTGTTTTCCCTTACACCTTTTTGCATTTACAAGAACATGTAAACAACATGCACTGACACACACACACACACACGTCCAAACACAGAGCCCCAGGGCAGTCATTCACTTCATGCAAAACTCTCTCTCTGATAGTTATATGCCCTGCAGTTCTGTAAGAACAAAAAACCTCAAGTGCTCGGTCGAATCTGAAGGGTTTTCTCTTTATAGCAGCATGGGCAACCCAGATTCAGGCTGTTTGTAATTATCAGCGCAATGTGAGGACGCAGAGAAGATCATTTCTTCTCACACCAGTGACAAAGATAAACCACAGGCAAAGGCAGGCTGTAACACAGATCTCTATTATTGGCCAATCCAACTCACCCACAAAGCCACCTCAAAACATAAAGGCATAAAACAAGTAGGAAAAAAAAAAAAATGTCAGGTGAAGCCTGAGGCAATGGATGCTCAATCATGGAACACATCTTTCTGGACCATCAAGGTAGAACAGAGTGATCGGTTTCTACAACTGGTCCCAGCAAGGACCTCCGTAGAGACTTAGAATGGATGACTGGCACATAAATTGTGGGTGGGTGGGTGGGGGCAGAGGAAGAGCTAAGTGGAGCGAGATGACAAAGATGAGGAGGATGTGAGACGATGCTTCGGCCAGGGGGTAAAAATTGGCCGCTCTTCTGTATTAGTTATTGATCTGGTTTAGCAGCAGATATTAATCACAAAAAAGGGAAGGGAAATGTAAGACTGGCCTGAGTTGCAGCAAAACACATATTTTACACTGCAGAAACTATATCTTGGCAAGTGAAATCTAGTAGTAACATTTGCAATATTTCTGCCTGTGAGATAATTTAACCGACACGAAGGATTCCCACAAAGGATTCTTTGAGCCATGCCATAAAAGAACCATTTAACTTTCTTTAGGAACCCCAAAAGAGATTTGTGCATGTGAAATGTTCACAGAGCTTCATCTTAATGTAAAGAACTATCATGGACTTTACATGGAGGTTCTTTAAACTTTAACCATTCATTTGCTAAAACAGCTCTCCAAAAAACCATTATTTGAAAGGTGCTTCAGGGAATTGAAAAGGGTTCAGTTATGGCATTGCACTTAGAACCATGTTGGCATCTTTATTTTTAAGAATATTATATGTCACACACACTTCATTCAAGGTTCAAGGTTACTTAATTGTCATCAGCAGCTGTGAACACATAGTGTGATGAAATGTTTCTACATAGACTATGGTGCAACACACAGCAACATACAACAGAGTGTAAGCTATGGCAGAAACAACACAGACAACAAAACAAATAGAAAGCACAACAATGTAACAGTGGTGTATTGTAACGGTATAGTGTGAACGCTATGTAAACTTTCCAGAGTGACTATTGTTGCACAATAAGTGTAAATATTGCACAGGAGGCAGTTACAATACAATAAATTCGACAACACAGCAGTGTAATAGAAGTGTGACTGGGATGTAAGTCTGAGACAATACAGTAAGTAGACAATACAACAGTGTAACAGTAAAGTAGAAAAGGGATGTAAACTTTCCAGAATGAATAATAATATTGTACCATAAGTATTGCACAGGAGACAGTTAACAGCATAGAACCACATTAAGTAAGTGTAAATTATAGCTTATCAAATCTATTGTGGTGCAGTGGTTAGCGCTGTTACCTCACAGCGAGAGGGTCCTGTGAGAGGTTCCAAGACACTTATCCTAACCTGTGAGGCATGTTCAAGCCTATCCCAGCTCTCATAAAGTGAATGGTGCAGAAACACCCTGGACAGGTCACCAGTCCATTGTAGGGCAGTCACACAGTTACACGTAGGGTACATGTCCTTGCACTGTGGAAGGAAACCAGAGCTCCCAGTTTAAAATCATGCAGACATGGGGAGAACATGCAAACTCACACAAACAGGGTCCAATCCATGCTGGATAAAAATCAAACCACGGACCCACTCGCTGTGAGGTGACAGTGCTAACCACTGCACAGCCATGCCCCCCACATCTAACCTCTTTCTTCAAATAGTTTTTCCTAGTCATAGCCCATTGTACCTACTGAAGATCTGCTAACAAAATAAAATAAAATGACTTTAAGCAGGTGAAACTTTAAAAACGGGCTGAATAATCTTAATATCCTTACGTCAATCTCCTGGTGAGAGATATTTGATATAGTGACAGGATTTACATTGATTTCACTTGCCAAGATATCATTTTTGCAGTCTAGGAGAAGTGCAATGGCAAAATCTTGAAGAACTTGGAAAAATCCAGAGATAGAGCAACTAGAAAGCTGGGTCAGGGGCTTACAGGCAGATCCTTTCAGCAGAGGGAGCTTATGTGCCAGGGAAATCTGGCAGCACACGATAACAGATAAACATGTTTTTACACTGCTGCTACACGGCCTCACTCCTCACTCCACACACAAACCAAACAGACTTCAAGTCATGAAGGCCAAGGAACACAGCACACACACACGTGCTCTCTCTTGCTTGATTCTCCTGCTCTCTGTTTTAAAAAACGAGGGGAAAAAAAGTCTGTGACGAGTTCAGAAAGAGAGAAAAGGGAGAGAATACAGTTACTCACTCAGACATGTCATATCGAATAAAAGGCGAATCCACAAGGCTCCACGGCACAAACTATGTAGATACTTTTGGCAGCAAAATATAGATCTATCCTTTCCCTTTCTATCTCTTTTTACTTCATTCCATTTATCTTCCATGATATAGCATGTCGGATTTGTAGAGTGCTATACACTGGAGTCTGATAGGGCTTTTTGCCTTAAGATAGAGCTTCTGAGTGCTGTTCGAAATGGCTTTTGCAGTGCAGACATTGTTAAGTACTGGGAGCGACACAGATATCATGCTCCAATAATCTCAGTTGACCACAAAAGAAAGGTCCGCTGTGGTGGGGTGTGTTTAAACTTTCAGAAGACTTTTAAGGGCATGGTTACCCGCCGAGGGTCAAAATGGCCATGCAACACATTTAGTTACATCATAAAAGATTAAGTCAGGATGAGAGTCACATTTCCACTTCATTTTCACAGCAAATATATATAGTATAAAGTTTAATCATGATAAACTCCTCATTTCTTCAAATTTAATTTAGTCTTTTGGAATAGTTCTCCAGGCCTCCTTCCTGAATGACTTTCAAAGGCTCCCATTTTCAGTCCAGTTCTTGTACCTGGCCAGTTTCAGAGGAATCCATTTTGTTTGTTAACCAACACAGTGTACCATTCAAGCATAAGAAAGCCATCTGAACCACTGAAGAAAGAGGTACAGATGATTCCAGAAGATGATTAGTGATTAATAAACTGATGGTGCTGAATTTTGAGGGTTTGGAACACCTTTATTTAGCTACCTTGTATCTTTAGGCACTTTGCAGCCTGTCACAGTAAAACATTTGTGCCCATTTCTTTAATTTAACCTAATTTAATCTACTTTAATCTACTCAGCATGCCAAAGATCCTGAACACATTATTACATGCCTGTCAATGTCAATGTCAAAGCTTGCTGCAGCATATGTAGCTTTCACATTCAGCCCTCTGGACTGAGATCATCCTTGAGATGAGTGTATTAAGACTTTACCTAAGCACCATTACTATAGAAACAGTATGAAAAATACTCTTGTTATTCAGTGGCTTTTTATATCCGGTGATGGGAAAATTAAGACTCTTGGAACCTAGCCAATCTGCGACTATAAGAGCTAGGCCTTCACTTTGCACCATAAATGTCAAAAAACAAGAAAAATAACATCTCTACGATTTCTAATAGTATGTTTGCAGTAATATTTGCAGAAAGCCTTGACGTTTTTTCTCATTACATTGGTCCCACCCATTGTGAAAACATGATTTACTATTGCATTTCCTAGCCGTGTTGATAGTTCATATGTATGACCGTCAGTCTAGCCGCATGAAGTTCTAACCAATGGGAGTGCTAGTTTGGCTGTATCTGCCTAGGTACCACATGTTACAACATCCTGGCTGGGCAGTTTTCAGCTGGGCTTGTCAAAATTAGACCCTTTGTCAACTTAATAATGAAATAATATCATTACTACAATACTTGGAGGGTTTAAATACAACGAACCTGATTATTCTGCTAAATAAAATGAACTAAGAATGACAGATATGTATTCTCTGAAGGCTTAGTAGCTCCTGAGGGTTCCCCACTGCCACAGACACATTATTCAAGCTGGATCAGAGGAGAGGCTGTAATGTGAGGGAGCTGACTGACCAGTACATCTCTGGGAATTCAGAGAAATTACCCAGTGTTACTGGTGACACATTTAATAACATTAACAGCACAGTGCACGTCACAGGTTTTATTATATTACATTAGTTGTAAATGAGCATTATTTGTTGTTAGCAACTTATATCTTACAAAAGAGGTAGAATATACAATATTTTAATGATAATCCATTTATTTGCATGGATTTTTTCAGTTAAACCTGGACTACTATGTTTCAGAGAGAACTTCTGATACATCATATAAATTATTACTGTTAGACTATGGTTGTTGCACATTCTTACTGGATTAAAACCACTGATCATTTTGGTTATCGTGTGCATGACAGTACTGGGTTAAACTAGTCCAACTTGAATAAAGCTTTATGCATCTAGTTATATGAAAAACAGTGCCTGTTGTTTACATAACAGCAGAAAGACTTCTTAAGTAAGTTTTCTTTGAAGCTCTGCACCATTTCATGTATTCACGTCTGAGGTATGCTTTCATTTGTTTTTTTTTTTTGTTTTTTTTTTCTTTTTTCTTTGTTTGGTATCTGTGCCATTTGTTAATGACCAGAGGTAGATGCTCTGCATACCTGGCTATTAGTGCAAATGTAATCCTGATAAAAACTGATTATCAAAGTTAAACAACATACAAAAACAAGACACAGCGAAATCTGACAGGCGGCTATTAACAGTGAAAGGATTGTGCTTTTCACCCAATAAAGGTTTTGTTTTGCTCTCCCAGAAGAGGATAAAAGGGTCTTTTGTTACTAAGGCAGTTATGTTACACTCCACAATAAAATCTTTTAGCATTTAACGCTTTACACTGCTGCCCATTGTTGAGAGTAAATGGTATCAAATGGGGCAGAAAGGAACAGGTGTTTCATTTAGGGTGAAATTGAATCTACTCAACTACTTATCACGTTATAAGCTCGTGTCTTGTCCTTGGAGACATGGATTCGCACTCAAAGAGCCCTTAGAGAATGAGTTTGCCTTCATAAATAGTAAGGCATCTCATCACCTCCTCCTGCCCTCCCTTTCAGTCTCTCATCACTGACAGCCCCCCCCAGCCGCACTTTTGTCCCAGCCCCTCCTCATCCAAGCCCCTCCTCATCCCCTGGCTCATCCCCTCCTGTCCCACTTACCTCACTTAAACCTGAATAATGTATTTTCTGAGTTATTTGCAATGCTAAGCATCGGTTGGCAATTGTGTCAGAAAGGGTAAGAGGAGACATTCGGAATCTTCCTCAATAGCAGGCTAATCATTTTATCTCTGCTTTTCAAAGCTACATAATAAGCGATTTAAAGGGGGATTAGGCTGGTAGTATATACGTGAGCTGTTGTTTTTCTGCCTCTTGGACGTCCATGCCCTCTACTTTGCCAGCTTATGTACTTTAGTTTACAAAAGGCGTCTGACTCTTGCTTTGAGATGGGTTGACAGAGAGAGGGGTGCGGAGAGGAATATCAATGAGGACAGCCGCTGAGTCCAGAGCCATATTAACCCTTTCCCACCAGTGCTCCAGCAAAAAAAAGAAAAAAGAAAAAGAAAGAGAGAGAGAGAGAGAGAGAGAGAGAGAGAGAGAGAGAGAGAGAGAGCAAAGGAAGAGAATGTGAGTGTGTTTATATCATGAAGTGGGTCTGCAGACACAGAGCTGCAGTGT
>JBBPCZ010000148.1:19272032-19282383 GCA_037974445.1 Brycinus macrolepidotus | reverse complement strand
AAAGAGAGAGAGAGAGAAAGAACAGAAGGAGAGACAGAAAGGTGTTGAGAAGATAGGGAAGAAAGAGAGATAGTAGAAAAGTAAGTGGGGGAGAAAAAGAGAAAGTCAGAGAAAATGTGAGGGAGCAAGAGAGAGGGGGATAAGGGAGGAAAGAAGAGAGAAAGAAAAAAAAAAAAAAGTAAAGAGAGTAAAAGACAACGAGAGAGAGAAAGGAAAAGAGAGAGGGGATGGGAAGGAAAAGAGAATGAGTGAGAGGAGGAGAGAGAGAGAGAGAGAGAGAGAGAGAGAGTTTGAAATTGTAATAATTTGGACTGAGGACAACGCAATATCACAACACAGATGCCTCTCTCGATTTTATGTGAACAAATTGCTGTTTAGGAAACTGTGGCCAGGTCTAATGATGCACTTAATGAATGGTGATTATTTTTCCTTGCTATGCCAAGAGAAAAAGGAGAAGAGACAAAAAATACTTACAGCTCAATGTGTCATCATGATTCACTACATTAAAGATTAGCAGCTCAATAAGCCCATCATATACTTTGATGTGACCTATTCAATTAGTAATGGGGCCACGTAGAGATCGATCCAAACTGTATCGGATCAAAAGAGGCTTTCCCGACACTGTAGGCTGTATTTCAGATGCTTATCATATCAGCTGAACCCGGTGGCCAACATCACTTATAGACTCTTCTGAGCAGGACAGCTCTGTTTCACACCATTGCCAACAAATTTATGGGACACTATTACCCCTTAATTACAGTAAGAAACAATGAATAATTGTTTGTAATCAGTATATTGGGTTCATAAGAACAGAATTAAGCTCCCTCATATATCACAAGAGTCAGGTGCTGGGGTGGGGCAGAGATGGGGAGAATAACCTTGCTTCATTTCTGTTTGTCAGGTCTTTTGCTTCGGATGTAACTGAATGTACTTATTAACAAAGTGCAATTAATCACAGCATGATAGTGGACACTGAAGTGAATGATTAATAACATCACTTAAAAGTGGTAGCTTTGCTTTCAGTATGGTGTAAGTGGCAGTAAAGCGACCCTCTGTTTCATTGTTTAATCCATCAAAGCAAATTTTCACTTGCAGTTTACCCCATATATTTATCCTGTACAGGACTATGCTATTGTTTTATGGTGCTGCAGTAGCAGATTATGGGGGCTCCTTCATTATGCTATTTAATTCTTTTTCACATTAATGGGCCCCTCTCCTACATCCTTATCTTTTAGTCCTTTAAAATTAATCATGTTTTTGTTACTGTGTCTTTAGGGCTGATGTTTGTTCTGATTGAATGACTGTATTGTACCTCAATCTTAAAGGAGACACCTCTTATAACTTTAGTCTGAATAGGCGGGGCTAAACAGCTGGAGGCGGAATACAATTATGTAAATGTATGGACTTTTCTTTTTTCTAAGGAAGGAACATTAGTTTTCCATGGTCATGGCACTCTGAAGTAAAATAATAATAATAATAATAATAAGAATAATAACAATAACAACAGCAACAATTTATTCTCCTTTCTTTCCGACTTGTTTTTAAATCCAAATGTTAGAAACAAGCCAAAAAAAAAAAAAGAAGAAAAAATGAAACTACTGCGCTCCCATGAGTCTGACTGGTCCTGAGACCTTGTCCCAACAGTGCCAGCTATGTAATAAAACTCGCCTTCCCATGAGGACTTTCTTCATTACTACATCTCACCTGAGGGTGATAAAGTTCCATCGATTCCAAGGCAACTCTGATTAAAATCAATGTACCATCTACTGTGCCCTGTGGAGGCCCCGACCAATGACTGCTCCCAAATACAGTCCCAGAGAAGGCGTACTGAGACAGAACCCATACACTGACGTAGTTATGATAGACTTTCTCCTTCAAGAAAGGTATCATAGACGCCCGGTTTTACACACAGAGCTGCTCTGTGATATGGGCATTGCTGAAGTGAAATGCTGCTTGTGTGGCAGAGGAGAGGCGAGAATGGATGGAGAAAGGAAGTGAGATAAATCCAACTGATTCTATCGGTTTTGGAGCCAGACAGTATAGACTGCGAGAATGACCAATAAAGCAGCAAGATGTGGAGTGATATTGGCCAGAGCCCTGCTGAGATGTGAGCAGAATGGACAGAATCAGAATGGCCACCCAGCGTGCTTGCCATGCCCATGGTGAATTTATATGCGCTGCATGTATCTGTCGATCAGGTTCCTTTTATAGATCTTAGCTGAGCCTGTGGTGGAAGGTGAAGTAAAAAGTAAACATGACCAGGCACTGGAACGCCGCTCACTACACAACAAATATCAGGACCTATTACACATGTAGGCAAAATATATTGACAAAGATTTGTAGGAGAGGATGGGCATTCATGTGTATCCCAGAGGGTGCTTGGGCCCCTTCCCTTTTGCCATCAGACTGCACAAATGTCTTCTTGGTCAGTGTAGATAATGACTGTCTTTTATATGGCCATTCCTCATAATCTATTTCACTGAGGTAAGGCTGAGCCTCACCCCGGGAACAGAGCGAGTGGGTTGGCTCGGGTTTCACAAGCTCCATTGCTCTTGGTGCAATACCAAGAGCCTGGGGAGATTTTGCCTCAGTCAACTCCACGACCTAGCTGTCAAGAACATCACCATTGCCCTGGAAATCCCACCAATGAGGCACTGATTGCACTGATCACATTTTGTAATGTGGTTATTTTGAACAACAGCCTTTAAGCAACGATGGCAACAGGGACAGCCACTTAAAAAAAAATAACGGTTTTCTTTCTTCTAAGAATATGTCATCAAGTGAGCAACAATAGTGAAACATTTTATTTGTCTGTCATAATAGGGTTAATGCATAGTTTTCTTGGTTTCCACGGCTACAGTGTAAATGCAGATTTAATTCATGTCACTGTTTCTATGTCTACAGCCACCTATGCTTTAAATCCTTAATGGGATGCTAAAAACCTCCCAAAGCAAGTTTTAAATAAGGATTTATGCCAGACCCTGTGGAGCTCTTAAATAGTTATAACACACAGGTTCATAGTAATGTTACCCACAGTAATATTTAATTGCTATGAACCCGTGTATTATAACGAAGAGCTCCACAGAGCCTGGCATAAAACAGTACTGAAGCTATTTGACCGACTAATTGGCTTCCTCACACACTGTTACGATTCGAATATTAACCTATTGACTTGGCGGGGGGAGGGTATTGTCACACTCACTTATAAAAATAAAAGTGCCACAAATGGTTCTTTGGGCAATGCCCTAGAAGAACCATTTATGCTTTCCTACATTCACGTATCTCATTTACAAAGGCGGTTTTCTAATGAAAGATTCTTACTGGAAGAAAAAGTGGATTTTGGTGCACAGAACTCAGTCTAGCTACTTGTAGGCCTTAACCCAGAAAACTACATGTAGAAATGACCCAACAAAATGACCCAACAGGTTTAACCTAGGATTTAGATGAAGAAAGAAAAAAAAAAGTGTGTAGCTGTCACAGATACACATCACAACACAGCTGGAAATTCCACCAATAAAGCACTAATTGCACCGATTACACTGCATGATGTGGTTATTTGTAACAAAACCACAACATAATTTTAAAGGTGCTAATGATCTCTTAAAGCATTTTTTTTTATTTAAACGGGAATCTCTTTTTTATCAAATAGCTAAAATGTAGGAGTTGACAACAGTGACGTTATGGCCAGAGCTGTGATTAGACCCAATTTACCATGACTTTAAAGAGTAACAGCACCCCGCTGGTTTCACAGCTTAAGTTCAGTGCTAGGCTCCCGTATGAAAAATGAGAGGGACAATTTAGAGGTGGGTACTGTGACCAAACTCTGGTAATCTGGCTCTGTCTCTGTCACCTCATCTTTACTGTGACTCGAATGTGGCCCATTAAACTGCGGGTTTTCCCCACCCACTTGTGGGCGGAGATTATCCTGAAAGTTCTACTGGGTTCAAAGATCTTGTGTTTTTTCTGTTTGTTTCTAAGACTTAAAATAAAAGAAATTCAGGCATTTTGTTCTTTACGGGCATTTTCGTGTTCTAAGGGCTAAATGCCTGCCCCTCCAAGGGTCTCTGCACGGTCCTGGCAAGTGAGTAAATATCCTATAAACATTCAGACGGTGAGGTATCCAGTGGTGAGGTATCCTGCATGGGTTCACAGAGCTATTCATATATTTCCTCGCTATGTAGATAGATACCCTATGAACTTTGCTATTGAAGACACATTATGGCATTGAGAAAAGTCCAGCTGCACTGGTGCAAAAGCATTGATCACCACCACAATACTTTCAACAAAAGACACAGAGAGAAGGTTCATAAAGAAATTTTCATCCCGAGTGCCCTTTAGTATGTGCAATTGAATTAAAAGATTAATTGGAAGACTGTGTGTACCCAGGTGTGACAAATTGGATAGCGAATTAATATGCCCTCACCATGTGTGTGACATATGAATGTGTGTGTGTGTGTGTGTGTGTGTGTGTGTGTGTGTGTGTGTGTGTGTTTGAGTGCTGGTGCAAACTGAACACTTAATTCTGTGTCTGCCAAAGAGAGAGCAAAGAGCTATTAGTACAGAGTACATTAAAGAGGTGTGTGTGTGTGTCCATTTGAAGTAATAGAAAGGGGCAATCTGCATTATATATATGCAGTACTGTACTCTGTACTCTGAAATGCCAAACAAGTTCTAGCTATTTAGCTAATTAAGTCCATAATTATTTATTTTAAGGAACAACATGACAAGGTAGCAAGGTAAATTCAAACATATTAAGCACTAAAATACACTGTATTGTGACATTTTAGATATCTAGTAAAGTAAATGTAAATGGTGTGGACCTGAAAAACCAAAGTAAGGATAACTGATTTTCATTATAGCCCAGTTACAGTTCTAGGTAAGAGATATATACACACTATAAGATTCTTATGTCTCAGTACCATCTTTTCACCTTGTAATAACTACCTATTACCAGAAAAAAATGCTTTCCTGCTTAATGTGACTTTAAAGTGACTTTTCCTGAGTTTTATTACACTCACCTTGTGACTCAAACAAATTATCCAGTTATGATATATTTAACTATGTCTTTTATTAACCTTATTAGTCTAATATCCAGAACCAGTTACCTGCTTTGATTTTACGCCAATTAAATACACAGTACTCTGGAGATTGTACCTCAGACTTACCCAGTTAACATATAGATACTCCAACATTTCAAGGTAATTTTAGTAGGCTGTCTACTAATTTTAGTCTACTGTAGAATGTTACCCAAAATAATCACCTACTTGGAATTTGCATCTCACACTTACCTTATTAATATCTAGAAAAAAATATTTGGTAACATTATAAACTATAAACATTTATAAAGGCTTATTCCAACAAGCGTCAGACATCATAAAGGCTGCTTTCGGGAATTTTGATGTCATGTTGTGTAAAAAGCTGGTGCTCGTTGGAATAAACCTTCATGAGCACTTACGTAGATTCATGACAGTTGTCATTACAGTTTCATGCATGTGTTTTGTAACTTTATGAATACTGACCTTCAATGAAGCAACACCAATTCTTTTGGTAAATTCAGACGGTTATAATATGATACAGCACCACCTGAAACCTTGTAGTATCACTATAGCTCTTTTTTTCTTCTAGAGCAGTTGAATAATTAGAAGATACTTCTTCTGCAGTGAGCAAAACTAACAAATGTTTTGCTAATTGAAAACTAATTTAAGTGGAGGAAGGCTGACCTGCTTCACTGAAATGTGAAACCTCCACCAGCAGCTGCTGACGGAAATGAACTTTAATCTGCAGAATTGGTGCATGAGAAACACTGAAAACTCAGAGAGAGACCACGTCATCCAGAGTTATTATCAGTGAGTATTCAATTTGCCCTTGAGGCTCCCTCTTTGGTGAACAACTTCTGAGGGAATTCTGCGTGCTTGTTTGCATGACCTTCTGTGCACACAGAAAATATCTTTTAGCGTGTGATGGGGTTAAGTGTAAAAATGGTCCTAGCTAAAGGAAACAGAGCATAAAAAGCAAGTCTCCCAGCAGAGAGCCTCTTCTTCGTCCTCTCACTCAATATGAAAACACCTCTGTGTAGCAGCAGGTACAGCAAGGTCATGAAAAAAGGTCTCTCGTAGTGTGTACATGCCTTTTAGGGCCAAAAGACTGAACCCATGCATGACATCCACGATGATGAACATGATGTTAGCACTGAATTCTGATGATTACAAATGACAGTTTCCTAGAAGCAACAGATTGGAAACAGAGAGTTGCCAAATCGTTGTCAAACCCCTAAGCACCAACAGTAAATCTGTGCAGTCACACGACGAATAGCCTGATGATTCCATGCCAGCAGCTGACTGAAGTATGGAGGATTTGAGCTAACTTCACTTTCCCACTGGAATACGCCCCCTGCAGTCGGACTATGTGGCAAAACAGCATATCTTGAGCATCTTTTTCAATACTGTGAAAATGTTGCATAAAATATTGTGAAGTAACTAAATCCAATACAAAAAAAAGGACAAATGTACTACTTTTTAATTGACTTTTATGATGAACATCATGCCTAAGATTAAAAAATCCTTTTTAGACTGACCTTTTTTTCCCCCATTGTCTATTATAGATTAAATTCAGGGTTAATAATTCCCTTATCGACTGTCTCTAATAACACAGTCAAAATATCATGGTTGTTTGAACAACATTTTACATGAAGTTATACCTACTATGCACTATGGTTTCAACGAGATCACACAGAGCACAACATGTTAACACAATCTCGTCTATGTGGCTGTCCTCCACTTGACATTTTGTTCCACTTTAATGAGGCTTGCAGGCAGAGTTGAACCCAGCATTCGATATTACCGCCTCAACATTCCAATCACTCTTTCTTCAACATGGATTCTCTTACAAGAAATTCCTCGAACAGATTCAATCTCTTTGCGGCTAATCTGTTTCTTCCCACGTGTGAATGGAGGTGTTTCCAATTCTGCACAAAATAAGCCAGCACTATTCTCAATCCATGGAACCCCAGTCAGCCAGTACCAAGTCCTCTGACAGGAGCTTGACAGAGAACCCACTGTGCTCTGTAAGGCGTTTGTCTGTGACACCTCAAAGCAGTCAATTATGTTTTCATGATGAAGCCTGCTTGCCATGACATGTAACCAATGCTGAAAGATTCTTTAAACTGTTGACTGATGAATCCCAAAGAGATGGTCTAAAAATTCCTAAAAAGACAGATTGAGGTGCAGCTTCATCAGTGTAAGAAGTTCCTGAACAGACTTGTGGGACTGTTTTGCCGCAGCAGGAAAACTTACACATAACTTTCAGCTCACTTTCTAATTTGTGAACCTGACCCCTCAGTGATTAACTTTCGGAGTTTAAATATTCAATCTGTTCACCTAATGAAGCGATGCTGTTAGGTGTCTCTTCTGTCTGGATCTCAGTGCCTTGGACTTCCACAGTCTGTCCCTCTGCTTCTGATGCAGGACTTTGATGCAGGTTCAGAAGAGTTGTGACAGTTGGTTCTCTACTTGTGCTGACAAGTTTTTCTCAGAAACTGGGGTTGTCTTATCTAGCGAATACTATCAAACTATCATGATCAAGTAATCAACACAGTATAGTGCTTGATTTTACCCAAAAATACAACATAACTGGCACAAAATGGCAACCGCAAATGCAAGTTTCAATGCCTGGATTCCAGTTGTTTCTGCAAATTGCAGCAATTCATTTGTTTCTCTTTTCTTTAGCTTTTGGCAGTCTGTAAAAAGATAGCTGCAATTTCAAGCTGAATGTATTCTTACAGTCAATCACACAACAACTCTCGCCCATTTTCGATGTGTGTGTTTTTACGGCATTTTAGCCGAACGCTAATGCTGCCACTTCATAAGCCAGAGGTTCAGCCACTCAGTGGGTGTAACCATAGTGTTTTACACCCGGTGTGACATCACATGCATAGCCTTAATTGCTATATCAGAGTCTGTGAGGCTACAGAAGATTGTTTTTCAGAGTCCAAGTAAAATACACACTTTTGGACACACTTCATTCGAGGGCAACATTTATAGGCACTTCATTAAACATGCAAAAGCACTGAATAATGTATTTACAATGTAATACTTGAGTATTTTTAACCCCTTCTGTTATTTTTTACCCCTGTTATTTCAAGATGACAAACATTGCATTTATGACAATGTATTGACATAAGGGCCCTTAAAGAAAAGTGATGGATAATTCCATTTACATCAGAATAATGAAGAATCATTCCCACATGATTTATCTTATAACGCCTACTTAAAACATCATACATCAATTCGGTTTAAAATGCAGTATTCACTCAACATTCACATAGTCAGTAATTTGCTTCATAAAACATCGTTTGTCATCTTACAGACATTAGTTCAAAATTCTTAAGTGTTGCTTTATAAAAATTTATTCAATGCTTGTGTGTGCCATGTCCCTAACTGATATGAAACATTCCATATAGGAGATACAATTGTCTTGTACGCACGCACTTTGTAAGCCGATGGTTATGTAATACAATGTTTAGTTAGAGGAGCAATGGAATTTTCCAGTAACTTCATAGGCAATGTATATTAGCAATTTTGCCAGTATTTTTACAAAATGTATTGAAATATATGAGCGAGTTTCCTTGAGTTGAGATTTAGGGATCTATATGATTCTGAATCTGAACCTATGTGACGGCGTTTGATTAAAATCAAAAGAGATGTCTTCCAGTGCTCCTTCAGGACTGTGCAGAAATAAAGAAGTAAACATGGAATACTTCCAAATACACGATGATCAGATCCTGAGAAGAAAACTTATGTTTAATTTGTTATTTCCTACCACTACTCTATAACACCCTTAAAAACACCACTAGTTAAATCACTATGTCTACAAAAAGAGCAATAACTCATTCTGCCCCTGCCATAACTTGTCTGGCACACTTTGTTCAAGAGTGACCCTCAGATATTGGCATGTAAATGAACATGTCAGGGGAAATGATTTGATAAGAGCCAGTTAAACTGATAACCTGCCTGTGGCCCCATCAGGGATTATGGTCCACTATTAACTTTGACCTGGCTTTATAACCTGTGCCCTTTTCTAATAATGCAACATCAATGCCAAAGTAAGTGTCAAATCAATAAGGAAATTAGCCAGGTGTTAATGGAGGGAGGAGAAAGGCTATTTTGGGCATCTAGATTGCACAAAAAGACAAGGGTCAAGTCTTAGGCCTGGAGTATTCAAATGCAACATTAACTCTCATTTAGGGTCAATTCTACTGACAGTGACAACAGTAGGAAACTGTAAATGAAAGAGTTAACATGTTGTAAAAAGTGAGAAAAAGTGAATGGATTTGATATTATACTTGGTATTGGAGGATTTTGTGTAATTGGTGTTATATTACTTTGTGTGTTATATTTCCTGCTTTTACCCAAAAATTACGAACTTGTACTTAATGGACATTTTGACTGGAAATAAAAAAAAAACAAAATAAGTCGTGTTTGACTGCACGGTGATGCACCCAATGACAGGAGTGACCTATTAAATGATTTAGCATAAACTATGCATAAAATAAAAATTTTGTACTTTGACATGGATTGAGTTTCACCAACCAAACTGCAATGCCACTGGTGTTTCACCATAAGCTGTATTTAATCTAGGATTAAGCTTGATCTGTGTCCTGCTAATACAAGCCAAGTTTTATGTGTTCTCTGTCACACACATGGTCCACAAGGCTATTTGTAAATTAACTAGATAACAAGCGCTGTACAGTAACAAGATCTGTGTTTTCATTAGTGTCCCAGATGTTTGCGCTCCAAAGTCAGGGACACAACCGTTTATATCTTCAGGTGTGTGCGAGACCCGATTTAGCGCCCCTGTCATTTTGATTTTGCACTGATTAAATGGAACGCTACTATCCTACAGCTGACGTTACGGCTAAATAGATTTTCATCTGACTGTCAGCTGTCACAATAGGCCTCTTCTATTCCAGATTTGCGACTTACTATGTACTAGTCTTAGCCTATCTGTAGCATATTTAATTATGTTCAGTTTGGACCTGACCTTGGCTTTGAAAGACCACAGGCATTTTTGTCCTCTAGCTTTTGTAGGGGTCATGTTGGGACCTATTATTGCTTTTTCTTGGTTCTAATTGTGTTTACTGCATTTGGTATGGCAGGTTTGTTGTAAACCTTCATTTTGTTAATTAATTTCTCAAGTGTACCTGTATTACCTACAAGTTGTTGTTGCAGACCCTACATAGTGGAATTATTTGGTAACTAATTTTTTTGATGACTGGGAGACAGACAGACAGACAGACAGACAGACAGACAGACAGACAGACAGATAGATAGATAGATAGATAGATAGATAGATA
>JBBPCZ010000148.1:19239411-19253147 GCA_037974445.1 Brycinus macrolepidotus | reverse complement strand
TATATATATTTACATTTTATATTTTAAACTGCAATAAGTAAATGACAAATTGTGCAGGATAATCCTTGTAGTTTGAAGTTACTTTGACAAGTACCACCTACCTGCATATTGTTTCAGACCATCTACACCCATCATGGCAACAATCTTCCCTAAAGGCAGTGGCTTCTTTCAGCAGGATAACGTCAAGTCAAGTCATGTCAATTTTATTTATATAGAGCGCTATTTACAACTGATGTTGTTACAAGGCAGCTTTACAAAATCCAGGTCAGAGTCCCTAGTGAGCAAGTCAAAGGAAAAACTTTATGGAGAATAACACTATGGAGATGACTAAGAATAAGAGGCGAAAGTGTGCAAACTTTAACTTAATCACTGGTGAGCAGTAGAGTCTACAGTTAGCAAATGTAGGACCAGATATTCTGTAATATCAGCTTCTGTTGGAGTTTGTGTGAGTAGTAGTTTGGTTAGTGGGTGGGCAGCACATGCCGCAGATTCATTATGGTTAAACTGGTCTGAAGGGTGGGAGTCTGCACCCTGCCACACTGCAAAAAGTGTTCAGGAATGGTTTTAGGAACATGACAAAGAGTCCAAGGTGTTGACTTGGCCTCCACATTTCCCAGATCTCAATCTGATCAAACATCTGTGGGATGTGCTGGACAAACAAGTCCGATCCAACATACAGAACTTAAAAGATCACCTGCAAACTTGGTCCTAGATACCATGGCACACCTTAAGAGGTCTTGTAGAGTCCATGCCTCAACTGGTCAGAGCTGTTTTGGCAGCATGAGGGGGACCTACACAGTATTAGGCAGATGGTTATGTTATGGCTGATGTAAAAGTTGAACTTACTTTGCTGCTGAATTTTTTATAGATGCATCAGTTTTTTTACACATTAAGTGACAGTCTATACATAAGTTAGGTAGTGGATTAACATTTAATAGGCTTTGCTTTCCAAACATCATTCAAATGTATCTATTTTATATTTATAACGGTCTTGTCATTTCTATTCAGGTACGTTCTCCGTGTTGGACTTGATTTTGGATGAGATTCAGGAAAGTTGTTTGAGTACATAAACATCATGTTAAAGCCAATGCTGCACTTTTTTATTGCTATTTTGTTTCATACAGTTTTCATAAAGTTTCGACCCTGTGGTGCTGTTTGGTCTCTGTAGCGTATAGCATTGCAATGAGCTTCAGAAATCCACATGTCCAAATACATTTTAAACTAAACAGAGAAAACTACAAGCTATATTCTTACTTTCACATCACTGTAAGCGTGTCAGGTCTCATAAAGTCCATTACATCATGTGCTCACTGTGTTGTGCATTCTCAGTGTACACGTTCCTTTTCATTTATTGCAGACATGTCCGGTGCCATGGCTAGTGTAAATCCTCCTCAGGCACTGGTGCATATGGTTAGACATTTGCAGAAATCCTTTAAGACTTCTTCACATTTTGTAGTCCAGTTGGCTGCGCGATGTGAAATTATAAAAGTGTAGCAATTAAATGGTAACTCCAAGTGGAACAAAAATCCGGGATGGGGACTTTGAAGCAGTTTCATTTTATTTTACAGTACATTAGCATACGTCCATCAGTCAGTTTCCGAACGGATTTACATACAGTGGTAAACCTGCGTTCTTTTGCCACTGATTCCGTTTTAGCTGCCTGTCTCAGGCACAGTGTGGTTTCAAAGGTGCAGGTTTTAATGTGAGGCGTCTGAGCCCTCTAGATGAAAAACCTCAAAGATTGTATGAGCTCTCGCTCTCTTAAGGACTGCCAGTAATGACATATCTTGTGATCATGGCATCACATCACTTCAGATACTTTGCAGAACATCAAATGCGAGCAGCAGAGAGGGCATGGATGGAGGAGAAAAACACATCGCATGAAGTATGGAGAGAGTTCACAAAGCCTTCCAGGATCTGCACTGGAAAGTCTGTGCTTGAAATCTTATTACAAAGGCTTAGAGGAGTTTGGGGTGAGAGATGGTAAAAAAAAAAAAAAAAAGCTGCAGATTGAAAGCACCAAAAGTTAGGCCTCCACATCATGTGATACATTTTTAATAATATTAATAGATAACTGGCTGGGAGGATTCTGACCCAGATAGCAGTCTATATGTGTGTGCATATGTGTATGGGTGGGTGTGTGTCTGTGTGTGTGTAAAATCCTTCTGTATCTGTCTGTATGCATAATGATAGTGATGGATGACTGTAAATGGATATGAAATGATTTTGTTTTGATTTGATTTATGATGTAGTTGACCAACAAGAACCCTTTTTTTTAGTTATGTTACTGTGGCAACTCCAAAAGCCATTACATTCACAAAGCTCACTAAAACAATAGAAGTAAATAGAAAGATGTTAACAAGGTTGGAAAATAATAAAATAAATACACCTGATAAACACAAGAACACATTGTTCAGGTCATAAAAGAAAACAGGCTACAGCTTTCAGCTCCTGTTTAACAAAGAGTAAATTATAGATACAGAAAGTGTTATGGATCTGTCTGGTAACAATTTACTCACTCGCTAACTCTTATACATTGGACAAATTATTAAAGCTATTGTTTACAAAATGTAATCCACAACTAGTGGATACTAGTGTGCGTGAAAACAGCATCATAATAGATACTGTATTCTAGTAGCTGTCACGTCTGGGCCACCTCAGTCTCGCCCCCAGCGGAGCCTGTCCCCTGAGTATTCACAAGCAGAGTCCTGGACTCAGGGTGATGATGTCATATGTTGTTGTGTGCTTGGTAATCGAGTACCTAGTCAACCCAGGTGTTAGCAATGAGCACAGTAGCTGGTTTGCTAGGTACCTGATGATATGTCCACCTGTTACTAGTGGAAGTTAAGCTGATCTTGTTTGTTAGATTATTGTTTGTGTTGCGTGATTGGTTGTCTACGTGTATGTCTCAATATAAAGCACAGCCGGTCCGGAGGATTGGTGCGTGGTCACTAAGCTATTACCAAGCTCTACCAGTGAACGTCTCGGGTTTGTACAAAACTTTGTGTGAGTTCACCTGTGTCTTTGTGTCAGCCTCTGGACTCGTGTTGAGCTCACCTTGTACTCTACACCTCGGATAGCTCTCCAAGTGGTAGTTGGAGAGCCTCCCTTTCCATAGTCACGCTAAGGGAGGCTGGAGCCTCTACAAGGCTTGTGTATCTACCAGTGACTGTCTACTCTGTGTTTGCTTCTATCTGTCTCAGCAGGCGTGAGGTGTGCAGCCGTCCCCACTAACAGGAAAATAGTGGAACTACTCGACTGGCCTAGAAGGCCACTAAACAAGTAACTCGGTGAAGAGGCCGAGTCTTCTCTCCCTCGGGCTTGGGTTCCTCTTTGGAGTGAAGGTCCTCCTGGAACCATCTTGCACTAGAACTGACTCAAGTATTCTTTTTTGGAGCTCAGCGAGCTCACCCTTCGTGTTGTGTTCATTAAAACTTTATTGAGAAACTAAAGCTGATTCCTGCAGTTGTGTCCTTCCAGTGAACCCGACATGACAGTAGCATAGACATTGTGTGCAAAAAAATGCAAGGACTGAGGTAGGAGTAGCAATAAATAATTGTGCAAAATAGCAATCAATAGCAGCAAAATGATTACGCTTGTATATGCATTTGTGTTTAGGAGAAAATATTTTACACTGGTGAACCACACCTTATCAAACTATAAAGCTGGCTTTTGACAGTTAAAGGTAAAGGAGGGAGGGGGAAATCATGTATAATTAAAAAAACACATGTACTAAAGTACTATACACTACTCTACTGTGTTCTTACTCAGTAGTCTAGTGTGCAGTACTTACTACACAGATGTTAATACACAGCATAAGATTGTATATTCAAAAGTGTACAGTACTTGGTGTACAGAAGATAATACACAGAAGGTTGCAGAAGTTTGCAGTGGACCACTTCATACTGACATGTCAGTGAGTGTCTAATCTTACATACTTTTGTACTATTTATATTAGAAAAACATTGCCACTCTTATATGAAACAGACAAATAGTACCGGCAGCCAATGGTCTATTCCAAATATGAGACTAAATGGAAGGAAACCAGTAGTTTCACGTGCAGTGCAGTTATACATGAAGGTCAAAATGTGTAACATTTAAGACCAGAATTGTTTAGAACAAGAGGAAAGCATCCTTATCAAGTTTACTAGAATACGGTTAAAATACTCAGCTGTATCATTTCCAACTGGATGGTAATGAGTAGTATGAGACTTCTTCACACCTGAAATTTCAAGTAGAGCATCTATCAACTCTCTCTAAAAGATGGCACCTTGGTCGGTGTGGATTATCTCAGGAAACCCATCTTTAAAAAAAAAAATTGCCCCGCAACTTCCTAGCTACTAACCTCATAGTCTGGTCAGGACAATGTAAGGCATGCATGAGCTTAGAAAAGTGGTCTGTAATAACAAGCACATCCACTTGTCTGTTCTTGGGATCTTCAGTAATCCACAAATCTATACATACTAACTGCAGTATGCTTTAACCTCTGACTTTTCTTCGATAGGAGTTGTTTACGTGTGTAACTTAGCTGGCAGTAACTTGGTTGAATAGCGGATGTTGATTTAAGTCTAGTTTTACAGGTTGAAGAATAGATGTGGACTATTTGAGCACTGATGTACGTTGCTGTGCTAAATGCCGAAAATGTAAATGTTAATGCAGTGGTGTGGTGTTCTTGGTGCTCTCAAGAGGCGCTCAAGTCTTGCGTTCTGGTGTTTTACTCACAACACATCTGACACAATGCCTGACATGATCCCACATGTTATGGTGTACGGCACTCAAGTAGAACCTCTGTTTAATTAAGGGGGTTCTGTCCTGACCCAGGTAACTTCCATCTTCCTTTGCAACCATGCAAGGTATCTTCCCATAATGAGTTTCCATGATGAAACTTCTTCTTTCTTGTGATTGAGTCTTAGTATAGTATATCTCCAGTACTAACTTGCTTTGAGAGTCTCAAGGCATTTACAGGCTCATTGGGTTTCTCTCGTCTTGATGGGTGGCGCCAACATTTCAGATAGAAGATGATATGACTCAGACCAGTATCAGCAAGCTGTCTGACTCTGAAATCATGTTGTGAGATGGATGATCATTCATGTCATTCATGTTTTGAATGTGATGTAACATGGAAACTGCTTCATCCCATCTTGTGTGGTTGCTGAGGACAACAGTAACTTCATCCCTGGAAATCAATTTTATTTGTGCCATACCTGAAGAGAGAGAATTCTGTGTTTTTCTCTTTTTGCCCTTTGCTTTATCTGATGTTTGTCCACCTAAACAATTCCTGACAGTTCACTCTCTGACAGTGCCTCTGATTCATGGAGCAATTGGTCATACAGTTTGCATAACAGCTGCTCCCCGATGTCTGGAGAACATGGTTCCCTGCTGAGTGCATAAGCTACAAAATTTTGAGAAGTAGGGACCTACTTGCTACTGACGTCATAAGCAGTTAATTGCGCTACCCAATCATTGTCCACAAGCATCCAGTTTCAGTTTCATCATTGTGTGTTAATGGATTATTATCACTCCAAGTGGTGAAAGCATGACCTTTAAGCCAATGTGGTAAGTTTTCACACACTTCCCACTTCAAAGCCAAGTGTTTTCCAAGTGATGCGCTGGATATTTCCTTTGAACTTTATTTAAGGACTTACTGGCAAATGCAGTAGCATGAGCTCTGTCTTCAGCTAAAAAACTTATGAATTTCCAGATTTTAAATTTAAAACTTACTTATTGTTTATAATGTTTCCACAGTCAAAAAGGAGCGGTTCAGGATACATTTTACTGTGTTGTACTTGTATGACTATGCATGTGACAAATAAAGAATCTTGAATCTTGAATCTTGAAAGCACAACATCAGAGCCATCAGGAGATCCATCAGTGAATAGAATAAACGGTCTTTAAAAATTTGGGTGGGCACAACATTGGTTAGTAGATTGTCTTTCAAAGACTGTGAAACTATGTCACATTCAGAGGTCCCATCTACAGCTGTCATCTTCTCACATACTTTCCCATTGGTTTTATTTTTTTCTTGTTTGCCTTTCATAGTGTTCCTTGGAACAGCAGTCAACAGGAAAAGAAGTTGTGCCACAGCAGAGAAGGTGGGGATGAAACTGTAATATCACATCATCAGACGCAAAACTGATTGAATCTTCTTATAATGTGGACAAAGCGTTCAAGGCATCAAGGCAACAGAGCAGAGACATGAAATTGTGATCTCCATATACATTGTGCATAAAGCTTGCTGGGCAACTGTATAGTCCTTCTGGAAAGTGAGTAATATCATGAAGGCCAACAGGTGACAAAAAAAATCTGTGTACTTTTTAATCATGTTCATGAAGAGAATTGAAGAGAAAATATTGCAGAACTCAGAACCCAGCAGTGAGGTCTAGGGCTGAACAATGCAGCACTCTTCAAAGCGGCTGAACAGACGGACTGATGTGGAAGTTATTAAGCATCTTTACTTGTTGTAGCATTTAGTCATCGAAAATTAGTACAGATTTTAAGATCTCCATTCTTCTTGCACAACAGTCGAGTAGAAATGCAAATTGACTTTTTGACTTCCTGATCATTTCTTTCTCTTCCATCTCACTAAGCACAATACAATGTTTCTGAAAACGTGCTGGCGGAACTTATCTGTAGGGGTCCTGAATGGCCTCTCAACCATTAGGTGAATCTGATGAACAAAGCCCTTCACTTCTGTGTAGAAGAGATCAGAATGCTTCAATGCCTGTTTGGACATCTAATTTTTTTCAATAGTCTGATCACATTGGCTACTTTAGCATTCCTCTGTATAGATATTGTCTTGACTCATTTGTTTCCCCCAAAAAAGGTTATAACATGGCCAATAAGTACATTGCATGGTATGGAGTGAGACTTTGTTGGTTCAACGGTGACAGTGCATCCAAGTGAACCACATGATTTTCAGGGATCTTCTCTCGAACAGATGTTCATGGCCAGGGAACAGTGTCCACTTTGTAGACTTCCACAGTTCCAACAGTGTCAGGCACTTCTCTTTTTCAAAGCAATGATTGCAAGGAAGATTTAACTGTCATGGTTTGGCTTTGAAGCCAACCCCTAATACTTCTCTGATTCTTTAAGGCAATGAGTGAAATGTTTGAAGACATTCATTCCAACAATAAGATATTCTGCTTGACCAGAACAGCCAGATTTTAGGTCAAACACTCCTGTTGGAAACATTCTTTTCCCTCTTCATTCAACTAATACAATGTGAGTATTCTTTTGGAAATTGTTTTCAACAGAACTAGCAACCGTGAGTATTTCATCACAGCTTCCCTCACAGTACATGCCATAGAGCCTGTGTCTAACATGACCTTCACTGAAATGCACTCAACAACAAGTGGAGTACAGAAATGCCACTGCAATTCAGACACTGGACATTCTGTAAGATCACCTGTGTCTGGCTGGGTAGAGCGTCAATGATGACTTCATACACTGTAGATCTCATGTTAATTAGAGGGTTTTCATTAAAGCCCATATTTCTACTCTTCAAATTCAGGCTACTTAGTTTCCCTGACCTTGGGGACTGGAAGGTAGGGCACTGACCTTTCAAATGCTCTGGTTCATAACAGATGAAACAGAGACAATTAAATCAGCAAGTGGCATGCTGGAATATGACATCACTAAAGTGCTGTTTCAGGATAGAGTAGATGGTGTCAGAGTACTGCACTGGATTTAGTGATAGATCGCTAAATAGCCTGATTTTTATTGGCTCCTTCTGTAAGTCTGCTCATTATTTAATCTGACTGGTCTTGTAAGTCAATCTTGCTCTTTCTTAGATACAGGGACATCATTTCAATCCATTCATGGACAATACATGTCACTTTCTCATCATGGAAGACAGGGGCTCTTTTATATCTGATGATTACATTTAGCTTTGTTTCATCCAGATCATTAGAGCTACATCGGTACTTGAGAGTTTACATACCCTTTAGATTTTTCTGTATTTCTGCATAAATGTTCTAAAACATCATTAGATTTTTGTACAAGACCAAAAAGTATATACAGAATACCCAATTTAACAAACAGTACAAATATATCTGTCCATTGATTTATTGAGGAAAATGATACAATATTACATTTGTGACCAGCAATTGCTTTCAGTATCTGGTGAAAACCCTTATGCAGAAAAAAATGGAACTAAAGATTTTTGGCAATTGTTGATCAGTCCTCAGTCCTCAGTCCTCCACGTTGGCTTGGAGAAATTTTAGCCCATTTCTCCATTAAGAACAGCTTCATGATGAAGGGGTTTCCTCACATGAACCGCTCATTTCAGGTCCTTCCACAACATTTTAATCAGATTAAGCATCTGGCTTTGCCTTGGCCTTTCCAAAACATTAGCTTTATTCTTCTTTACTCATTCTCTGGGTTCCTGTATGAGCTCACGGACTATTACATGTCTTGCTCTTTAATTTATCTTTGTTGTTCGACTCCCGGGAAGGGTAACAATGATCTTGAATCCTTCCATCCATTTGTACACATTCTGTCTGACTGTGGATTGAGTCCAAAATCTTTTGAGATGACTCTTTAGAGGTTTTGTAACCTTTTCCAACCTGATAAGCGTCAACTCTTTCTGTAATCCTCAGAAATTTCCTTTGTTCGTGCCATGATACACTTTTGCAAACGTGTTGTGAAGATGAGATTTTGATTCTTATATAAAAGATTCTCTATAAAAGATTCTTATATATAAATTAAACAGGGCGCCCACTCACACCTGTCATCTCATTGATTGAAAACTCCTGACTCTAATTTCGCCTTTAAATTAAATGCTAATTCTAGCTTCTCACATACTTTTGGCACTCGGAGATACGTTATATTGGACCATTTTCCTCATGAAATAAATGACCAGTTATGATATTTTTGGCTCACTCCCCCAGACACCCTACAAAGCTGAGCAGTAAGTGCCGTAGACAAGTGTACTAGTGCAAGTGGACCAGTGTACTCACTCGATCTTGACTGACTCCCTGGAGGTCAGAGGTGACCGCAGAATAAATCATCTCCATGTTGATAAAATAATGTTAGCTAGTTAACGTTAGGTTGTGTCTGAATTAGGAAAGCTACAAAAACAATGCCAAATAGCTTATGCTGCAGTATATGACATTGACTGACTGAGTGACCATCACCAGTTGATAACAGTCTAACTTCATGCTAGCGCTGTGATTGTGATCATCTCATTATTATTAACTGAATTAGTCATCATGGTATTTCACACACACACACACACACACACACACACACACACACACACACAAGGCCCTGTTAATCGTGAAGCTACTCCATGCTCACCAATTCTAAATTTCCCACCTGATCCTGCTCCTGTCTCTTGACCCTTTCATGCTCACATTCTCCTTCCTTGGCTTCTCTGCCTGCTTGTCTTTCTGACAGTGGCCATGTCTAGCTACTTCTCCTCCTTCAAGTTCCAGCTGTTGCTTCATAATGTCAGGTGCCTCTAGATTTTTAATTTTAAAACTTTTGGTAGCTTGCACACACAGATTGAGAAGGAATGCTCAGCAGGAGTATGGGTCTGTGAGAGGTTCCAAAAGTGTGTGGTAGACACAGCATCTGTTGTGAGAAACAGAGAGAACAGATTAGTTGCTGGACAGTTTTTTTTCTGTTATTGAAAATTGCATATTAAATTATATTGGCCTCAAGGTGCATCAGTCCATCGGAAAATGGCTGGTAAACCAGATTACTAGCCCATCTCTGCACTTCACATCTGTAAATGACTGTTTAGCTAACAATTGTGAATTTACTGTTCCTGGCAACACACATGTCAAAGCACTGGGTAATACAAGTAGACAAACAGACTGTGTAATAAATCAGAGCACTACAATAAGCAGCTAGGCGTTGATGAACAGTAAGGCAACAGCAAGGTTGGTTGAATGCACCTAATGTATTGCTCATGTTATGGTACTATTGAGGAGTAAATAAACCACCTGTTCTGAGAACAATTAAGCTGTATCGACCAGCTGTTTACATGACATGGTGTCTTAAGTGTTCTGAGAGAGACAACTTCAGCAGAAAACGGACAACTCCAGTTTTGAGCGGCCCAGAGACTGGCCTGCCTAGAGACGAAAACTCATACTGTCCAGATTGGCTGCTAAATTGGGTAACAAAAATGGCGAGGTCCAGGTTAACACGCTTATCCACACGATAGGCTACAAAGACATACAAAAAAGAAGTTGTTCACTTTGGAAGAGGGACGGAAGAGGACTATGAAGTGGTGCTAGCTAAATTTGATGGATAATTCATACCAAAAAACTCTACACTGGAGAGCATGCTTTAACCAGTGAAAAAGCTGGGGGAAACAGCAGAGTGTAGAAAATGTGGTATTAAAAAAAGGGTAATTGGGAGAGAAAATGTTTCTCCAAGTCAGTAAGAGCAGTCACTTATTGTAAAGACACTGAGAAAAAACTCTATCTTGGAACACTAAGTAAAGTAAATCAGAGCAGTGCTGAACACTGGACAGAACAAATAAATGTAGGACTCATTCTAGTTAGGTTTAGAATCAATACAGGAGCTGATGTTACCATAATGGATCTGAATAAATTCAGGGTACTTAGGCCAAAGAGAAAGCTAGTTAGATCAAGAGGACCTCTAGAAAGCCCAGGAGAGACACTAAATAAACTCCCAAGTACACTTTATTAACAAAGGAAATACAGTACGTTTGACATATATTGAGCAAGGGGACCTTCTGGCAGCAACCTGTTAGGTAGAAAGAGAGACTGGGCTGGTAAGAGCAGGGGCTGGACACGCATAAAACAAAATTCATACAGCCAGAAGAGACAACTACTTCCTCTACCATATCTTCCTTAGTCCAAACTGAGCTACACTAAATGGAGGAACATTAATTAGAGGAATAGGACATAACAGAGGGTGTCACACAACCTACAGCCTGGTGTGCAGTCATGAAGCAAACTGGCACAGTGAGAATCTGCTGAGGACTCCAAAAGCTAAATGAGAGCAACTGCCAATGACAAAGTAGACACTAGCCAAGCTGTCAGGTTCTACAGTCTTGATGTCTTTGGATGTACATTCTGCCATTTTCCAGATACCACTGCATGACGATAGCACCTGAACATCTCATCAGTGAGACTCTGTTCACCTCGAAGCTAGTTTTATTCATTTGAATTTGACTTTCTGGGTCACTCTCTGGGTCAGCCAGGAGAGAATGGCCTCCCCTTTTGAGTCTTGGTTCGTCCTGAGGTTTGTTCCTCCAGCTTTGGGATTTTTTTCTTGCCTCTGTTGCCAGAAAAACAGTAGGTATGAATGAATATGGGGGCACAATAAATATTCCATAAAGATGGCTTATAAAGGCGTGTAACAAAAACAGCAGCTTGGCAGGGTCATTCATAGGTATTACTTGTCAAGTATGCTCAATTGTTGCACAAAATGTAAAGATTTGTTTTACAGCGTTGCTCGTTAAACTGCAAGTCTGCATTTTTTTCATTGTGTGTGTTGTGTTCTTGAGTGTCCTGCACGGCGTTCACTCCACCTATCGTTTGGTCCATCAACTGTTAGAACACAGCCTGAGCCTGAGTACGGAAGCTGATTAAAGATGGATGGCCCAACCAAGTGAGTATCATCAGTGCAAAAGACACAGTGAAAGATTGTCAACATGTGAGGGCCTTATCACACTAGGCTGTTACATTATAGTTCCACAGTCAATGAGAAATACTGGAACGCATACATGGTGGACATCAAAGGCTATGGACGTAAGCCCAGCTGACCTGCTCATGGGTAGGAAGATCAGAAGCGCACTGCCTTCACTCAAAAGTAATCTGGTCTCTAAGTGGCCTGGTAAAACCCTCAGCAGATGCAGAGGTGCAGAGGCTAAGCAACAACAGGCATGTCACTTCAGCAGGAGACATGGAGTAAAGGACCTGCCACTGTTACAACCGAGAGATCAAGTTCTGTTAAAGTTGGACGAAGACAAGACATGAAAAGGACCAGCATCTGTCATCCAGGATAGCTGTAGTCAGCACTTATACCAAGCGAACTCACTGAGGGAGGAGAGGTGCGAAGAAATGGGTGACAGCAACAGCGAACACTATGAAAGTGAGCACAGAGCCAATAGGAATGGAATTACAACACCGGGACTCTTGTCAGGGACAGAATTAAAGTAACGGTCTTAATAGATAAAACATCCGAAGGTCCAATAGTGACAGGTTTGGCAGAGTAGTGAGACTAAATATGTAAGTGTAATGGTATACCCTGCTAAAGAAGTAAAGTGGAAACTCTAATCCACATTGTCCTAAGGTTATCACTACTGTTTATGCTCAGATAAAGATGATTTATTTCATATTTCATTATTTAATTAATTTTGGGAATGTTGACATTGATTTCTGGACTGTTTTATTTGTGTTAAGGGAACACATTAATGTTCAGTATGTCACAAGTCTAGAGTAAGAGATTGTATTGTTTGGTTGTAACCTTGTATTACTCAATACCTTGACAGATTACCCTCTCCCTGTATAACAAGTAGATGCTCAGACTGTATATCCAATCAGAGTGAGCTAGAATAAGCATCTAGGCTCTGGTGAACAGTAAGAGGACAGTAAGGTTGAATGCACCTTGTGTACTGCTCATGTTATGATACTGTTGCGGAGTCAATAAAACCATCCGTTCTGAGTACAAATAAGCTACACTGGCCAGCTATTATTTGATCTAGCATCTCTTCCCTGAATGCTAAGCATACACATTCATATCAGACACATAGTACTTCCTTCTGCCATGAAAAGACTGCAAGGGAAAAAAAAGGTTAATGTATAGAAGACTAAATATAGACTCTAGTAAATAGTATAGAGACTAAATAAATGAATAAAAAAATAAAGAAATAAATGTAGGTAGTAAATATTCTTAAGAGCATCTGTATTCATCACTGCTGTTCTCTTTTCAGTCTGTAAAGTGTTCAGAACACGCTCTACATGCAACCTGCGCTCTCTCACGCTGTGTGTCTGCTGCAGTATCTGTCTCGGCCTGCAGTGTCTGTCAGCAGGTGAGCTGATCTTCAGCTCTTGGGTCGCAGCACTGCATGTCACCCCTCTGTTTCTGTCTGCGACCAACTACTGCGAATATTGACGATACCGCATACAAGTTTATTGGCTGAAAAACACAAGAACAAATCGTTGGGGGTCATAAAAGGGTACAAGACAGTGGCATAGTTAAGCTTGGTGGTCTGAAGCTACAGCTTGTTGTCTTGTCCTGTTGTTTTGTTCCTCGTCTTTTTCTTGCACTCTCTTCCTCGCTTTCTTTTTCACTCTGTGTATTTTGTCCCGTCTGCATTTATGTAGTCTTGCTTCTGTTTTTGTCCTTGTGCTGCTCCATGGTCCTGGAGAATGGTTGTTTCATTTTACTGTGTACAGTGTGTATGGCTGAAATGACAATAAATGGACTTGACTTGACAGTGTGTACACAGAGTGAGAACCAGTGGTCTCGTTGGCCTGACCATTACGCCAACAGGGACTTTAATGACGTTGCATTCAGATACATAGACTTTAATATGGAGTTGGTCCCCGCTTTGCAGCTGTAACAGCTTCCACTCTTCTTGGAAGGCTTTCCCCAAGACTTCGGAGTGCTTCTGTGGGAATTTGTGCTCCTTCATTATGTAGAGCATTTATGAGGTCAGGCACTGATGTTGGACGAGACGGCCTGGCTCGCAATCTCCGTTCCAGTTCATCCCAAAGGTGTTGGATGGGGTTGAGGTCAGGGCTCCGTGTGGGCCA
>JBBPCZ010000148.1:19213746-19225053 GCA_037974445.1 Brycinus macrolepidotus | reverse complement strand
ATACACACACACACACACACACACACACACACTCTTCCACTGAGTATATTATATATATGTATAGGTGTGTGTGTGTGTGTGTTGTTTGTTGACTCTTGTTTGTTTTTAACCCTTCTGTAGGGGAGTTTTTTTTAAGTTCTGCCTGTTGCTGCGTGAGGTTTTTGCTCATACGCTGGTGTTTCCAGTCATGCTGTGTGATCGCAGAGCTGTGGATTTAGAGCAGCAGTTTTAGGTCAGGTTTTCTTTTTTTTTTTTTTTTTTTTTTTTTTAATAAAGAAGTTAATTTTCTAAATATCTCCTCGTCAGTGAAGCCTGTGGGAGCTTTACATGTATGTTTTATTTTTTAAAGCACTATAGGTAGTCAATAAAGGAACAAAGTAAACGTGATAAACTTGGGTAGCAATTTTACTTTCAACCATTTTCTGGATGCTTAAACTGCTGAGGTCAAATTGACAGCAAGCATAAAGGATGTTAGTAAATTTTAATGGAAAGCAGTCAGCGGCATATCACTAAACGCATCAGTAAACTGCATTTGCCTATAATCTGCATGTTTCTATGAGAGTGGACTTTCTAATGTGTGGACTTCTGACCAAAACGCTCTCTGTCTTTGCTGGAAAATCTCATTCATCACAAGCCAGCATCACAACACAGCAATAACAACACAATCATTTTCCTACACCCCTTATTATACTATTTAAGCATCCACAACTCCATAACTAGCAGTGGGCAGGCACCGACGCAGCACCCTGGGAGCAGCGTGTGGGAACGGTACCTTGCTCAAGGGTACCTCAGTGGTGCCATTGGCAGTCCTGGGATTCGAGCCTACAACCTTCTGATTGCAGGGGCAACTCCCTAACCACTAGCCCACCAGCTTGCTAAAACCATGAATAAAGAATTGAGCAATTAAATTATATAGTTATTCTTGGATACTAGAACAAAATGACAGTATTTTACAAAACAATCAGTAAAATATAAATACAGCAAGATACAGTTAGTGCAAGTGAAACTGCTGCATATACAGTATTCCAGTCTGGTCACTTCACAGGCTGTGCTGTAAAAAGCAGATTGTCTTTCAAGTTGCCTCATCTTCACCGAGGTAGTCCCTTAAAAAGCAGGGTGTGTGCATGCATTTTAAACAAAAGGAGAAAACAGATGGTGCCAGGTCTGCTTATTTTAATCACTGTCATCTCTGAATTGAGCTCATTAGATATCTGAGGATAGTGCTTTGGAGAAATCAGATACTCCACCTGCTCTATCAAGGTTTTCGTGCTTGTTTAACAAATTGAGCACATGCTCCGAAGACTTGGTCACACCACTGTGCCATAAACCATCAGCAGTGTTGTCTCACTGCATACCAATGAATAAACTAACTGAAGTATAACTGAGGTTTTTTTCACCATAATATCATACATTTGCCTTCCACTTTAAGAAGTTCATCTTCCTTTTAGATGTAGCTGTACAATTACAGACTGTAGCCCATCTGTTCCCATTACAGTTTATCAGTTCCTCACAGGTCCTGGGGTCTTTTTCTGAGATCGTTTAGGTGGTGGGCAATTCTTAGCACAGCAGGGACACTTACATGGTAGTGGAATGGTGGTGTGTGTGGGTTTGACACACTTCAGTGTCACAGCCCTCTTAAGAGTGGTCCACCAACAAAAATATCCATCAAAGAGCAGTGGTGTGGTCAGACACTGGACATTGATGAAGGACTAGAAGATGGTTAACACAAACTGTGCGTCAAGATATGGACTACAGTCTAGATGGGCTACAACTACACAACAACAATGTTTCTGTGTTGTATATTGCAGTAAAGCTTTTTAATAGCTATGTCTCATTGTTGTGGTACAGCAGTGTTTGCCAATGAACCATTTGTATCCCTGTTACCATTACACATTGAGCTATTATTTCTTTAGGCGAAGTAATAATGTTCCTTACTGGACCACTGTGTTGAATGCTGCAGAAATAATGTATATCTCCAAGCATTCTGCCAAGAGAATTACAAAACATTCCTAATTCTTTTCAATGGCACACCACCAGTACTAGAGTAGCATTAGGTATCTCTCTTCAAACCGAAATACAAGAGACATAAATAGTTCTTAATTGCAACACTACGAGAAGTGAATAGAGAGTTACATAGGGCAGAATGGTGCAGCTAATTCATTGTTAGAGTTAATGATCTATTTTACATTCTGTTCCAGTTGATGTCAGGAGGGGCAGCCTGTTGGCAGTGCCTAGGGTAGAGGATGTAATGGCCAGAATGAGCTGGAGCCTCGAACTTGGCAGCAGAAGGAGCTGTGGGTGGGCGGCAGGGAAGTGGACTGATGGGGGACGGAGCAGGGAGGCGGAGGGCATGGTCCTCTTTAGTGAGGCGAATTGCTTTGACCAGCCGAGCTTGGCAGAGGTTCACCTCTCTCACCCCAGTCAAGAGAAGGTTTAAATGAAGATGGCTGTAGAGGGGGGAAAGACTAAAGGACACTTCTGAAATACAAGAGGAATTCTTCGAGGAACTGGATAAAGGGAAGTAGGAATAACTGGGTTAACTCTTTCCTTTACCACTTCCTTTATAATTTAGTCGAGAGATCATGGCCATCAGTCTGCTCATTAAACATGTTGAAGCTGAAACGTTATTGCCTTTTGCTATGCTTTTCAAACATGATTAGGCAATTACATAATTACACAGTTAATGATATAATTATTCACATATCTCTCTTCAGAATAAGACTGTGTTAAGAAAGCTAGTATTAAATTCAAATTAGAAAAAAAATCTACTTACACATACTGATGTAAATCTACAATCCACATTTTCTGCCACATTCCAAACTTTCATGAGCTACACAATTGTATAAGTCACAGTTTTGCTTTCGCTGGTGAAAAACAGCAAGTAAAGGGTTAACTATTCACCTTTCTGTCTTTCCACCCAGCCTCACTCTAACCATCCTTCTGCTGAGTGCCACAGTTTCTCCGGATCTCCAGACCCTGGCATGTTTGGCAGACGGCGGAAAGGATGGAAGAAGCCTCAGTGAGCTCCCAGCATATGCTGCACTGTGACAGGGATTAAGAGACGCGATGTCCTGGGTTGGCAATGCTGGTCCATGCTGAACTTCTGCCAGACGTCCTCAGATTAGCCATTGTCCAGGATTGTTCTTTATAGGTCTGCCTGATCTAGACGTTACCCAGGCCAGGTGTTAGAAATAGGTCACTGTAGGTACATTATTCAAATGTAGTTAAATAAGTACATACAAACCTGACAATCATGTAAAGATGAAAATATACAACAAAACTGTCCATACAATGATAATTTCATATTAAATTAAAATCATGACAAAATAACTCATCTTATTACAGTCACGAACGATTTAATGTTTAGAATTAGCACTTTGAAAGAAATTCTCCGTTTTAATGAGCTACGAGTGGGAAATAATGAACACTGAATTTCACTGAGATTTTATTACTGCTGGTGAAAACTGAGACTTACAATGGTCAACATCTCATGCTTTCCTGAGACTAATAATATCCTGCCGGTCTAGCCTTCATTCTATTCCAAGCCTATTCATATTTTTTTCAGAATTAAAAAGGACGGTGCAGATTGTCTGTCATGCCCTCTGCATGCGGCATATGCTCTAAATTACACAGTTGATTAATCATATGTACATCATATCAGCTCATTGACATTTCTTTCTTTTCATTTAAAGCCTTTCATGAACATTAATATTCATGTGCAAATACAGTAAGAGATGCATGAAATATAAGTCGTTCACATTTGTTTCTGCTTGCTTTAGTTTCCCATTGCAAAATGCAAATCAAATGTGTCACCTTGTTCAACCCACCTCTGCTATACCAGTTCTATCTATACCAGGCGGAAAAGTGAAAGACAATGCAGGATCCTGACCGTCAGCAAGGTGGGTTATGGCTGTCTGTTGTAAATGCTGTCTCTTCATCACAGAATGGAGCAGGAACAGAAGGAAAGAAGCAGAGGAATACTGTGGTCCCAATCCATTGTGCCCACAAATCAACTCTAGTGGGCTTGAGCTGCGTACTGATAAAGCCAATGATACTGAATAGAGAGAGCAACACAGTGGCACAAGGGTAAGCTGGCCTACATTTCCACAGCTGACCTAACTAAAATTCAGTTGCCTATGTTTAGATACCTGCTTGAGGACACCAGAAATTTAATGTATATGCGTGCATAGTGTGATGCACGTTGACATGCACAAACAGAATATCTTATGGCGCTTTTCTACTGGCACAGTATCTCTTATATCACTGCTTTCTGATTGGTCAAAATGTCATCACAGCATTGGAAAGAGGTAATTTGTAAAAAAAACATCAACGGAGATACAAACTAACAACTGAGAAGTCATCAAAGTGCAAGCACTACTGTCTGCTTGGGCTGAAGATATATTTCAGTGGGAGTTTTCTATGACACTAACAAATTTATCTTTAAAGCTGTGAGAAAAGTGAAGGTGTATAAGGCCACCGCTAACAAGTTAGCTGGGTTCGGTTTTCATCACACAGCTAAAGAATACAGAAAAAATAAATAAATTCAAACAAGACTACAAATAAAAGATTACAATATCAAATGCAGCTCAGACAGAAAAACTTTCTTTTCCAACACTGTTATCGGGTTGAGATACACTGGAAAATCAAAGTATGCTGCAAGTTCATCGCCGTTGCAGAACAGTTTAGGTACAGCGTGGTTCCTGTATGCCTATGGAAAAGTGCCTTTAGGAAGAGCACTTAGGAACTGCAACAGTAGTTAATTCTTGAGGCATCCTTGGGCAGCCCAATCATATTGCTCGTGGTCAACTCAGGGTAGTGTCTTTTAAGTTGGCAGTCTGACTGTTTGTTGACAATGACAGTTTGCCAGATGGACTGGGACCTAGAATTACGTTCCTTAGCTTGATCTGACCGGCCTCCTCCGTATGTAAAAGCTCAACCAAAGCCATATTCATTTATAAGAAACACTTAGTAGAAGCTTAATCTTGCTGGTGTGCAGCTACAAGCTGTAGCCCATATGTTGCCATACACAAGTTACACCTCCTCATCAGTGGTCAGTTTCTGGCGGCAGAACTGCCCTTGGCTGGATATTCTTGGCTGGTGGACTACTCTCAAGCTAGCGGTGACACTAGCTTGTGAATAATGACTCATTCTAGGATTATACACACTATCACAGCAATACTATGGCAGTGCCACTCCTGTAGTAAGAATGGAGAATCTCAGTATTTGGTCAACGTCTGTCTCGTCAGAAACAGACCACTGATGTCAACAAATAAGCTACACTGTAATTGTACACCTATATAAAGAACGTTCATGAAGAGGCTTGTGAGTGAATAGCACAATGGGAGCCTCTAATAATGTGGATAGTTAGTATAATTATTATATATATATATATAAATATATTAACAAATATTTCCATGACAATACTAATAACATACACTGCTAAGACTATGCAAGTGACCACATGGCCACACAAAAGAATGTGAGGAATTTACAGCATTTAGATTTTTTCAGGAACATTTTATATATATATTTTATATATATCTGTCTGCAATACATTTAGGGCTTTAGACAGACCTTAGAGAGAAACAGTAAATAACACTGGTGAAACTACAACATAAAGACAAGATCAGAAAGCTGTAAATAGTAAAGCATACAGCACATGAGTGATAAAGAAACAGAAAACTGCATGTGCTAGACGAGTGCAGTGCACCAGAGGGACACAGTGTTCCACTAACATATCGTTCCGTTCATCCTTCCCTGCTCACTGCTCCATTATCTCTCTTGAATAAGTGTGCCTCCGCTGTGAAAAGCAAGACTGGGTATAATGACTACTTCAAGGTGCATCAAAACCAACAAGGCCCTTATATGGCCTTGCAGGCATGACACCTTATAAAACTGAAGAGGAAGTTTTGACCATGAAGAACAGTCATTCATATCACTGCCTTTATGTAGGCCCTTACTAAACACAAGGTTACAAGGCTTTCTGAGCAGTTTAAAGAGAAATGAGTCTTGAAATAAACTGGTCACACACAATGTGCCGCTCGCCAATTCTTACCAGAGGCTCAGAGGCTACAGTGATATTGTGAAGGCAAAACCTTTGGTGGCATTGCTATGCTTTCTCTTATCACTGAAGAGTTTGTTTGTCTACATAGTTTAGGAATCATATTTTAAAGATGTTTTACCACAATCAATACTTTAAATGGTATTGTACTGCAGTCAATACTTTCAAAGGCGTTTTTATTACAGCTTTTTTCTAACTGAATTATGAAAGTGACAGTCGACAGATGTACAGCAGTGTTACATTAGATTTTCTAACTTGCCCTCTATTTCGTGGGTGTGACTCTAGTGTGAAAAGGCAGGTGGGAGTTTTCCCTGACCCAGCTACTCTGTCTTTTCAGATAAGGGCACCTTCCTCATGCCACTTGCTGGGATTGCACAGGGTGCCAGGCACTGAATAGAAAGACTGGACAGCTAATGCAAAGCGGGAAGGGGGCATTGCTCCCCTTCTGTGTTGCCCAGGGGAGGCTCCAGGCTTAATTGTAATGCAAAAAAAGAGCCACTCCAGGCCAACACAACAGTACAACTAAAAATAATAGCGGGAGGGTAATAAAACTGCAGTGGGGACACTTCCCATATTACAGAGCAAAAAACCCCCAAAGCCCAGGATGCTCCGCTGCTCTTCTGGCTCCAGCCAGCTTCATCATAGTGCTTGCTGAGAGAGGAGAGGACTCACACTGTGCATGCACACAGTAACACTCCAACAGTCCAAAGATCACCTTCACATCATCAATCAATGACTCAGATTGGCTAAGCCGCATTTGAAGCCACTGTAAAATATTTGACATACATTTGACCGCACACATCAGCTGAGTTAATGCGCCAAGTGATGGAAATCTGTTGTGCTGTTCATTGAATTATCTTGCTTTGCTTGGCAACCATGGACAAAAATTAGCAAAGTACATTGATCAGTATTTGTAGAGTGGTTGTGATTATCACTGATAAATTCAGTTATTTATAGGTATGCTTGAAGATATGTTTTTTCACCTTTTCGTAAAAGCAATAATCACTTTATTATTACAACGTGAAATCTCTCTGTTGTTAGGTTTAATCATTTTTTCGTCAAATTTACTTGATAATGTTTCAGTGATTATACTGATGTGTGCCCTGTTTTCCAACAATATCCAGTTTAAAGAATGTGTCAAGACCATAGGCATCACTTAAGATGGGGACACTGGGAAAGCTGAGGATGCTGGAGTGATTTACCCACCACTGTTTATCAAGGGCCATTTCATCCTCGCCAGTTTTTGAAACGCCCCCATACCCAATAGACAAATACTCCCTAGAAAACAGGAATGAACTGGGAGTATAAAAAGTATAAAATCTGAAAGAATACTATACATGCCAAGTGTAAGAAGGGTTAAGAGCAGAGCAGTTCAGTTCAGTTAAGCCCTCTGTTGTCAGTCTAGATACAGTAGTATACAATATACAGTATACTATATAGTATACATAGTACATAGCTATGCTATTATCAGCTATCATTCCAGTGACCACTAGTCATTGGTTGCAACAGCAATGGTCACTTTATGATATCTATCATTTCACTGACACTGTTGGGTGACTTCTCTGCTTAGACATATCTACTTTTGGCCAAAATTTCCTTTTTGGCAGGGCTAATTGTGCCCCATATACAAAAACTGTTTTTTTTTGTTGTTTTTTTTTCCATCCCCCTCCTAGTTGACAATTTTTCAATGACCTTACCCCCGGCAACAAATTTTTGTTGATAACCCCCTAACCTGGCCTTCATTTTAACACCTGCATCTTGAAAGGTCTCTGCACAGACATGGTTTTCATAATGTAAAAACCTTAATGGCTTTGGTTAACCTCCAAGTGAATCAGGTGTTTCCAGGATTAATTTATATGATAATGCTTTTGCTTCAGGTTTTATTACTAGAATACAATACTACACAGCAACACATCATTTTGTTCTGTTAAACTTTTTTTAACAGAAGAAATTACCAATGATGTAAACATCATTTTCTTTGCAAATCAAACAGGAACGTCTCCGCCTTTACACATATCCAGCTTTTCATTAAGATGGCTCAGACTTTTCAGTGTGTGGTTTGGGTCATAGTATGACTTACTGTGGGCTATAAAATGAAAAAAAAATAAAATAAATAAAAATCTCTTCACTACAAGCAGTCATTTCAGACACCAGGACTGCTACTCACAAAGCAGTCATAGAGAGGACTGATCTTGGATCATAGTCCACCATATTTATGATAGACGTTGTCACAAAATCTCCATCTCCTGAGGCGGTTTGTGAAAACAGACCATGCTGTCGAAGGTGGCTGCCTGAGGCGTTCGGCTACGTGGTGAAGTTTTGTTCATTTTGATAGCTCACAGTCATACCGTGTATTAAACTGCGCTGACAAGTCAGCACCACCTTAAGTTTAAGCAGGTTGAGAGTTTTAGTGATGTATTTATGTAAAAGATTTGGGTGACTATTGACTTTGTGTTTGTTGGCAACATTAGCCTTAAAGCTGCAGTTCTAAAATAAAGAAACTAAATTTGCATTCCAAACATATTATGACTGATCAAATACTTTTGAGTTAAGTGGAAAATTGGGTAAATTTGAGGTTTTGCAAAATGATTCCTTTAAGGAGTTAAAGAGTGGAGGGCTGTTTCTACTTTTTGGTGACAGTGATCCCTGCCTGTTTCACAAATATTCATGCTTAAACAGTACAGCATGGATCAGTTCCATTGCATGTGTCAGTCAGTTGTGGATTACTGGTGATGTGTTATTCTCAGACAGAGGAACAGCGAGACAGGGAGAGAGAGAGAGAGAGAGAGAGCTGGCCCAGTGGAGCGACAGACACCCTGTCCTAATGGTCTGTGCGGGGTGTGTTTGGGTTTTCAGCATACGGCCCTGCTGTCATGCCGTCGTTTCCCTCCGCCTAATGGGCCGGCAGCCTATCCCTGGGTAAGGAACTGTGAGCATGTGTTTAACACGAGCGAAAACTACCACAAATTAAAGTCAGCATTTTTCTCTCCCTTTCATCCTCCTCCCTTCTTCCTCTTTTTGGTTGCCCCCCAGCTCCCCCCAACCCCCCCGCCTCCCCACCTCTCTGCATGTGGCCCCACAGGGTAGACCGATGGGGCTCTCTAGTGAGATGAAAGCGTGCTTAATTCTCCTTTTGTTTGCTACTCTGAGTTTAAAAGTCCTTTTCCTTTTCTACAGGCTCTCACACACTTTTTTCCCCTCTTAGTAGGACTAGTGTATCAACCACCCTTCATCACACACACGCGCGCGCACACACGCTCCACAAACACACAAATACCCATGCACGCTTCCTATCTGCCTCCTCCAAGCCTAAGCGTCAGTATAATGTTTAGAAAAGATTTGTGAAGCCGATAGGAGTCTCAGTGGGCAATTGCTCAAACTATGAAAGTTTCATTTTCTTGGGCTTCATACATCAATCGGAATGGCGCTTTGTCTCTTGCTGACAGAGACAACAATAGCATATTTATTTTTTAAATAAATTTGCCTCCCCAAGCAAGACTAGGTAGGTATGATAAGGCCTCTCTCTCTCTCTCTCTCTCTTCATTCACTCAGACATGCACACACACTCGCCCTATCCTCTGCTCTTTTCCAATTGGTCCTTGTCCAGCCCACTACCTTTATTTGAGTTAGCATGTTTTTTTGTTGTGAGATTTATCTCTCTCTCAGACTGTCACACTTCTCTGTGACTGAAGTCAGTGGCGCAAATAATTCCGGTCCAGCGCTAGGATTTAATCCAGCTGTCCTGGGGGATCTCTCCAGACTAGAAAGAAACTGCTGTTTTTTTTTCTTTTCTTTTTTTAATCTTTTTTTTTTTTTTAGTTCCAGTAGAGACAAAGGGGCATGATTCACTCTAAACTGTGTTTTCACATGTTGCAATAGATTTGTAGTGTTCCACATGAAAGGAGTCTGCCCATAAAGAGGTGATCTTTTGCACGTTTACAGCCTTCTTAAGGTTAGAAAATATTCAGCAGGATGGTGTAATGTTTTGGTACCTGTTTAAAAGAGCATTTCTACATTTTCTTATTTTTTGCATTTTAATTTTTTCTCCTTTGTCCATTTATTTGTGTATTTTTATGTACCAAACAAAGTGGTAGTCAAAACGCAACCAGTCTTCAAAACCCCATTTATATTTTACAGTTAAACATGCCATTCTTGTTTCCTTGCCTTTAAGACAAATATCTTATTGCTGACTGAAACCCAGCCACTGGAGGTGAACAAGAGAGTGTGTTTCTTAGCACCGGTCCCAAGCCTAGGTAAATGGGGAGGGTTACGTCAGGAAGGGCATCAGGTGTAAAACTTTGCCAATTATGCAAACCACCAGAAAATTTCCCATACTGGATCAGTCAAGCCCAGGTTAACAATGACCACCACCTGTACTGTTACCTGACAGGGTGCTGGTGGAAATTGGACTACTATTGGCCAAAGAAGAAGAAGAGGGGGGAAGGCACGTCCGGAGGCAGGAGAGTAGAAGTGAGGGTGGGGACTTTGAATGTTGGCAGTAGGACAGGTAAAGGGAGAGAGCTGGCTGATATGCTGAGTAAGTAAGTAAGTAAGAAAGTAAGAAAGAAAGTTTATTTGTCATTGTACCAGGTACAACGAAATTTGAAGTGCCTAAAACAGTGCATTAAAAAGAGAGCATATAAAACAGGTAAATAAAAACAATAATAAAAGCAATAATTAATTCATTCACACAAGCATACATTCAACATCAACATCACACAAAAACATGCATCGGAGATTATATACTGGCAGCGTTAATTGAAGCTACTGTAGTGGGATAAAAGCTGTTCTTAAGTCTATTTGTCCTTGTTTTAATGCTTCTGTACCGTCTTCCTGACGGGAGCAGTTCAAAGAGTGTGTGTCCAGGGTGAGAAATGTCCTTTATGATGTATTGTGCCTTCTTGAGGCACCGGGAACTGTGCAGCTCCTCCAATGTGGATAGGGGGCAGCCGATGATCTTCTGTGCGGTTTTAATAACCCTCTCGACCGCCCCCTTTTAGGCCATTGTGCAGCTGCTATACTACACGCATATGCAATATGTCAAGATGCTCTCAGTGGAGCACCGATAAAAGGACACCAGCAGTCTCTGGGAGATGTGATTTTTCCTAAGAACCCTCAGGAAGTACTAGAGTTGAGCCGGATACTCGGCTGAAACGAGTATCCGGTACAGATAAAGCACTTTTGACGAGTACGAGTATCATACGAGTAATACGAGTCAATATCTGTGCTCGGATTGAATAAAAATT
>JBBPCZ010000148.1:19174040-19196707 GCA_037974445.1 Brycinus macrolepidotus | reverse complement strand
AGCTTCATCCACCATATATATATATATATATATATATATATATACATCTCCTCCGATGCGGGGCCCTTACATAGCGCTCTGTTTCCTTGTTGAGGGTGTTCAATGATAGGGCGCAGGTGTGCCTGCATTCCTTAGTCCGTCCTCTGCCATATATATATATATATATATATATATATATGGCATATACATATATATATATATATATATATATATATGCTCTTAAATAGATTATCTGGTTAAACTCAGGGTCAGGTTTAATAGGTTGAGAATTCTTTCAAAAATTCTGCATAATTAAATACATCATCAAAGACATTTAGAGTGATTTGTTAGGAAATGCTCCATTCTTACTGAGAGTGAATTGATCACAGTGGAGGTGAATGGAAACAGACATCTAAAGTGTCTCCTACAGCAACCCCAAGGTTGTGGATTGTTATGAAATTGCTATAAAATGTCATTTCCAGAAAGCTGAGATGCTGTTTTATAATCATTTTGTAAAAAGCGTTTGACCCAAAACATAGTTTGCAAAATATATTTATGGCTGATATCAGGTACATCCAAGGAGTATAAATAATAATATGACCCATCAAAAAACTTTTGTTGTTGTTGTTTTTGATGTACCACTCTTTTGCTGTTATCAGCATTACATGTTCAGAAGACACATGTAGGTTTAATGGTTATTGTGACCAAAGTAAATTTAAAGAAAAGGCATCATTTTGGATCAGGACTGGTTTATTAAAGGAATCATTCAGTATTTTTTTTTCCAAAATATCATTTTTACTTAGAATAATGACATTCTGTTAAATGGTCCAGACACTCGCTTCAGTGATTCAGGTTTTATTTAAAAATCTTTTACAGCAGGAAGTTTCCCCAAGAGGCTTCCAATAGAGATTACCAGTAAATGAGTACATCAACATGCCAAATACAGTATGTTCCAACCTGGCAAGATAACAGTCTGTCAACACATGTTCTGAGCTTCTGAAGATGATTTAGGGCTTTAAACCTAATTTAGCTTTAGTTTAGAAAGCAGTAATTTAATGATGGTGGTTGGTCTTTTACCAGGGAAATTTTTCTTCCTTGTTTTCCAATCACAATAAAATCTGGCACAGAGAAATGCTAACAGGAAGAAGAAGATGGGATGCCTGAATGAGTTTAAAACTTTATTGAAATTTAACACTGATCACACACATAAGAAACAGATGTTGAGCTTAAGGCACAGTGAACAGACCAGACAAAGATATGCTGAAAAATGAGGGCTATAAAGGTTGGAAAGAGGAGTGGCAACCCTATAAAGTAGATGGGACTAGGAGTAGACATGGTGGAGTAGGCGGAGCCAAGATCGGAAAACCCACAGGAAAAGAGGTGCCTTGCCAAAATCTTTGTAAAAGTCTCAAATCTGCTGGAATCTCAAGAGAATGTACATCAAGTCTTTTCTCAGATTTGGCACCAAAGTGATGGAACAAACTTCCCCTGACTGTCAGAACTGCTGAGACCCACCTCTTTACTGAGCACCTTGAAGAACAGCTACATACTCATGTCATAAACTAACTTAATTAATACAAACTTCACCAAAAAAATCTCTGGTGGAGTGCTTACTTCTTCTCTGGTAGAATCTTAGACTTAAAATAAAGAGCAGCTAGAAGACTAAGTTTACTAGTGTGAGGGGCGTGTTTCCTTGTGAACTACGAGGCACAGATATATGTCGCTCTGGATAAGAGCGTCTACCAAATGCTGTAAATGTACAATAAACGATTCTTAATAGCAGTTTAAGTCATTTAAGTTTTACAGTTTTAAGGTTTTGTTTCCATGTGAACTCATGTCTGGTTAACCTCCATTCGAAGCCCAGCGAGGATACTCTTAGTTGAGGAAAATTTGCAAAACAAATCTTAACATTCAAATCTCATACTGATTACAATCACTAATATAGACTGATCACTAAAACAGATTTCTTTCATTTAACCTTTTATTTCACAAGTTAGATCTTTCCTCACATGGCAAGAAGCTGGCCCATGCTTTTGTTTTTACATGACTAGACTACTGTATTGCTTTAATCTCAGCGTTGTCTAAAATGGGCATACAACTCATTCACAATGCTGCAGCCAGAGCACTAACAAATATAAATACAAAACAACTTAACTGTTTTAACATCATTGCACTTGGCTATCATTCTTGTTCTGACAACATAAACCAGTACTGAAAGTACCACCTGCACCTCATTTAAAATATTACAAAACACCATTAAACCACCAAATAATAATCATAATTTTGAGCACTGCATCTATCAGAATAAGACTCAATGGCACTACAGCCACTCATGCAGTCTGAAAATAGGTGCATGTCATTGTAAATGTATCTGCTTGACTAGATAGGACCTCACTGTGGGCATTGGCATGATGCAGCAGGCTGTGGAGCATCATTTAGAAGCTAATGAGCTGCCAATGAACTCATCACCAGTGGTTTGTTAGCATTTGTGATGGCAGGCATGTGTATGTGCAAGTTTATATGGCAGTATGTGACTCATAACAATCCCTTGGTGTCTGTATGCCCCCCCCCCCCCACCCTCTTTCTACCCCATTAACACCCATAATGTGATGCCTCCTGTCACTGGCCGTTCTGGCCATTAATGAGAGCTGCTTTGATTAAAGCAGAGAGGCATTTAGGCCTGCAGTGAGCTGGCATCATTCGGGGCAGTAAAGGTAAAAAGCCCGTTGGCGAAATCTCATAAAATACTTAGTGCATTGTAAAATTTTAACACTTTACTTATACGCCATTACATCAGCAATCACTTTCTCGGCTCGCAGACTAATAAGACACAACGTCGTAAAGTCATATGTGATCAAGCCAGATATTTGGTTCAAAAGTGATGTCACAGAAATGTTTAGTTCATAGGCTGGCAAGAAGACAGACTGCTGAATGCATGTGAAATATCTCTGGACATGTCAGAGGAGATTAATGTGGCTTTTACTTCACAGGCAGCCGCTGCTGGGGATACATGTGCATATTCTAGCATATTATAGACTTGCTTAGGCCTGTAAAGCATTTTTTTCCCCAGTTGGTTGGTTTGTTTTGGGTGTGCGACAAAAATGGACCCTTAAAAAGCCACTATGTAGAGGAGCTATGTTAGTTCATTAACCAGTCATCCTTAACCCTTAGAACTCTTAAGAAATCTGATTTCAACGAGTGAAAACGGTGTAAAACAGTCTAACACTGGTGTTTGTTCTCCTATACTCTCGCCACCGCTCAGCCGCTCTCTGGACCCCCCTCCTTATATGGGTTTTCCCCACACACTATCCTGAAAGTTAAAAGATCTTGTGTTTTTTTCCATTTGTTTTTAAGATCTAGAATTAAAGAAATGTGGGCATTTTTGGTCTTTATGGCCATTTGCGTATGATGCCATTTTTAAAACCCCAGTAGCGGTTATTATGATAACATGTTTTTAAATTACAATAACTTTGGTTCTACGTTACACCAAACAGAGCTCAGCAAGACATCTGACACCTGGAACATCAACACAAAACAGGAGGACTTCCATATAAGGAGTTGTTTTCCTGAATGATTACTATTTATCATTTGTTGCACTTTCGGGACGGATCCATGCTGTTATGGGTTAACCAGGGTCACAGGAAGTGCTGGAGCCTATCCCAGCAGTCATAGGGCAAAAGGCAGAGAAACGGCCTAGACAGGTCGGCAGTCACCCACACTTTTACCTAAGAGCTCTGGCAGAAACCGAGAACATGCAAACTCCACACAGAAAGAACCCCCAGCTGCCCTAGCCAGGGATCGAGCCCCAGACATTCTTGTTTTGAGGCAACAGCACTACCTAGTGTGCCACCATACCGTTCTACTATACTAGTTAATAATGAAAATTTCATGTGTGCATGACCTGTTTCATTGCACCACTGTGTGATTCACAAAAATTATGCAGTATGATGAAGATCTTCAGCCCCTGTATGAGGATAGTTAAAGAAAAGATTGAAAACATTCAGCTCAAAATGAAAAAAGTAAAGGTTATGACCTAGGCCGCTACCATCGATAACAAAGATGTAGAAGTGGTGGACGGCTTTTGGCTGCTTAGATCAATTATTAACACAGGATCCAGCAGTCAAGAAATCCAACACAGACCGGCACTCGGCAGAGCAAGGATGAAGAAGCTTGAAAAGATCTTCAAATGTAATGACAAACAAAGATGAGAACAGTCCAGGCTGTAGTCTTTTTTGTAGTCTTCTCTTCTGAATATGAAATATGGGCAATAAAAAAGCAGGACAGGAAAAGTAGTGATGCCTTTACACTTTGCTGTTGGTGAAGACTTTTAGAAGTACTTTAGACGGCAAAGAAAAGAAACAAATGGATCCTTGATCACATCAATCCTCACCTCTTGCTCGAAGGCCAGACAACCAAACTCTCTCCTATTTTGGGCAGACTATGAGAAGAAGCATTTCATTGATAAAGACAGTTATGTTTGGAACAGTTGACGTTGAAAGAGGAAGCAGACAGCCAATAACAAGATGGATGAAGACAAACAGAGGAAAAAACAAGCCATCAAGACAGAACATTCTGTCTTAATGGCTATTCATATAGTGGCTAAGAGTCAGAATCCACTTGACTTCTCTGGAAAAAAAAAAAGAAGTAATAACGGTTGGAAATTTAAATAGAAAAAAATCTTTAATGCCAAGTGTGGAAATGTTTTGTCCTTACAAACATGTTCTTTTACAAATTGATCCAGAAACGTCCATAATAGTTTACAACTGGAATATCAGTTTATTAAATTGGATGCACATGTTCAATATTTCTGTTTATTTATTTATATTTATTTTATATTTATTTATATGGACAATATAAAGAGGGAAAATGAGGTCATGGGTCAGCAGAGACCAGAGGTATACACTTAAGGGTTAAGGTACCTCACTGCTGTGTGTGCAAGTGTGTGTGTGCCAGTGTGTGTGAGAGAGAGACGGGGTGACACTCAAGCCTGATTAGTTCTGTGCCAGTGGTTTTGAGTCTGGTATACAGCTGAACCCACACATATTAAGCAACAGAACACGGAGGTTGTGTGTTATCATTAATAACGGTATAGCTGTGATAAACACTGTAAAAATTAATATTTAATATTTTGGATTTTAATGGGTTTTATATTTTGTTTCGTTATTATTTGAAGTTCAGCCCAGAAATGAAATGTTTTAGGTCAAAGTACAGTTTTGCAAGGAAGAAGCAACATCATTTCAAAAAAATGAAAAAAATTCCAGCAAGTTCCATCAGCATACAGCCCAAACAGTAAAGTAACTGATAAACCAGATGGACCAATGTGAGTGGAGGAGAATAGAAGCTACAGGCTATATGAAAACATCCATAAGATTAAAAGATGTATAGGTGACGTTATTGTCGACATCAACACAAATTATTGTTTTTATGCAACATTCAAATTAGTTGAGACAAATAGACCCTACTAGATACAAACAGGTTAAATCGCTGCACCACAACTACACAAACTACTAACAAGTTAACAAAACAAGCTTTCTGTTGCATGTGCGAAATTCACAAGTGTTTCATTGTCATGAAAGACTAATGTCACACAGTGTTAGAACATTCTTTCATATACACTAGTTTGGAATTTTCTAGGTTAGTTTATGGCACTTTTCCACTGGCACAAGAAACCGTGCTACAGCTGAGCAGACTGCATCACTGCCTTCTGATTGGTCCAAATGTCATCACAACGTGGAAAGAGGCCATTGTTTTTCGGAGCGAAGGTTTGTATTAAAGCTCACTAGCGTATGTGTTTGGTACAGAAAAAGAGAGTGGATGGAGAACATGAACATGGATGAGGTGCCGTTGACTATTTCTGGCCCACATTTGAACAGAATACATTCCTCACAAGGCTGGGAGGACAAATCTAATGCTCCATCTCCAGCGTCAGCAGTGCCGCTGCCCAACCTGACGCAGATAAGAATGTCGTGGTGGATGTCATTTTCACTCAATAGCTCCCTTCCTATTCGACAGGTCTGCAGTGGGCAAAGCTATGACTGGATGGTGCCTGTGATCCATTTTAATTCAAATACACTGGGAAATAAAAACAGCAGCTTAGAGAACAAGATTGGGTCTTTTTTTATGACCCAAAATACGTTTACCTTTACTATGAGAAGATCAGCCTTATCGTAATTACATCATTCTCACCATTGACCTAAACAGTAATCCCCCCCCCCCTCTCTCTCTCTCTCTCTCTCTCTCTTTCTCTCTCAGACTTACTCACACAAACACACACACAAAACGGATGAGTAGGAATGTTATGAAAATGTGTATGTTTGTTAGGAGAAATTGTTCAAGAAGTGAATTGGTTGTATGTGTGTGTGTATGTGTGTGTGTGTGTGTGTGTGTGTGTGTGTGTGTGATATATACATATATATATATATATATAGAAAGAGAGAAAGTCAGAATTTGTAAAAGTTCTCTAGAGAAACTCATCTGCACACTTGGCTGAAAATGTGCAGAATAACAAAAGCTCTAACTCTGTTTTGCCACCTCTGTGTGTAATTGGCACAAAAAGTGTTTCAAATGTTGATGAGCAGATGGTAGGGTCCTCATGTTTCGAATAGTAAGAGTATTTTAATGAGAAGTAAAACAAAACTCCACTTCCGTAGTTCATCTATCAAAGCTCATGAAAGTTTGAACCGTGTCATGACAACTGCTGTCCATATTAAGCACCACTAAAAGTCTTTTCCAACATGCTTTTACAAATTTGTAAATCTCTCTCTCTCTTTGAAGCATATCCTTGTCTCAGAAATGTTCACTTCAAAAGAAGTCTTCAAGGAGTTCATGATGGCACCTTAGACAGTACAATTACAAGGTTCCATTTTACTAGACACAATTCCTACAATCATGGGGCATTACTTCAGAAATGTGCATTTATGTTTGTTGGGATGTTGGTATAATTGCTTTGCTGAAAATGGTCTACCATAATAATAATATACTATCACCAGTGGTCGTACAGCAGGGGCGTAGCACCAAATTCTGGCCATGGGCCCCCGTAAGCTCGAGGTTCAAAACTACCTACAACTAACCTTACTACTAATCTAAGAACTCTTATATGTATAACAAAAAAAGCCTTATTACACAACTTCTCTGAATTTCTGTTTTATTTGCAGAATGCTTAAAAGCTAACAGTAGATGCCACCAAAGGTAGCCTGAGAGAGAGTATGAGGGAGATGATGTTGATACTGTTGCTGTAGGTGCAGTGTTTGTAGCTTTGGCCTTTGCTCTGGCTGCAGATCAGCTTTAATTATAGTGCAGAGCTTCAAAGCCCTGCAGAAGCTCTCGGAGCCCAGAGGGAGCAGCACACAGCATCTGAACCAGTGCAAATGAAAGTCATCAATCAGCAGAGGATTCCACGTTTAGCCACTCACACACCTGCAGTCACCCCCCCCCCCCACCCACCCCCACCCCTGCTCTCCCATTGCAGCAGGTAAGTGGACCACCAGCAGTGGCTGGACCGAGGGGACTCACAAAATTTGGGACTGGAAAAAGCAATGACCAACACAGTGGTGTAACTATTGACAGTGCACGTGTGGCAATCACAGTGTGCCCATGGAGACTGGGCGCCCTAACATCTTCACTGAACCCCTTATATCAGTAGTTAAACCCAGAATCATGAGTAGCTCTGAAAACATTGTAGGGTGGTAATGTAAGTGATATAAAAGGATATAATACATGTAATACATTGATATTCAATGATTTACAGAGCTCTATACAGACACAGAGCACAAAACATGAATGGTGTGTGTGTGTCACATTAGTTACAGCATTTAAAAGGAACAATTTTCAATTTTCTGCATGGTTTAGAGATTTAATTTTATGGTATATTCAGTGGAAGTGTAGGAAAGTTCTGAAGGATTTCTGCATTCATTTATTCTGTTTCATAAATGAAACCTGCTATATTTTACAGACACGTGCATACACACATGCACGCGCACACACACACACACACAGGTGGGCACACTGTAACACACCTGTCAGCGTTCAGGTGGGTTTGACAGCCTGGTTAAAATAATTAAACTCTCTTGAATATGTTTATAAAAGATGACATATTATTGGTTCACTGTGTGAATACTGGCCTAATTAAAAGAGACACTGCTGGGAGAAGGCTGCAGCGCGGCAGGCCAGGCTCGAGCCACACACACCACACATGCTGCACAGAACCGTGAAGGTGAAGCCCGCCCAGCCTCACGTAGCACACACTTCAACATGCCTGTAACACACACACCTCAGCGGGGCTCCTTCTCACATGTGACCTTTACACACATGATGGGATTTCACATCCGTGGATGGCTTAGCTCACTTTTGACAGTTGTTGATGGATCATCCATGAGAGCCTGCTGAAGAATTTATGCATATTTAGTTTAAGAGCATGTCAAGAATTGAGAATAAAAAGTAAAGCAGCACAAAATGGACACATTTTAGAAACGAAAATACAAAAAAATCTCGACCTAAAAAAATCTGTTTCCCCCCTTTCCCCAAAAGTAGTTTGTCAGCCAAGACAAGTCCAGTTACAGATCACAGTGTCATACACTGTCAGAAATCACATAAGCGAGAGCTTACATAAAAACTCAACACAGTTTGAGACAAGTGTGTGACCATTTAGGGTTCTGTTTGCACAGAGCTGATTGATTTAAATTTCCATTACTTTCTATTTAGCTCCAGTGCAAACCTAAAGGAAACAGTATGGCTTGGCTGGTTGACTACATTTGGGGTACAGCAAAAAAAAAAAAAAGTATTACCAGATGCACTATTAAATAAAATGTATTGTGCAGGAAATTTTTTTACAGATGCAATGAAAGGATATTCATTCTTATTTTTCTTAAACTTAAAATCTTTTGCTTTGTTTTTTTTTTTTTTTTTTTTTTTTTAGATATTTCTGTATAATTACCGCTGGAAAGTGGGAGCAATGACATGACTTAAAAGCATCAATTTAAAGATTAAGCAAGGGAATTACATTGTCATTTCTTATTCATTAAAAGTAATTTTTCATATGCAGATCTTCTCACTGTGGGATCTTTGAAAGCCCAAAAAGAGAAAATGCAACATTATTACCACAATTAGCATTACCACATGCACTGAAAGAGCATACTATATGTTGTAGTTGATTATTATATATTTTTATATTTCTGTAAAATTAGCTCAGGAAAATTATACCTTTTCTGTATCACACACTAAATATTATCACAACTGTGTCTCAGCCTGGGCAGTTTCCCTTTGATAAGTAAAAATAAAATACACAATGTGATAAATACATGAGATGAATTCGTAATTAAATCAACACAAAGCAGCTTTCGCCCTCTGCAAGTCACTTGAACTTCTTAACTTCTCCCCTGCTTCTGGCTTCAAAACACCCGAGTTATTTTTACTCTTCTAGAATGTTCCAATTAAAGAGCACAATTCCTCGGTGAGTCAAACGCCCACAGCTGGGCAGGGTAATTACGCCACTGGTAATTAAATATTCATTTGAACAATCAGAACTACGGGGGGTTTTGTGTCGCTGGGCGGGACGAGGCTTTCTGCAGCTGCTGCGGTGGAGGGTGACCTTTTGAAGCACCTTGAAAGTGTATCTTCTGTGCACTCTCTCTTGCTCTGAGTGTATATGCATGAGTGTGTGTCCATGGGGTCTCCCATTGCCACACATTTTCTAGACCCCAAATTAATCACCAAAGGTCTCCTGCATATCTAAGTTTAGGGTCGATGAAATAATGTAACATATATCATCACTGGCATAAAGGCCGTGTTCTGTTGTGTATAAACAATTCAACTAATTAAAATGCATAATTGTGTGTGATAAAACTAACATTCTACAAAGTGAAACCCCATTTTACCCCATTCAGTGACACTACGGGATAAAGAGGGCCTACCGTGATGGGGCCCCTTTAAATCTTTACTAGGCCTCTCATATAGATAATAATACAATTTCTTTATGACCAGACTTCTTATCTCCCCTGTATTTATTAAGCATCTCATGCACAGTTATTTTCAAACAGATAATTCACATTATTGCTCTCGGGACAAAACTTCATTTTTGTGTTTGTTTCAGCTAGTCTGGACTAATTCAGAAAAATTTCTGACTAATTCCAGTGTGTTCCTATTTGACGTTGGCCTGCTGCCACACTCTTCTTCAGAATATTGCAATATAGACTGCAGGTGAATTTTTATTTAATAGGAGCTACAGAGTAAATTAATTTTGTGTATTTTTGTGCTAAAATAAAACAAATCAGTCCTTGATTTGCAAAAAAAGTGGCACACGGTGATACAGTTATTGTGAAAAAAACCTTTGCTGTACTTGCAAATCAGAGAAATCAGATTATATGGTCATAACTAACAGTTGTATAATTATTATCATTATTATTATTATTATTATTATTATTATTATTATTATTATATAAGAAGAAGAAGAAGAAGAAGAGGAAGAAGAAGAAAAAGAATTATTATATTATTATTATTATTATTATTAGTAGTAGTAGTAGTAGTAGTAGTAGTATTAGTATTAGTATTAGTATGATGATGATGATGATGATGATGATGATTATTATTATTGACAATAACTATACTACTTCTACTACAATAATAATAATAATAATAATAATAATAATAATAATAATAATAACAGTGATTGACAATGTATTCCTTCCTCAGCTGCTTTGAATGGCATACACATATTGTATACACATGCTAGCACAGAACATGCTGGATATGATTTGAACGTTATTCCTGTTAAGTGAATCAGAACCTCAAGACAGAAAAGCAGCAGCTGCTGCAGCTGACAGAGGCACAGGAACGCTTCATTTTATACCGTGTTCGCTGATAACCTTATAGCCACTTCCCCATGGTGAATGTACCTCAGTGCACTGCAAGCTTGTTACAATTCTAAACCTTATTGTACCTATTACTAAAGCGGAGGGAACAGTGGAATATAAACTAGGTTGTCCATTTCTTCTTCCCACAAGAGCGGGCCAACCCGAGGGTCTGGCCGCAATACAAAAGAAAGGCTGTGTCATTCAGCTGGGCACTGGAAAAGTTGCTGACACGGCTAATTTGTATGCAGTAATTGAAGTGGACAGGTGACAGAATAGAGCTCCTCACAGCTTCTGACTCATGCCAAGAAGAGAGAGACAGGTGTGTGTGTGTGTGTGTGTGTGTGTGTGTGTGTTTGTGTGCGTGTGTGTGTGTGTGTGTGTGCGTGTGCGTGATACGATCTAATGAGCCATGTACAGTACCGACCTCTGTGCTCAGACCTAACCCTGAGGTTTTAGGTTAGCAATCCACAAACATGAACTAACCGCTTAGGTCAGTAAGCATTGAGCAGGGGGCTGAGATGTGTAGCCTTAGAAGCAGCTCTCTACCTCTTTATTTATTTATTTATTTATTTGTTTATTTATTTATTTATTTACTTCTTCTTCTTTTTTTTCTTTTAACAGCGGCTTTAAGATCAAAGCAGAAATCTCTGCATGTTGTCCAGTGCCAGCAATTTGGCAACAGAATTCGCCAGACCCCTATATAAGAAAAAGCAAGGTGAATCAATAGGGGCAGGGCGAGGCGTTATGCTCCATCTCACATGTCCAAAGTGTCCCAGAAGTGAGTGAGCGAGTGAGTGGGCGAGCAAGTGAGTGAGCTGAAGGGATAGCAGGGTGCAGGCCTGCCACGTTTTGATTAAATCAGAATGCCTTCTGTCAGGGTTCCGAGGTGACTGCTGGCCAAATTGCGAGTGTCAGAGAGAGATAACATTGCTATGAGTGCAGGCCCTTTTAGCAGAGAGAAAAGCGCAGGGTTACTCTGTTCTCCACCCACGATAAAAGCCAACAGGGACTGACTCACCCTTAAAGAAAAGAGGAGCACGACATGGCTTTCAAGAGCACAGCAGACATCTGAAGTGGGACAAGATATGTGAACGTGTCTACACACAATGCCAGGGATGTCCTTCTGCAGGGAAAAGTCAAAGATGAATGAGACACGTGAAGTTAAATAAACTTAAACAAAACTCCCGGAACTGTTCATTTAACAGACGGACATTGTAACAGCGTTCTCAGTTTCCCTTTTGTCCTCTGGTTTACTACATTTGGTGGTCAAGTTTTATTTTCTTTTACACGTTCAGATGAGTAGATTGTGGTTCTGGTTTTAATACATTGGTGTACAAATGGTGTACATCACAGGCTGCACTGCAAAGTGCTGCACTGTCAAAAGCCTGTTTACCCTCTTAGCCATGGTTTAAAACAGTGGCTCCCAGTTCCTAAGATCATTTCCCAGTACTCTACCTTCAGGGTAGTGAACCGTACTCTGAAGGGGTGGATGTTCACCTGTAGCCCTGCACACTCAATCATTTACATTCTAATAACAGCAAAGAAAGAATTAATATCATGACAAATCATTTTATTTATTTATTTATTTTTCTGTGAGGTCCACCTGTGACATTTTTTTTTCTGTTCTCCAAAAATGTTCATATTTAATTTCTAAATAAACACTTTCAATCTTTCTTTATCCCTTACAGTCTAACAGGCTGTTTTAGGTACCTTTAAGGTCAACATATGTAGACGACATTGGTTCTGATTGGCAGTGCCTCATTTAAAATTCAGTTTGGGCTGAAACACTCAATGTCAAAGTGAACGGGTGGGGATTACTAGCTGTAGGCTGAATACCATGATAAGATATAACGTTAAAACAACTTGCTTAATATTGTGTGATTAAAGCAGCTGTGACCCATGGACACAAGACCTCTGAAGGTGTGCTCTTGTACCTGTTGCCAAATTTGCAGCAGATGTCCTGTAAGTTGGACATCCCTTGATCAGACTGGGATCTGGGGAACCTAGAGGCCAAGTCAACACATGGAACCCTTCATCATGTTCCTCGAACCATTCCTAAACAATTTTTGTAGTGTTTTGCAGGGTGCATTATCCTGCTGAAAGAGCCCATTGGCCTTAGGCAATGCGATTGACATGAAGGGAATCTTCTACCCTTCTATCACAGCCAGCATGAAATTTTTCAGCAATTTATGCTACGGCAGCTCTTCTGTGGGTTCAGAGCACTCACTTCCGACGCACATCAGTGAGCCTTGGGCTCCCATTACTCTGCCTTTAGTCCACCGGCTGTCCTTCCTTGGACCACTTTTGACTATTTAAAGAACCGTATACTAAAAGTTTCTTTTAGGAGTCCAAAGTTTTCTTCAATGGCATTGCTCCAAAGGACACTTGTTGGCATCTTTTGTTTTTAGGAGTGTCAAATTTTATTATGATCATACCAGTTGTGCTTCATGAAAGTTCATAAAATGCACAGTTTTTTGTTTGTTTGGTTATTTTTAATATGAATGTTTTTACAGGTAGCACACATCTAATATAATATATTTAGATGATTAAAAATAATGAAGTGAGAAGGAGTCTGATCCGTTGTTGATACAAAGGAATGAAATAATAGGAAGAATACACAAATTTAACTTCTGGTAGGTACCAACCACAGCATACCGGGAATACCCTAAAAGACCTGCTGCTCTGGAGATCCTCTGAGACATCTTCGTCTTCACCTTGTCAAAGTTCCTCAGATCCTTATATTTGCGCCACATCAATTTTAAGAACTGACTGTTCGCTGGCTGCTAAATTTATTCCACTCTCTGACAGGTGCCACTGTAACGAGATAAGCAATGTTATTTACTTGTCAGTGGTTTCAATGTTCTGGCTGATCAATGTGGGTGTACATATGGGTATAGTGTGATGGTTTTCATGACATAAGAAAAAAAAAAAAAAAACATCACCACTGGTGGTTTGGTGGGTTTTGGTGAGGTTGCCAGTCTTATGAAATTAGTTCAGAGTGCAGCAGAGTCCCCTTGCATGTAGTGATATTTGTATTTTGATGTCTGAATGACCACTAAATTCACAGGAAAGGTGTCTATACTCAAAGAGATATTAGGTTTGGATTACTTCTGAAGATAAGATAAGATAGATAAGACGAGACAACCCTTTATTAGTCCCAGCAGTAACAATGCAAATTTGTTGGACAGTACAAGAGAAGAAAGTGGAAGCAGCATAACCAATATAAATATATAAATTTAAATATATATGTTTGTGTATATATATATAAATTTATATATATATATATATATATATACGCACAGCGTTGCTTACCATAAGTTAAAAAAAAAAAAAAAAGAATTTTTATCATTTTTAACAAAACCAGCCTGGACCCTGGAAATCATAAAACTAATGTTAATTGGAGAATGTTGCAAGGCTTGGTTAAGCAGCATTACTTTCATATATGGAAATTGAGAAGTGAATGAAATGTCAAATATTTAAATCAAACTCTTTTACTTAAAACAAAGGAGAAAACTGATTTGGCATGACATGGACTCTTCAAAGAACCATATTGTTAAAGGTACTTTTGGCAACCAAAGTATCCTTCAGTGGCATCACTCCAAAGGTCACTAGTTAGCATCGTGTATTCAGGAATGTCCAGTTTTATTATAACCATACTAGATCTGCTTCATGAAAAGGCACAGGATTTACATTGATTTTTGTTTGCTTGTTTACTTGCACACTATGAGCAATATAAATGTGTTTTACAGGTAGTTCACATCAAATCTAACTCCAAAAGCAAAAGGTAAAAATAATGAAGCGAGAAGGAGTCTGATCCTGTCGTTTGGCTTCTCTGTTGATACAAACGCTTGAAATAATAGGAATGAATTCATGAATTTAAAGAGAGTATGTGACAGCTGGTGTTGAACACTCAGACGCTACAAATAAAAAAGATCTCTCAAAGAACAAAAAAATAATAATAATAAAGATGAAGAGCTATTGTTTCCTCTCTTCCATCTTTCCTTCTCTTCCTGCCTCTCTTTCTTTCCTCGCCCTCTCATTTATCTTCCTTCATCATCTTTCATCCTTCTGCTGACTGGCATACATATTTATAACACATCAAACCCCACAGAACAAAAAAGAGATCACTCTCCATTTCCCTCTGTGTTAGAGGACAGTATGTGGTAGCGCTTGCTGGACTACAGCTAAAGTACCTTTAGATAATGAATATGGCCATGTGTAAGGTCTGAGGCTGAAAACACAAGTCCATTTTCACCATGTTCTTGAGATTTCTACATTTTTATATACATTTTACATGTTTTCTCTAAATTGCACACAACACTTCAGTCTGTGCAGTTCCTATAGGACCCTATGGATGTCAAGCCATCGTGCAGTGCTGTGATTTGACAAAAAAAGGAAGAACACCTTGTTGTTCCTACAAAGACCTCTAGCTGTCATTTCAAATATTGATCCTGTTCTTCAAGTATGCGTCATATCCTTGATATTTCTTCGCAGAACGTTCTTTGTGAGCCTGGGAACATTAGGTAATATATTTTTTTTTTCGCTTCAAATGTCATCAAGTTTAGAAAATTTTTACTTGTTAGACCTTTAGTTATTGGCATTTCAGCACTGACTTTTATGATTATTAAATAATACAAATTAAGGCACTCTGCCCTTGTATCTTTGGCATTTACGCTTTCAGCCCATTAGTGTTGGCATTAATATTTCTTAACCGGCACTTCTGTACATTTACATTTACACGGGGGAACAGGTTGTTCTATGAAAATATAGTGGAGGAGTCTAAGTGAAAGGATCATTTTAAGCAAAAATAAATGTTCTGTCTCTAAAAAGGTAGTTCGATTTACATGACATGGGTAAGTGTAATACTGAAGGTCATGCACCGGCTATTGACATCCAACTTAGTTAAGCATTTTTTTATTGAAGAAATCACACACCACCATGAATAATAAATGAATCAATTGATGGAAAATTCATTTAATGATAATGTAGTTGTATGGTTAAAACTTCTAAATTATCTAGACAAAATGTCATACATCCCTTATGGTGAAGCGTTCGATATTTAGCATAATGTAGTGCTAGGACTAAGTTGTCTGATTTCTACTGCATTCGTTACCAAAGCATCATACTGTGCTATCAATCAGATGTAATGTTCGGGTGCTGTTCCATAACACATTGTAGCAAAAAACCTTCATGGCTTAATTTATTATGAATCTTTTATAAGACCTGGATTGTGCCCAGAGGCAAGCTGATTTCCAATCAGTTTGTAGGTAAAAGAAGCACCGAGGCATTAGTTATACAAAAGGTGTGCAAAAAAAAAAAAAAAGGATTAGAGGATAATTTTCTCACAAAAAAGAAGCAGCTGAACTATTACATATTTCAGTGTAACAAGAAGAAAAACAGATTTCAGCAAGTCTAAAGCTGGAGTTTACAAGACTGGGATTTTTAGTATTGTGGGGATTATATTGGGGCTTGTAGTAGTGTAAAACTTATTTGCTGCATGTATGTATATATATATATATATATATATATACACACACTACACACACACACACACACACACACACACACACACACGAGGTATAAGACCTCGGAAGGTGTGTCGTGATGTAAAGAAAATGTGATTCATCAGTCAAGGTCACCTTCTTCCATTACACTATAGTCCAGTCTGTTGCTTATGTGCCCATTGTGTTTCGGTGCTAGACATGGTTCAACATGGACACTCTGATCGGTTTGCGGATATGCAGCCTCATACACAGCAAACTTTAATGCACTCTATCCTGACACCTTTCTATCACAGGTAGCATGAACATTTTCAGCAGTTTGTGCTATAGTAGCTCTATAGTACGATCAGACCAGATGGGCAAACCTTGGGCACCCATGCCTCTATCACCAGATCACGGGTTGTCCTTCCTTGGAGTATTTCTAGTAGGTACTAAGCATTGCATACTGGGAATACTGGACAAGACCTGCGGTTTTAAAGATCCAGTAGCTCTAGCCATCACAATTTGGCCCTATATTTTGCAATATATTTCATTGTATAGCTATAGTGTATAGTCCCCTTGCGCCCATTGACCCCGGTACCCACAACCCTAGTGAGGATTAAGTGGTTACAGAAAACGAGTGAGTGAGTGTATAGCTATTAGGCCAAATTGAGAAAGCTTTAACAGCATAATACCTCACAAAATGTGTAGCATGGTCTTATTTACGCTTATTCAGAAAGTCATATTTTGCATGAAAAGCATGCAAACCTCATATTGTTTTGATATTTTTAAAAAAATATTTTAAACAATAAAGCAGGCTTGCTTATGAGTCATTGTTTATGAATGAGAAAATGTGTTACCACAATGTCATTTGCTGTTAACATCACATTAAATGTGCCTGTGCGTTTTATGAATCTGGCCCAGCGTGTACCATCGACGCCCAGAATAAAGGAGGGAGTTCTGCCAAATACTACTTTCATCAACAACTTGAGCAACTTGGACAGTTTCCCGCATGTTCATCATTCATTTTAAAGAGCGCGACAAAAATCTAAAGAATACAAGAGGACAGGAACATGCACTCATGAATACACATTCAACCACACACTTACTCCCATGGACCTCACTCATTTTTTGCTGTGTAATTATCATGGCTCATATCTCTTTCATTCCGGGGCACTGCCATCTCTCCTCCTTGGCGTTTGATCTGCTGGGTGGTGGGCTCAGGCTGAGGTGGTTCAGTGCTAACAGAGTTTAGTCAGACGCAAGAGAATATGGCCTCATTTGTTCAGCCCTTCAGCTCCACCACAGTACAGAATCAGTTCAATGGACAAACTATCCAGTCTTCTAGCCAGATGTGAAATATTGAAGCTCAGTTCTAGATGAACTGTAGCTGAATTCCTCAGGCTGAAACAAAAGTAGAAAATATTCTGACTGATGATGTGTTTTATTTCACAACAATGCACCTTTCTTTACAGGTACGAACTGTATCGTCACTGTCATAAGAAAACTGCACATTTCTTAAATGGTCACAGCAGAAGGGGAAAAAAAAGTTCTTAAATGAGCAAGTATTAACACTAGAAAGCCCAGAATCCAATAACTTTTGGAATGGACATGGATTTCATTTCGAAAACTGCAAAAATAAATGTGTATTAATTAGCCCATTAGAATCAGTGCTAGCACTAGACAATTTTAGGAATACAAATACGTCACTGAATTTCAAATCTAATACTTTCACATGTGAACACAAAAATAAACACAAGGATTCTGTTGCATAATAGCAGCTTTTATGTGCTACTACATAGTGAAAATCTTGCTTTTGTTTTTGGACAAATGGTAAGATTGCAGGAAATTAGACCTTATTCGTAAAAAAGGCATAAAATGAACTTACCATTAGTCTGCTAAAATAACTCCCACCTTGCTGGAGAAGTAGGAAAAAGGAGCCCGCTAACCAAGACAAAGTCCGGTCTAAATCACACGGACAAAATTACCACTAATGGTCTAACGAGGTAGAACTACTTAGAACATTTTTTGTGCTTTGTAATATCACTCTCATAACAATGTCAGACTCAAGTATGCACTAATTCAGTAAAAGTCTGAGAACAGTAGAAGAGGGAGTTTTTAATTTCTCAAAATGGTCACATCTCAATGAAGCTGTCAAAAGTGTTAATGGGACTTCAATAAATCTTAAAGGTTTCTATGCCCAAAAACTCAAATTCATATTTATCATGAAATGTTAACACAATGGAAAAGGGATGCTGCTGTTTTTAACAAAGGGGGACAACAAACACACAAAAAACAAACAAAAAAAACCCCGATTTAATTATGATAGCAATGATATGCACAATTAAATCTTTCATACTTCAGCTGTATGTTACCTGCCGAAGCTGAAGCAGAAGGTCATTTTTAATTTATGTCGGATTATGATTGAGCTCAGACAAATGAGCAACGCTGACACTGATAGAATTAGAGCTGAATTAGTGATGCATTGGAAGAGGCACGTTGACACGTCTTCCTCACATCCACATTCATTTCCTACAACCGCACACTGCTGTCAGTTTCACGTCTTTCCTTCACTTTCGCTTCTGAGGCACACACACACTCATCCTCGCAAGTGCACCATTGCACACATACACACACACACACACACACACACATACACACACACAAACTCACAAACAAGCAAAGTTTTGATGTGATAAGCTGTGATATGGCTCATGTTCTGGCTTTGCCGTCTGTTGCCTCTGTGGCTGACATAAACAGCACAGTGTTTGGTGCGGCACAGTACTCCTGCTCTTTGCAGCACACTCAAAATGGATACAGAGGGTTCAAACTAGACACTGTTCGGGCTGCCAGTACATTGAGAAGCCCCAGGACAAGTCTGAGCTGGCGAGCAGTCATTTACAATAAACTGGTCATGAATATTTACACTTTGACTTATACAGAGCTGTGAATGTCAAGGCTATGTCAGTATCCTCACTGTCATTTACAGACCTCTTTTCGTTTATTTATTTCTTCGTATTACATCATTTTAAAAATGCCTGCTGCTCTTTACATTTGTGAACAATTTATGACAAATGGACCAACAGAAATGATCCAAATAACAAATAAAATGTTACATGAATGTACAATAAAGGGAAGATTTTTTATAAAATTGCTGTGTCTGAGAAACAAGATTTTGTCACAATAGCCATGACATAAGCTAGGTCTAGATTTTACACTTTAGATTTACAATATGCATAACTTTACAGTATTTATTACAATATTTGAAAAAGCTCCAAACTTGACTTATGACTTTCCACTGTTTTTTTTTTTATTTCATACTTTAAAAGTAAACTCCTTTTTCCCTTGACGTTAAAGCCTCCTTATTGCAGAAAGTCTTGGTTCTGTAATTGTCCAGAATCCACACAAATATGTCTTTCCCTAAAAAAAAATTCAACTCAAAACCAGTCAATCTGGCTATGAGTTCAGAAATGTTCTTTTTACTTCTTTGTTTCCTTCTTATTTGTATTTCCTTCTTCTGACCTCTTTTAAAGTCTTGGAGTATAATCCAAATAAGATTTTTTTTCAAATGCCATTCTAACCTTTTTATGGCTTTTATCCCCTATTTGTGCATTTCCTCCACAGGGCTTTAGCCAGTTCTGGCCTGAAAGAGCCAGAAACAGAAACACATTTTGCACCATAAGCCCAGAATGGATCAGGGGATTTAACTCAATCACTCAAGCTGATTTTTCCAAATGCAATATTAATATCCCCACACATTTAACCACAATTTTCTCACTTTATTGGTGCTTCAAACTGGGTTTGATTGTTTTTCTAAGAAATAGATGCTTCTAAAAACCAAACAAAGACTGTTTTATATACATGTGTCGTCAAATTATTTATACAATTACTCAGAAATGGCCACATCCCACACCTGGATATGAAAATAATGTGATTTTCATTGAGTGAAACCAAATTTTCATCACTGATGCAAAGTAAGGGCTACAATGGCTACCCAATAAATACATATAAAATACATATCATGTGTACAGTCAACGATTTGGCTGCCCCATGATTGTAGTTATAGTTAAAGTGTAATAATTGTTAGAGTGGTGGCTCTTGAGGGGAACTAGAGCTTTCAGCTTTGTTGTTGCTTGCACTTGTGTTTAGTTTGCTGCTCATTGATTTATTAATAGGTCTCTTGTGGATGAAGGTATCATCTTGAAGGTATCACATTACAACGGAATTATTGTGGCAGAAATCGTTATCATTTCTCCTTGTTCACAGAGTCCTTAAAATATTGACAAATAGCTCATGGCAAACGTAATTATTATTTATAAAATGACATAAAAAATGTGATGGCATGTGATTCTAAACTACTGAACAGTAGTCCATATTTGAGAAAATCATTATGTGCCCACAGATGTATCCTCCCAATATGCGGGGCACAATTGCACATGAGGAATGATGGCTTAAGGCCCAATTAGGTATAATCTTTTTACTCAAATATACAGCGGTAGTGTAAATTTGCATTCTTATATGCTTATATTGCATGCAAGCCTGCGCGGCAGTATTGTAATTACTGTTTAATGTGTCTAAGCAGGAGCTGCTGATTTAACGCACAACACTTGCTACCTAGTGATTGCATTCTCTGAAAATGGTCTTGGAAGAAACATGGATCGTCAGCCACACTGTGCTGCTTGTGTAATCACCACAGAGGCATTCTTAATCACTATTAACTAGGGTTGTAAGGGAAAACAGAATGATTTCTTTTTTTAATGTATTAGGTGTGTCATCTTAAACAGAACATCTATATCCATGAAACAAAGCACACTGTCTGCAAGCCTGGATATCCTTTCAGTGCTGCTGAAAAATGAGGCCCAATCTGCAAATGCAGAGCTTGTTCCTGGTGGATGAGTGAACAGTAAGAAGAAGAGTAGAGGAACTTCATTCAACCACTTAACCATCATCTATCCATCAGCAGTTCACTGCATGCACAACACATATGTGCTAAATACTTTCAAGATTCGTGATCAATGTAACTAACAAAAAGGAAATAAACACTGAAAAGTTCTTTAAGAAACCAAAAGTGGCTCTTCTACAATCTTAGCAATAAGATTTCTATATGGTACTAATAATGTAACGCTCTTTTTGGTGCTATATAGAGTAATTTCTTTTTAATGTCATTTAATGACCCACATATAAAAGGTTCTATATGACAGCATTTAACCAGGCAAAGAGCCATTTAAGCATTCAAATGGTTCTTTGAGATGACATGGTTTTATATATGACCTCTGCCATTGCTAAAGAACCCTTAAAAAACCTTTTTGACATTGCTTGAAATACCCCTTTCTGGCGGCCTTACTTTTAAGGTTGTAAATGAGCAGTAGGTAAAGCCAATCATGCACCATTTGCTTGTGCATACTCATTAAGAAAGCATTAGGTCACCAGTGGAGCACAGCTTAAAGCACCATAGCCCAAGCATTCTGATGGAGATGACTTTGACTTTCTATTCTTCACCTTTATACCGCTGAAGCTGCATTTTTTTTCACAAGAAGGTGCACATTAGGTTCCTTGAAATGGGTAGCAATCTATTTCTTTTTATTTTGATCTCTATTTGAGCTTACATTGTTGAACTCCGGCTTTGGCATTAAAAATTTACTGATTTAAATCTCAAAGGCAAATGGAGTTTCTGTTTAAAACTGCTGCCTGGGTTTTGGAAGCTGATTTTCTTAGAAGATGGAAATAAATGGAAACTTACAGTAGCTTGTTTGAATGGAATTGAAAATTAATTCAATGACCATGGTAGGATGTCTTATAAGTAATGGGGTTCATGCACAAAACATGGTATTTTGAGGTAGAACTGCAAGGTAAGAGAGGCACGATACAGGCAATGGGTAGCTGTAGGTGGGCTGTAAAACTTGCTGGCATTGTTATAGATAGCAGGTGTCCGCTATGTACATATTGTCACGAGTTAAGGACAAGAACAGATCTGAACCACCAGTTAGACCAGTGTAGGGTGGTGGATGAACCCAAACGCGGATAGACACTTGAGAGTTGGTAAACCACGCACGTTACTCTGAGAACGCTCTGCACGAGAGTTAGGATTCCCACCGGAATCCGCGTTCTCACACACACACAGTAAGTATATAAAGGAGAGGGAGAGAGTTGGTCTTGAAGTACTCATGGTACCGTAGGACATAGGAGTTGAGTTGGTTGGGGGAACTCAGTGACTGAGCACTGTGTGTTACCTTCATCCTGTTTATATACCCCGCGACGCGCATCACTTCCGGGAGCCAGTGCGCGTCACGTGACTGGTGTGTGTGACATATATACACATATATATATATATATATATATGGCATTAAATAGTGTATTAGTG
>JBBPCZ010000148.1:19129139-19149425 GCA_037974445.1 Brycinus macrolepidotus | reverse complement strand
TTTTAAAGTTGTAAAGAAACCTGACCTAATGTGATGATCCTTTACCAGTATAAGGGTTCTTCAAAGAACATTTACATGATGTGGAGGTTCTTTAAACTTCAAAAAGATTCTTCACATTCACACATCTCACTTATAAAAAATGGTTCTTTAAAGGACCACCCACTGAAAAGTTCTTTAGAGAACAGAAATGCAAATAAACATTTCGGAACATTTTATTTTAGAGCATTCACACCAGCAGTGCATGGAGAATTAGACTAACTGGATATTTCTGTATAATTAAATACAGAATTGTACATCTAACGGTTACTCCAATTATATACTCAGATTTCCTAAATAGTTTTCAATAAATAGTTCATTAAAGAAATATTTTTGTCAAGAGAGAGAGAGTGTATGTGTGTGTGTGTCTGTGTGTGTGTGTGTGTATGTGTGTTTGTGATGAACCCTTTATAGTTTAAAATAACTCCACATAATCAAAGTGCTTTAGAGTCTTTATGTGAAAGTTCTTTAAACCTTTCAAAGGTTTTTCACTCTTAACATTATTCTTTAGGGGACCAGAAGTGGATCTTCTCAACCACTCAAGCAGTGGTACCGTTCTCAACCGTTTGTGGTACTTGAAAGTGTAGTTTAAATAGATGTTTGCATTTTATAAAATGCTGAAGGATCAGTTTTGTTACATAACAGCAGTTTCCTCTTCAGTAAAATGTCCTTCTTGCAACGTTACCCTCAGCTATAATCATGTCACAGAAACTTTTAAAAAGCAAATATTAGAGAGATGGGGTTTCTTAACAAATTTAAAAAGCAATATTACAAAGAAATGTAATTACAGGCACATATGTCTGTTCTGCACAATTTGTACATCCATCCAAAAGCACTACATTACATCTTGTGGTAATATCTGTTTTAAGAATGTTTTGTGAACTGCTCATAGTGTTCTTCTCTGGGAGCAACAAAGGGCAATTGGTTGAATGGCTCACTCTAAGCACTCATTGCCCTGCTCTACATCATTCAGCAGCATCCGGGTCAACCCCCCAATATCCTCACTGTCCAACTACACCAGTCCAGTCCAAAGGACAAAGTCAAGATTTATATATATATATATATATACCATTGCATATAATGTATAACTGTAGTAACAGTAAAATGGCCTTACCATTACAACAGAGAGAATGTATTATCCAAACGACTTGACCAATGAGGAGAACAACAAGCTAAAGCTAATTTTAGCCAGGGAACTGGCTGTCAAGAAATCTTACTCCTGTCTGGCTCTTTTTGACTGGCTAAGAATAACATAAATAAATACACCTTGACACCTGAACGTTGTCCAAGTATCCTAACCACCTGCTTTGGCTTTAGCTTTCTCCTTTGCATGTTTTCTACATCCAGGAATACTGCACTCTGCAGTCATTCCTCATTTAAAATGTTCCTTTATTAAAGAAAAAAGCCATCTTGTTTGACGACCATGTTTAGAGTAACACGAATACCAGCTTGGTTGTATTTATTAGCCTATAGCTCAGTGGCTAGGCTAGCAGTCAGGAGTGGTTAGCTGCAGGGAATTACCAGCGGATCTATTTTGAGGTCATATTTGAGTAATGTATGCTGGGAATTGCCTTGAGTTGTGAATTATGTCAAACTGATGAGGCTGAGGGATAGTAGACTACACTTCAGAATATGTCAAATAATATATTAATACCTAGTTTTAGACTGTAATGCACCTCTAAAACTTTCATGTGTAGGTCTAGTTATTGCATCTGTAGGCTTGTTTATGCATTTAAAGTTAGAAGGATCTCAAATGCCAAAAGGTACTTTGGAAATCTCAGAAATAGTGTTGATGTTTACATTCACACCTACCAGCTTCATATTTTATAGCTGCCTAAATATACTCTTTCTGTTGCTGTTGCTAACCAGTAAGCAAGGAAGATTTAGTGGCCTAAGCTCAGGGACTCTGACCTATTCACAGCTTCTTTTTAAGTTTATTAATTTAATAATTATTTATGAATCTCCACCCACTCACCAGCATTAACCAATGATAATCTTTGTTTATCAGATTCATTTGACTTGATGAAGTGAACAGACTTTAATTTTGTAGTTCACTGAAATCTGGGGCATCAAGTTTTGTGGATTTTTACATGACTCATAGGGCCCATGAGCAGGTTAATGGCCTTTACCAGTAAACTGTTGCTAGCAGGAAGCTAGTGTCTCCATTGACTTCTGTCAGTTTTTGATTGCTTAAAGAAAAGAAACCAAATCTCTTTTATGATCAAATTTGCAATTACAAACAGACCTGCTCTACAACAAAGCACTGAAAGATTCTTCAAATTTCCATTTATTCCTATTGCATATGTGAGAGGCACTTCCAGACACCATGACTCTCTTCAGCACTGTCCTCAGAATGGCTGTTCTTGTCAGATGCACATATCTGTGGGCTAACCACACCATTATATTCTCTGCTGAGTGGTTGAAGAGCAGTTGGAGCTAGGTAGCGTACAGTGGGCAAAAAACATTAATGCTAAAAGCAGGCTTGAGGGCGCAAGAGGCCAGTGGAGCAGCTCTCCAGTGAGGGGGCTGAGCGAGCAGGCTGAGAGCAATGCTATGGCACAGACAAAAACCCTCACAGAAACTGATGAATACAAACAAACTGAAGTGGTGCAGTGGAAGGACGCAGAAAACAACCAGGCTAATTCCCTGCTGACCCCGCGGACAGCTGGGCCAAATAGCATGCATGCAGCCTTGTGCAATGAGAGGGTTGAAGGACTTGTCACAAAAAAAAGAATTTCTACAGCAAACACACAAAAAAGCTCCACTAAAAGCCTTCCTGCGTTCAGGCTGTGCTGCCTCTCAGACCCAGCAAAAGTAATTTCCCTTATGCTGACCCCGGGGGAGAAGGCTCAGATGTAAATATAGGGTCTGGCATCAGGCTCTTGGCCACCAGAGACACAGGGTCAGACTACTGTGGAAATGCAAGTGGAGGGCTATTACTCCTTTCTTTTTTCTCTTCTTCTCTTTCCTAGCTCCTCCTACACCTTTTATTACCTCCAGCTTAGTTGGAAAGGTGATTGCCCTTTTAAAAGATTAGGCTCCATCTTTCCTGCAGGTGGAAACGATATTAGACATTGACGTTCTACTAAAAAATGTTTCTTGTTGGAGCAAGGGCTCCTAAACTTTTTAGGCTTCAAGTGGACAGGCGATCTTTGAAACTGAACTGTTGAAAGCAGACAAATGGGAAAGTATAATTATCTAATCTAATGTTGTGGAATGTTATTCTCAAATTGAAGTACAGAAAAAAAAAAATTCTTGTGCCGTCTTTAGTTCTGAGAGACTCTGCCTCTCTGGGATGCTCTTTTTATACCTCACGTTGTTAACCTGGTGCAAATGAACCTAATTAGTTGTGAGATGTTCCACCAGGTGTTTTTTTGCTAGCATTACACAGTTTAAGTCTTATGATGCTTCTGTCTCAACATGATGACCAAATCATCACATTTTGTGTTTATCTTATTTTACACAGCATCCTAATGTTTTTTGGAAATAAGTTTGTACAACATGTGGACGGCCAGGTGTGTGTGTGTGTGTGTGTTGCTTACCTGGGGAAGAGATGGCACTAGAAGGCAAGCCAGCAGAGGCAATGTGATGCTCTGGGCAGTGTTTTGGTCCATATTATCAGCTAAATTACTAGATGAACTGTCCTCGTATTGCTGTTGCTTTTGCCATAATAGTTACCGGTACTTTACAGTGATGGATCTGAAATTTCCTAGCTAATATTTGAAATCGCTCAGTCTGCTTCCTCAAAGATGGGTTCCTCATGATCTGCTCATTAAAAAAGCATACTACAGGTTTCATTATATTACTATGATGTGGACTGGAACAAGTCTGCAATCTATGAAAGAGCTCAGGGTGAAAATCAATTTCAGAACGTCATTCTGAAATTGTAAAACTACAGATACTAGAAGATTTGTACTGCTTTAAAATCTTGGATGATCGTCCCTTAAATTACAGTACCTCCCCAAGTGAAAGTCATTCAGTTCCATGGGACTTAATTGGGAATTCCACCAATCAAGAGCCTGGATTTTTTTTTCAGTGGTGAGCATCAGAACCAGGGTTTATAATGTCTTTAAAGCAAGAACATCCATTCTAATTTCTTTCCAAAATGACCTGTGTTTCCTGAATTTTATATGTAATGTTTATAATGGTAGTCTTAAATCTGGAAATAAATCGTTTTCTTTGGATACCGTTGTGCGGCTTCACCTTAAAAATATATTTTAGCCATAATTATTGTAAAACAATGATCCCTGCATCCGGCGCCATATTTATAATCATTTAATGTAGTAACTGTAGTGCTGATAGGAACCAGACATCCGAATCATTTAATACCTGTAAAAACTTCCTCACTGTGAATGTGAAGAGTCAGTAGGGTCTGTTTTTCTAGAGTGGTAAAAAAGTGACTCCAAGTTAGAAGCAATGCCCATTAGCATTTTTCAGAGTCAGATGAATATCCTGCCATATTTGTATCATTATTTTTGTGCTTGCTGTTATTTTTTCTTTCTCCTTTTTTTTTTTTTGCTTCTGCCCTCTGCGTAAGTAATTCCATCTGCCTCCTCAGCACTGTCTTTGATTCCGATATCAAAGCAGAAACCTTGACATTATGCTGACAAACATCACATCTAAATCAGATTCTTACATAAAAAAGAAATTGTGAATATGTACGTGTCCGTATGTGTGTGTGAGCGAGTGTGTATGTGTGTGAGTTTGAAAATGCATGAGCCTGAGTCTAGGATGCTTGTCTGTGTGTGTATGTGAGTTTGTGGGGATACACGTGAGCGTAAGTTGGTGTACAAGTGCACAAACAGGATTTCCATGGCTTCAAGCATGCTGTACGTGTGCCTTTATTTATGAATATCCCCGGTGCTCGTAGCTCCTGTTCTGTGCTTAGCTGGCACTCAGTGTCACTTTGATATGCCACATTTTTAGCATGTCACGGGTACAATGAGGTGGAGGCTGGTGCACGCTGTCACTTGATGAAGTCACCGCCGTTTCTCGCCCAGTGAGAATGTAATTGACAGGCAAAGCCTCGCAGCATGCAGCTGTGTGCACGCATAAGTGTGTGTCTGTGTGTGTGTGTAGGGGGCAGGAGCAAAATGGCACTGACTCAGGCTCATCTTGTAAATCCTATTAATTTACAATGTGTGCCTCCTGCCTCTCACCTATTAGATATTCTGATTAAAATCAAGACTGCAAGACACGGCATGGCAAGGCGAGGCTTGGCCCTCCATCAGGTTGAGAGTATGTGTGTGTGTGTGTGTGTGCGTGAATGCTGAAGGCGCTAAACCCAGCACATAAACAGCCAACAGGCACCACTGCCCAGGCTTTTGTTCATTACTGAATGCGCTGAAATATAGTGAGTGTGTTTGTGTAAATTTATATTTGTACCTTCAGCTACATGTGAGAAAGCCCCCAAGAATCAAGCCTACAGTACAGACAAAGTAGCTCAGAGATTTTTGTTTATTCAACCTGATATGCAGCCATGTTTTAGATGAGATTTTTAATTGGGTTTACTGAGCAGCAGTCGTAGAGCAGATCCGTATACAATGAGCATGCACACGCAGTCGCTAGTGCTTTGCAACCCACCTGTTCATCAAAGAAGATTGCAGAGCGGCCAAAGATGAGGCTGAGCTGGCAGGCAGTGAAGCCAGTGTATGTATGTGTGAATATGTGAGTGTGAGTGTGTGTGTGTGTGTGTGTGTGTGTGTGTGTTGTCTCCATATCATTCCTGCAGAGTTCCACAGAAGGTCAAGGACACAATCAGGAGTGTGTCTCCCTGAGGGAGAGATGCTAGCACTGAGCTATACTGCTGAAATGAAATTGTGCCTCCCTCACCCGTAGCCTCTCAGCATGGCTCTGCTGGCCTCTAAAGCACACTGAATGCCAAGTACACCTCTGCATCGGGCTGCATCAAGCTGCAACAGGCGGGGAAAATGCCCCGCAAATTCGATTAACAACAAGCCTCAATCACTCTCAGATATCTGCACGCTTTAATGGCTCGGGCAAACATTTGATCATGTGCACTTCAAATACTTGTCATTCAGCAGCAGCGCTGCTGATTGGAATCATTTCAGGTGTAAATGGATGCTGGAGAGTAAAGGGCAGCAATTAGAGCCGTTTCACAACTCATTATTCATAATTTCACTTTAACTACTAGTTAAGGGATGGAAAGATGGATGGATGGATGGATGGATGGATAAATAAATAGATGGATAAAATATACAGATAGATATATGGCTGGATGGATGAACGAAATGATGGATAAATGGATAAATAAAACCATGAATGAATGGCCTGATGGAAGAACAGATAGACTGATTGATGGATTGAGGGATGGATGCATTGATGGATGGGTGGATAGGATACATGGACAGATGGATATTAATTAACAAATGGATGGATGGATGGATGGATGGATGGAGGGATGGACTGAGAGAGAAAGAGAGAGAAAGAGAAAGAGAGAGAAAGAGATATTACTGAATAAGAATAAGAGACTATTCTTATATAAAGTAAAGCTACAGTGTGTTAGTGACCCCTTCACTTTCACTGATGTTCTGCAGTGTTCCCCAGTGCTGTGATCCTCAACTGTGAGAAGATGAGACGCTCTCCATCACATACAGGCGGCAGCCTGCATATTTATCTTTCTCCTAATGTCTCTCATCAAAGGTTAAGTTCCCTCTGTCATCTCAAATGTGCTTCCCCATCTTGTCAATGACTTTCTCTCTCCCTTTCTCTTATAGTTTAGTTTAGCAGTTCTTCATCTCAATGAATTTGCATTATTAAGTAATTAACAGTAACATAAATCATAGAAAAAAGGGATGGATTTATAGTCATTGGCTCTGAATATAACAGAAAGTACATCACAGCGGTTGTAAACAAGCTTACTTGTTTACTAGATTGCTTCTCATCAACAAAGATAGCTCTTTTCTCCCTCTCTCTCTCTCTCTCTCTCTCTCTCTCTCTCTCTCTTCTCTCTTTCTGATTAATCTAAAACACCGTCTCCTCACTTGATAATCTTTCCCCGTGTGATGTTGGAAATATGATTGTCACAGAAGTAAATTCCCTCCGATTCAATTTTGTGAGATTAATTAAAAGTAATTACGGTGCAGTCTCTGTCCATGGGCATTATTGCCAGCAGCGTGCCAAGCTTAATTGTTGTTTTAGAGTTTGAGTGACACTGTTCCTCTCTACCAAGTGTTTACACTCCTAATTTGATCACAAAGTCCGCTTCAGCTCCTGATTTACATCCATCATGTGCATTAACTGTCAAGGCTGTCATTAGCAACCTTGCCTCCCTGCCGCATACACTCCACATACACTCGAAGTCAACGCAATCACAGCGAGTTTGTCAAGCTGCCATAATGAGACGACCCATACTGAAGCGTTTGAAAGGGCTGTTGAAAACTGAACTGATTAATGGAAGTTGTGATTGGTCAAAGTCATCATGACAAACTTAAACAAACTGTAGTTCAACATCATCTGACTCTGGTGGACTGAGAGGTGACAGTAGGGACAAGTGAACAAACTGACAGAGCTTTAAATAACTGAAGAAGTCAGTTTCCTTGATGTTTTTTAGATTATTACATCAAAAGTCAGAATTTAGAAGTATACATATTTTAATTGGATAATACAAAAAAGCGAATGCAATGTGTCCATTCCTGTCACTCAGTGCATTTAAACTGTCAGTTCTATTAAAGTCAATATAATAAAACCATCAAAGTGATCACAAATAAAAATCTCATGAGTTACTATTGAAATATTTGGTCATAACTGATTGCCTTTATTACATCAATGCTGTTCATTTTATTAAATATAGCTGTTTACTCAATATATTTGAGCTAAAACAAATGGCTAAATGTGGCACAAAGAGGTTATTCACCTTTATAAAATGAGTTAACCACAGCTGCATTTGCTAGAGGTTGTGGAGTAACCTAGTGAACAGAAAGCTAATGGTAATGTCAGTGGTCTCCCTTCATTTAGATAGTACACTATAGTAAACTGTGGATTATGTACAGATGTGATAAACAGTCTTGCTATCATTACGATTAGGATTAGGAATCAGTTAGGATTTGGACTAGAGTTACAGGGTTTCAGCAGAGCAAGGTGTAGGATTAGGTTTGGAGTCAAGGTTTGGCAAGGTTTGGTAAATTAAACACAATTTAAGTATCTAATTTAATCAATGTAGCCTCAAAGGTGCACCACGGTCAAATTTACTTTCCCAATGGAAAAAGTGGGTATTTGTTCTTTTTCATAATTTAATTCTTTTAAAATGGAAAAAATAAAATATAAAAAGACATGGTGTTTGTAGTCAATGCAGCCTAAAAAAAGGATTTTAATATAATATGGTACTATTCTGTGCACTAGCTAAAAATAATGAGGATGCATCCATAGGGGTACAACCCCACGGACAGTTTAGTACCTTTTTGCTGAAAATAGAAATATATTGTGCTTTTCTTTAGAGGAACCATGTCGCTTACTGATTTCTACAGCTACAAAGTTAACTCATATTTATATCAGGTTGCCATAGCCATGCCTACAGTCACAAATGCTTAACTAGTTGTACAGTGAGCCTTTATTGACACTGAGATGATATCGTCATGGTAATATATGGGCCATAGGTCCAAGGGTATCAGGCAGAGCATTGTTACTAGGATTTCAGTGTTACCAGTAGGTTGAGAGCAGTCCACCATCCAAAATACCCAGCCTAGAGCAGCCCTCTATGGATAGTTGATAGATCTAATACACCCTATGCTTCAAAAGATGGGCTACAGTCTCCACCTGAAGGTGGAGCTACAAATGAGTGTATTAACTGAGCATTACGAGAAAAAATTGTTGTGTCTGAAATGGATGATGAAGAATTTAGTTTTCCCTGAAGCTTGGAAAACACTAAACAATATTTTAGCAACTGTGACGCCAGTCTGGGGAGCCAAACACAAATCCACACTGGCTGGGAGGCCAAACACAAATCCAGAAACACACACATGGACCAGTGTGGTTTCAAAGCAGAGTTTTATTTATACAGTTCTGAAACCAAAAATCAGACGAAACAAAATACAGCCCTCTCTGGCCAGCTCACTTCTTTCACACAGTTTCACCAGCAAGTATCCTCTTTAGGCAAAATCCTCCTCTTCAATGGCTAGAGAGCCTCCGTTTTTAAAGTGTTCTGGCTCCTCCCCTGATTCAATTCAGCTGTCCCTTGGTAGGGGAGGATCCCTGCAAGCATATCATGGGGCTGTGATGGCAGCTCCGCCTCCCTACCCCCATACAATATAACAGAGCCACCATACCATTATTACCTGTCAGATGAAGTAGTTGGTTAGAAGCTGTGACAACCAGTCATATCTCTGCACAGCATGATAAAAACTTGACAGATTGCAGAGTGGCACAATTAATAAATCAGCTAGTACTGCGTAATCAAGCTGTCAAATCTAGAATATATTGTCTATCACAGCAATTGTGAGTAATCTCATATTGTTACATTGTCTAAGCTAAAGGAACACTTACCAAAACTACAACTTTTCTTGTATAACTTGATTTCAGTTTGAGCACCTCTATCTCTAGAGGGTCATTGCACACTGTAAACCCAACAATTTTGTCTTTTAAAAGTTATTAAATATTAAAGTAGTTTAATTAATTCTAATTATAGACTGTTCTAATTCAGTTGCTTTAAGGTGTATTCTTATTGCTGACACATTCAACTGAGCACACACAAACTGTTTAATTTCCAGAGAATGGAACTGCACATAAGCATAAGGTCAACATGCCAAATGCCAAGCACATCAAGAGAGGCATAAAGTCCCCCAGCAGTGGACTGTGGAGTAGTTGGACCATGTTCTCTGGAGTGATGAGCTCCATCCAATACTTTTGGGATAAGTTGGATTGGTGTTTGTGATCCACAACCAGTCGTTTAACACACGTGGCCTAGTGGTTAGGGAGTTACCTCTGTGATCAGAAGGTTGTGGGTTTTAATCCCAGGACCACCAGTGGACCATGGGAAGTATTCTTAATGTGGGGGGGACGCAGAGCTCTACATCTCAGCTGTAGTCAGGGAGGGGAAAAAGTGGGGGAGACGTGCGCTGCTCTCTATGCCTGGACTGTTATTCGGTGGGGACAAAACGAATGATTTTGAAAAGTGGGGGAGACACACCCCCCCTGTTATATTGTTCCAGTGCACATGAGTGGCACCACTGAGGTACCCTTGAGTAAAGTACTGTCCCCATACACTGCTCCCCGGGCGCTGCATCGCTGGCTGCCTGCTGCCTCACTTGGTGAATAGGTTAAATACAGATAAAGAATTTCGCATTGTTCACACTGTGTGCTGTGCCGTGATATGTTCGTGTGTGACTATAAGGGGCCACTGTACTTTACAGAGACAGGCAACTAATAAATCTATTAGTTAAATCCAGCAGTTGACTAGTTGAGGTCAATGTCTAAAATACAGGGACAGAAGGAACAGCAGTATGTACCCAGACAGAAAATTCAGAAAACAGTCTTTCTGCAAAACACAAAACCCAAAGTATAAAGACTCTCACTCACACCAGAAGGACTGTGCAAGCCTAAGACTAACTGAAATAGGACAAAAGCCATCCAGTGCATGCATATCTCTCACCTCCATACAAAATGTGACAAAGTTTCCCAAAAGAGTAAAGTTAATTTCTGCAGCAAACAGGGAAAAAAAAAACTTTCTCTTAATACCACTGAGTACTGAAGAAACACTAGATAGGCTACAAGGTTTAGGACACATAGTACAAAGTTTATTCGATGTCACTGTCTAGCTTTCCCCAATAGATTCTCAAATAAGTGAACAGCTTAACTAAACATTGTGTTGCAGAAACAAAAAATGTAAAAATATATATTCACTGTATAAATATCCTGAATTTACATTTGTTTTTAGAATTTCATATTTTGTAGCAACAAACTAGTGCCTTTAGGGAGCTTGATGAAGCCCAGAAATATGGGGCCCATTTGGACCTTTTTTTACTACAGAAATTTGGATAGATGGCAGGGCCAATTTCACAGGAAAGTAATTTTATCCTGGCTCAAACTCCAGCCCAACACATCAGAGGCACCATCGGTGATTTGGCGTGCTACTATAGAGTGGTGACAGCAGACCAACACAAAGGTCACAAATAAAAAGTGTCATGAAAGAGGGCGGAAGAGCATGAATGAAAGAAATAGGCGATGGGTGCTTTTTTTCTTTCTTCTCTATTCTGCCAGGATGTGCTACTAAGCTCTACTCCTTCAACCTGTAAAGTTGTACTGCCTTAAGACTGAGGTGCCAAGTGAGCGGCTTAACGGTTGAATCTCATTTCTTCATATTTAACAGCAGCAACTCAAGCTTCAAACTTTGTTGTTGTTGTTTTTTTTTATTTTATTCAAATCTCCTACATTCCTTCATCCATCTTCATTGCGAGCTCGTTTCCCTCTGTACCCAATAGTCACTGCCTCTCATGCTCCCACTTCATCTCACACTCAGTAAATCTGTCTTTCCCACACACACACACACACACACACACACACACACACATGCACCTGTGTCACACAAAAATTTACAGACATGACTCAGCTCCCCTGTTAATCATTATGCTTAGTGAATTACCGACTACCACCTGATCTCACAACACCTGCCACACACACACACACACACACACACACATCCAGACACGCCCCAGAGACAAAAACAGTCTCACCCTAGCTTAAGCCCCTCCAATAAATCAAAATATATTTCCCTCAAGTCAATTCTATTCCCTCATGAGTTACCGCTAATAAATGTCATGGGCGTACATTTTGATTTATCTTACACATTCCATCCGAAATGGAGCTGCACTGTATGCAGGTCTCTCATCTAAAGGTTTTGTGGCTGCCCTGAGGCTCGGCATTAAACCTTGGAGACATTGCATCCATCCTCTCATGTCGGCTTCACGAGAGCCGCTCCATCCTCCGGTTCTGAAGGTCAGTGTGTGTGTCTCCTAGAACAAATCCTTTCAGATTCCAGATGGGGCCTTCTGGCTGAGTACATAAACTGTAAACTGTTAAATATTCTCTGTGTATTCGTCTGCTTGTGCATGGCCCTGGGCACGCTTATGCCTCTTGGAGACCCAATCAGCCATAAAGCGGGTTTGCACATGAAGCTTGGGTAGACCGTCTCCACCTCCATGCATCACTGCGTTGACACGACTTTCTTTAGTGACCCCTTTCCTTTGTAACTTTGCATTAATAATGCAAGCTGCATTTATCAGCTCAGGCCTGAGGAGACGCTAGCCTTTCTCTGGAAACACAGGCGTTCTCCGGCTCGCCTGGGAAATAAGGGAGTGTGTTTACTGACACTTACTAAATCAAAGGGAATGGCAGAATGACATGGTAACACAACCTAAAGACTCCTTCTTTATGCTTTGTAAAAAGAAATCTTTGCTGATGTAACAAGACCTCATGTCTCCATAAGGGTAACTTTAAAGGAGAAGGGGAAAAATGTTCTCTACTTTAATGTACGTTAATGTCGTAAGATCCTAATGCAAGCAATTTTGGACATTTTCTGTTGGTTCATTTATCACAGGGGTGTGACTATGTTCTGTCTATTGGGCTGAACACTTTTATAACCTTAGACTAAACACCTGGGATTAAACAAATACTCATATTTTGTACTCCTTATTTAGATACATAAAAGATGAAAGAAATATTGATACACTCTCTGCTTAAAATGTATTCCTGCCTCTAAGGATGGGCTCAGCCCCCAATGTTGGATTTTGACAAAGTGAAAAAAGTAAAATTTTACTGCTTTTTGTTCATTTTGTTCTTACTCATCTATTACTAGATAGCATAGTTAACATGGTTAAAGCAGAGTTTTGGATGGCTCAGGAACATGGCTTAGTAACTAGTCTGTACATTTTTATGTGTTTTTCATGCACCGCCCAACCAAACCATATTACACATTATAACCATTAAAGTAAAATGTGTGAAGTGACCATTCTGTCATACGTGAACACATCACAGCACACAGTGTGAACAGCACGAAATTCTTCCTCTGCATTTAACCCATTCATCAAGTGAAGCAGCGGGCAGCCAGGAACACAGTACCCGGGGAGCAGTGTGTGGGGATGGTACCTTGCTCAAGGGTACCTCAGAGGTGCCACTAGCAGTCTTGGGATACGAACCCACGACCTTTTGATCGCAGGGCGAACTACCTAACCACTAGGCTACCAGCTGCCCCAAAAAATCATCTATCATCTAATGTTAACAAAAAGCATATTCATCTTTTGGTAAGGGATAGGCTGAGGTCTACCAGGAGACAAATTCAAAGCTGATTAAACAGTAGATAGCTTCTCAACATGGCAAAAGAAAATCTCTGAAGTTTATCAGCTCATCTAACCTCTAAGTACCCCTGATAGAACCCCAGACCTCCAGGATAATGTGCATTCTGCATGTATCCTGTAGCAGGGCTTTTGCTATACATTAACATATGAGAGGTTACCTGTCGTCACTCATGTATGACTTTAGATATGAGACCGTGCTGGATAGGCTCAACCTCTGATGTTTGTATACTTGAGTCATGTCCCCTTTTCATAATTTTTTTTCACACAGTGAAAAAAATCAGTTGGCATTTTCAAACCATGAAAAAGGCAAGGCAGGGCGAGTTTATTTGTATCGCATTTCATACCCATAAGCAATTTAGGTGCTTTGCATAAATAAAAATAAAACTGAACCAGCATAAAGAGCATAAGAAGAAAAGTGCTTTTCACACTTATTACCATTACTAACAATAAACAACATGCTAAGTAAGTAAGATAAACTGTCTATGAGGTATTAATAAATCAGTATTAGCATTTAAATTCCAAGAGGACAAATTTAACTTAAGATTAAAAATACACAAGAGTTACGAAATTATATTACTTGAAATTGGAGAGATGCATGCTGCCAACACACAGATGTGGGCTGTTCCATGAGTGCAAAGTGAAGACCAAAAGGTTACCTACTGTACTGAAAAAGCACATTGGCCTTTGTACAAAACTAAAGCACTCTCAAGCTACATCCCCTCTCTGCTCCTCGCTGGCCTACTCACATCTTTTCTCATCCCTTCCATTCTGATGTGACTTCAGGTCTAAGGATGGTGTTGCCCACTGCACAGCTTCGATTAAAGCTAAAAATATCCCAATGGATGAAGAGATGTGAGTCATTCTAGAGCCAGGGTCTCTAGTGAACAAACACAGGGAACAAGCAGAGAGTTAGGTGGTTGTGCACGGGCAGAGAAACCCAAGGTTTCATTCAGTTAACAGGAAAATAAGAATCCACTGGCGTCCCCTCCTGCATGCCACTGGGAAGTATGAGGGTCCACCTGACCATGCAAAACACAGGCAGGTAATGCAGGTTAACTAAAGGCTCACAGGCTGTTAACTTTCTCCCAGGTCAAGTCCCTCTCAACCAAATGTCACGCCGTAAGCCAAATGTCACTCGGCACAAAGGAAAAGTGGAATGCTTCGACACCTGAGGTTTTCCTTTCTGAAGCTGAGGTAAACTGCAATAGTAAACACTCAGGGATAAAGTCTTTTTGCACTGTGGACCAAATATACAGACGTTTTTTTTTTTTTCTATAAGTTTTCAAGTACAAACAGAAAAGGCTCAATCTGTATTCACGTTAAGTGTGAAAGTTTGGTATGAATCTCATAGTTTATGTGGCATGCACGTGGAAAAACCTCATGCATATGTGCATACATATCTCCCTCATGCATATGTGCAGTGCCAGAATAGAAGAGTGATACAAAGGCAGAGCTTATTAAACAAGTCTGAGATCCAAAAACTACAAAGATAGTCCAGCTCGAAATAGACCAAAATCAGAGAGTAAATACACACAATAAGGCCAACAAGGGTGCAAACAAGAAGGCAGAGACAAAGCCAGAAACGTTCCAGAACCATATGCATAAACCAAACTAAAAATACAGACAAATGACTCAATGGGAAAACAATAGGCAATGTCACACAAAGAGTAAAGAGGACTTTTAGTCAAGACACTACAGATAGAAATCAGTATGGTCCATTTTTCAGATTTCTTAATCAATACACTCCAGTAAAATGCTTGTTCTTCAACTGTAATCACAGAAATATCAACGCTGAAGCAAAATATATTTATTTTAGAATGTCTAGTCAATTACATGGCCACTCTTTTATATTAAATATTTTCCAGTATTTAGCATTTTCAGTGAATGTGTAGCTCTGCCACACCAGGATCAATCAAGTTCTGTCATATACCACTGAAAACATTTCCTGTACAATCTAAATACAGTATTCAAATTTGTGTATTTACTTGATAAAAATTATATACTTACACAAAGGGTGCATATTACCTGAGATCTGACAAGGTAATGCGGTTCTGAGGCCTGTTCTTAAATCTGTTTTCTTCTTAAAATTCAAGAAACTTGTTCATTCCCAACCTAACTAAGGATTTTACAGTAGGACTTCTTAATATGGTGTTCATAATTGAATTTATGCTAGATTTGTAGAAAAAAAAAACCCTGAAAAACATACTCAAATTGTGTCATCACAATGGAATAAATATTTGAAAGAACATTACCCAAAGTCTAGATTTTTTTGATTTTTAAATTTATTTCTGCACACTAGTAATAAGTAGTCCTTATAATGTTTTTTTTTTTTTTGTAAATCAGTCGGTTGGAGATGCTGAGAGTGACTTTAAAGCTGAGAGTTACTTTAGCGATGGCGGACATAGTGGCTAGATGGAGGCACAAACCTTATAGACAGTCTCAAATACTCTTTTCCAGTTACACAATATTTTTACACTGCATTTTTTGGTGGAAAAAGATCTCTCTTTATCACTGAACTTGTCTTATCTCTTTTGTCCTGAGCTTACTGACGGCTCTACTGTTTCACTGTACAGTTTAGAAGGTGGCCCCAGCAGTTTGGATGGTTAGCTCCAGTCTCAGTAAATCAAATCTTAATTTTGGACACATTGTGGGCATATACTGTGTCTGCATTAGGGCACATTTTGTGCTGAAGGCATATCTGGCCCTGTGTGTTATCTGACCTTCCTTCATTCAAAAATGCTGAAACTGTAACAGGACTCTCAAGAGAGCTTTCACCGATGGAAATCTTAATTGTTCAATTGATCGCAGCTGGTATGGAGTTCATTCCATTCACCTATTTTAATCAGAGATCATGCGCTCTAGTGAGGTGGTTTGAGGTTAGGGCGCAGATTTGAACCTCCTACATAGTAAAACACACAAGATGCATTATGCAAGCATGCGGGGTGAAAGCATAAACACACTGCATAATTTAAGCATTCGCTCCGAGCTCTGAAAGGCTGTACGGCCAATGAACAGACGTTTCCATATGTCTCTTTACCTTGGCTTGGATTCGGCTCTAGCCAGGAGGCATCTTCCATCAAAGAGGAAATAGGCCTCTGCCCGCGCCCTGTTTAGGCAGCATCATTATGCACACAGCCGGTGAATGAAGCATGATAAGAATATATTAATTATATATCAACACGTTACGGAGTTAATTGCATGGTTCAAATACCTTCCCTGCATGTTTTTTTTTCTCCTTTTTTCTCCTGTTTTAGTATACACCCTTGCACTCCACTCTATGTGGATACAGGGGCTTTGTAATGAGGGTCTATTAACATGCTTAAGTGTGTGTTGCAAACACGATGTATTAAAAGCCTCACGAGTAAGCTTCTTTGTGCAAAAGACAAAAGAGAAACGTACTGATTCTACCCGCGTAGACTTCCATGTGTCCTCATTTGAGTAGTCTCATCAAAATAAAGAAACCTACACAACAAAAATTTGATCTCAGCAAGGGAAATCATCTTAAATCAAGGCTGATTATCTAACATCTCTTGTTCCAATGCTGGAAGCATTCCATTTTTTTATGTTTTAAGTATTCTCATGTAGTGAAAGTGACTTATTCCATTGGTAAAATTATAGCTTATTGCAATAAATAACACAGATAATTTGGCTCTTTTCAAGAATTTATGCTTTAAACAAGAAAACATATTTATAAATAGATTAGGATACTTTCATGCTTTTCTTCATAGGAGACTTTCATGCTTGTCATGCCCTGCATTTGTTTACAAATAACGCATGCTTTCTGTTTATTTTTCGATTTCTGGTCACATCACTGCTCCACGGGCCCCTTGTTTTCAGTTTTGTTTTGAGCTCTGTCCCTGTCCTGCCCTCCTGTTTAGCACTAGCACCTGTCATTTTGTAACCTCACCTTGTCTCAGCTGTTTCGTGTTCCCACATGGGCATAAATACCCTTGTCTTTGTGTTTGTATTTGTCGGTCAACCATGGCCTCTGTCTTGTTTCAACCCGTGTTTGTCTGCCTTCAGTTATTTTCCCCAACTCTGTGTTTACCCTGGTTGCATTCCTTAGCTTTGTTTTCTAGTCCATTATTTACTCAGTGTTTCCTGTTTATATCATTTGGGTTTTGTTTCGTTCAAATAAAATCACCGCCTGCACGTCCGTCCGCCTCCAGTCCTCCTTACAAACATCACAAAAAGAAGTAAAATAAATGGAAAAAAGGGAATTAATCTTTCAATATTCTTCCTAAATTAAGAAATATTAGATATTTCTCCTAGATATAAGACAATTTCACCTGCCAAGATATATTTTCGGTTGTGTACTGCATGTCAGTTGTTTAACTGTCTATTGGATAGAAACACTTTTCAATATATATATGTATATATTTACTTTTTATGTGTTTTCATCTGGATACATTATTTTATTCTATTAACAGATCATTCTGCATGTTACAAGTACTGTTTCTAAAACAAACTAAATTATCTGCATTATTTCTTGACACATCTACATGTAAAAATGTCTAGGAAAAAGTTAATTATTTGATATTAATCTTACAACATTCTTGCAATGAGAAATGCTGGATATATTGTCTAGGTTTAAACTGAAAATATTTGAAATGAAAATGAATTAGCACGAAATAGTTTATTCTCCTGTGTAGTTATAAATCTTGGAAATATGCATATAAAGTATTATATTTTTTCCTTTAGTCAGTAGTTGAAAACAGTGGGAAAAAATGGGACATGTTCCGTTCTTTTGGATGACCTATTTAGTTATCTACTTTGACAAGCTATTTATATTTGTAACAGACTGCTGCATCAATAGACTTGTACTCACTATAAGCCACGGAAAGGGCATCCGCTAAAAAAAGAATTCTTTCAGCTCAAGATGTATAGGTCCACTGCCCTACTGGGGTAAACCATATTACTTTCCATGTGTCTGTTTTTTTAGGTAAAGAAAAATAATATTTATAAACACCTCTGAGGGGCAGTTCATCTATATTTGATCTTAGACCGCATGCTGTTATTGGGGGGTGATAGGGAACAATATGGAGCTATTGACTGGCCTGGTCTGATGTATTTTTGGAGATCAGAGTAATACGGAAGGGACACCTTGCCACAGTGCAGGTAGATGGGGGAGCCCTGATGATAAGCACTTATTTCTCACTGTGGTGACAGAGACCAGTTTACAGCCTGGTGACCCTCAGACAAAAGCACAAAGTGGGAGCAGTTTCGCTGCTCAGTTTTTCTGTCAAGATGTTATAGATTTCTGTCTTCCTGTGCGTAGCTTTAATAGAGGAGTCAGGATATATCTCTCTCTCCACAGAGGACAACCGTCTCTCTCTCTCTCTCTCTCTCTCTCATCCATTTGCCCTCTTTTGTCTCTTTCTCCTTCTCTCTCTCTTTCTTTCCTTCCCCTTGTCCTGCCCCCCCTCTCCCCTTTCTCCCCCTCACTCTTTCCTCACACACTTCTCACTCTCATTGACTCTATCTCTTCCTCTTTCTCTCTCTCTGTCCTTTACTTTCTCTCTCCACTTTTTTGTTTTCTTTTCTTTCCTGGCACTCCTCCCATTCCTGTTCTTCCTCCTCTCTCTCTGTCTCTTCACTCTTTTCTCTCTTGTAACTTTCTCTCCTATTCTTTCTGTTTTTATTTATCTCCCTGTCTAATTACTGGTCTTAGATCAATCAAGGTGTCCCTACTGTCAGGTGTACACACACACACACACACACACACACACACACACACACACACACACACACACCCAATAAGTCCCAAAGGTAAAGTCATTTCCCACATGAACTGTGTTTGTAATGGACTGTGTTGTGGATGGTGCTGTTTGATGTAGGCTGGCTTGTATTATTTCCCAGAAGGCCACCTGCTGGCTTTGTCCTTTAGCCCCTCATAGCCTGTGCAATCTGACCAGCCATCAGCTCACCCGCCCCTGACCGCACGCCTCTTGCCCCATTGCCTCCTAGGCACATGTAATGACTCTGCCTGAAGTCACGACTCAGAGGAATTAATTAAGCTGCGGCCTCCCCCGGTCCTCTTCCTCCACATGGCCCACAGATACAGTCACATCATCGCAGTGCAGGAGTGCTCTTATTGATTGTGTTTTGAGCCATCTCCCCACCAGCGATAGCAGCCTCCTATGATAAATATCAGGCCCCCCACCACCAACCTCTGATGGATATCCACCATACTCTGAGGAAGAAGGGGAGGGGGTCAAATACTGTTTTTCTCTCTCCTTTCATGTCCTTTTTTCCTCTAACTTCCTCCCACCTCATGTAGAGCTGGGACCTAAGGCTATTTTAAAGTAGGTTGAGGAATTGATGGGAACTTGGGCCCTGCTTTGTTTCTAGCAATAACAACACCTGCACTTTTGGGTTTTTAAAGAGAAATACTTCAAATGTTTGGAAACACTGTTTTCAGTAATATAAATCCAGTTTTGCTGCAGACATGTGCAATGTTTCTAATACGGTGTTTTTTTTTTTTGTTGTTTTTTTTTTAACTATACAACTTTTCAAATAACATGATTGTAGGAAACTGTAAAACAAAGACATTTAGGATTCAGTATTAATGTCCATAGCAATGGGCAGAAACACACAGGATTTCATAAAGAAAAAAGCCAATTAAGAAATCTGTATAATATCAAATAAGCAATGAAGTTTCAACAAATGAATAACCAAAATGCCTTGCATTTAAAAAGGGGTGATAAGATGATCAGGCAGATAATGAAATAAAACAGTAACTGTTAAATTTTGCAGCACCACAGCGCAGGCTTTCTTCAAATTTTATAATACTGGATATCATAGTGTTTGATTTTAGTGTGAAAAGTATCCTACAATTAACCCTGCCTAAAGGGTAATGGGTATATATATACAGCTCTGGAAAAAAAAATAAGAGACCACTGCAAAAATGTTCAGTTTCTCAGGTTTTATCTTTTATAGGTGC
>JBBPCZ010000148.1:19090439-19102939 GCA_037974445.1 Brycinus macrolepidotus | reverse complement strand
CGTCCAACCGTATGCTACATATCTGACTAAAAGAAACGGTCAAAAATCATGGCATCATCATACATTAAATCTAAGAACATGTTTATCTTCTATTTATCATTATGAGGATACAACGTATTCTTATAATAGTAATGACATACTGTTAAGAATCACAGGCAAATGGCTCTCAGGTCTGTTTTTAAAAGGACTACTGACCCCAAAACAAGACATTGAATTTAATCTTAAATAGTTCATTCTAAAAGAGTAAACGTATCATAGATTTTTACTCTTTCAGATTGTTCACTAAACCTAAAACGGTATATTACATGTTGTGGCAAGTAGAAGCGGAGAACTTTCTAAACCAGCATAAATGAGAGATGACACTGTGTCAAACAGTGTAAAAAGTGACTAGGAGAACACATTCTTGGACAATAAGATCTGGGGAGGAAACTATAAATGATTCTGGAGCAGTGCAAACTGAGAGAAAACTTCCTAGAACAGAGTGAAATGGAAAGAATAGTGAAATGTACAGAACATTTTAGAATGGGGTAAATCGCATAGAACATTATAAAATAAGGAGAACAGAGAAGACATTCCTGAAAATGTTAACTGAGAAGAACATTTTCTGTCTGAATGGGAGGGGGTACATTTCTAAAGTAGTATGCTAATGGCAAAAGACAGTTCGAGAAAAGTGAGCTAATAGGAAAGAACATTCTAGAACAGTGTGTTAATGGAAAAGACAGTTCTAGAACAGTGTTAATGGCAAAAGCTATTTTAGGACAGTAAAGACAATTAAAGAAAGACAATTCTAGAACACTATGTGGGAGAGAAGTGAATGAGGACAGTATTTTTTCTAAAGTATAAATGGGAAGAACATTCTACAACAATATGAAAGGTGGGGTGCATTATAGAACCCCATGACACACAGACATGATACACCAACCCAGTGGCTTCTGGAGAATGTTAGGTTGATGTTTTCACCTGAAATATTGATCATGTTTTATGGCAGTAATTGAGATTTAGAAGGTCACCTGTCAAAAATGATGTCTATTGTAGTCAGCTGAATCCATGCTTTATGAGTCTATCTACATTACTTATTAATTTCCTACAATGTTTGCAGGACAGCAGATGCCTGTCTGATCTTGCATGAGAGATTATCTTTAATTACGGTCCACCAAGTTTATGAGACTCTCTGATGGTTCTTGAGTCTCTGCTTCAGAAGGAACGGCCTTATGTTTTACAGCTTAATGGTCAACCTGTCAAACGCTGGATACCGAAAACACAGAAGCATATTAAGACAGTTCTTTTATTTTACAAATAAGACTGACAAATGACACCAGTAAGAAATATGAAGGAATTCGCTCTAAAATTAGCTACTGAATTAATAAATAATGTTTGTTCTTACATTAATAATGAGAGAACGCTGATGAGTGGGCTTGGGCTGAATGTAATCCAGCAGGAAACTTAACTCATTAATATTAAACGATCATAAACACGTCAACCACAATGAGGTGCTGCGATACAGATCGGCAAAGATGGTTTTTCCTTCCATTAATGCTTCATACTTGAATGGATATTGCATTTGCCTGAAACATGAACATTCTAAATAAGCACCAGTCTACATCATATTCTGTATCAGTGGACATCTTTTCTATTTATTCCTTTTTTTTTCATATTCATTCTATTCATTCTCATGATTTCACAAGGCTGGAATCAAATGCTTGTCACAGCTCTGCGATTTCTTGCCTAGTGCACATATCATATTAAATGCGACAGGCCAGGCTTTTGCTCTGCCAGTGTTCTAAAATTGTAAAGGAGTGTGGAGGAGGGGTTTCTATATATGGTCGGAGAATTTCTGGAAAATGCCATTTCACTTTTTGTACTTATTCACTTATCAAATATTCCCCAAACCGTAAAGTTGCCTAATACTACGCAAGGCATATTATGGCACCGTCATGGTTCAGTTCCATGGAGAAAATCCTTGTAATATTGCATTTAGACAGCTATAATCATCACTGAGCTCTGTTAACACATAGTGTCTTATGTGATTAGCAGGCTCTTGGGGGCTGTCTGAACTCCACACTGCTTCTGCCTGTATATGTTTTAACCTGAACAAATGTGGCTTTTTACAATACAAATAATCCGATTTGCAAGTAGTATCTAGACAATAATGAAAATTGTACACTTCACTGTCACACCATAACGCTACACAGTCAGGTCCATTAATATTTGAGCACTGACATAGTTGTTGTATATTGTATTTGAAATGACACCATGAATGTGAGACAATTTGATGGCCAAAAACTGGATAGTTCTGGAGTAATCTTATGAACAGATGAGGCAAAGATCAGCTTGTACCAGAGTAATGCGAAGAGAATAATACAGAGAAGGGAAGAGAACCACCTCGTCTGTCAAACAGTGTCAGGGCATGGTTGTGCTTTTTTTAAGCAAAGGCCTGCACAGTTACGTAATGGCCATGTCAACCACATGATGTCAATTCAATTGAGCATGCTAGGCAACACTGAGGGTAAAACGCTCCAAGTACAATCAGGAACTGAAGACAGCTGCATAGCATCACCAGTGAAGAAACACTTGTGGTGATATCGATTCGTTTCTAATGGCGCTTTTCCGCTGTCACAAGGAACCATGCCGTACTGTGAACAAATGACTTTTCCATGACAAATATAGCAACCTGTACCTGAGCTGTACCCAAGTTGCTCAATGGCAAGGCTAAAGGTGGACTGCAGCTGAGCCAACTGCATCACTGCTTTCTGATTGGTTGAAATGTTGTCATCACAACATGGAAAGAGGCCATTGTTTTTTTTTTTTACTGTCTATGCAAAAAAACAACAATGGAAATACAAACTAACAACTGGAAAGTCACAAGGTACAAGCACTGCTGGCTGTTTGGGCTGTAGATAAATTTCAGTGGGCGTTTTCTATGACTCTAGCAAATTTATCTTTAACGCAGTGGGAAACGCAAAGGTGTACCAGGCATCGCTAAAAAGTTAGCCGGGTTAGGTTTTCACTGCAAGGCTAAAGAATGCTGAGAAAAAAATGTAAAAACTCAAACAAGACTATGTGCTGATGTCTCAGAAATACTGTTACCAGGCCGACATACACTGGAAAATCGAAGCCTGCTGCAAGTTCTGTACCATCGCAGTACGGTTTAGGTACAGCACGATTCCTGAATGCTTATGGAAAAGTGCCTTAGCTGTTTATAAGTTATGATTGTTATTTTTTACTGTTGAGCCCCTGTGAAGGGGGTGCTGTTTATGAAAATGGTTATAATTCCTACATCATTCATCTGATTTGGATGTACTGATGCACTTTTAGATGATTTTCTTTATTTAATTTCACCTCTAATATGCTGGAGTAGGCAGGGGCAGGGTGACTGGGAGTGTAAATCCCTGACCCCAAAAAAAAAAAAAAAACTTCTGCTATGCACAATAAACAAGCAGATCGATACAACGAGGGAGGACGAAGCAGGGAAGAGTCAATGGAGCGGGACGGCAGGCCACTGAGGGCTTATTGGACCCTTCACTGTCTTTAACCATATCTCCTCTTCTGCTTAACTGCATCTGTGGGAGCCATTAGATCAAAGTGCCAGGTGCTAGGCCTTGTCCTCCACTAACCCATTTAAGGGGATGTTAGTACCTGTCATTGCTACAGTAAAAAACACTCAAAGACGGCAGACAGAAAGAACCACTAACCTCAGCTTAACAAAATCTACTCACAGATTTAGTCACCTCACAGAGGTGATAAACAATAGCCAGTATATTCTTAAAAAATAGTCTTCTTCATATGTCCTTAAAGTTCTTTAGCAAAGACTTTGGTTATCTATACTGCAATAAAAACTTAATAAGAACAGACTGTAATACAAAACACATCTCGTTATGTTTTTTTAAAACCGTGTATATCATTATCATTATCTTTGCCAGCTGATCACTGTTTTTTAATAAATATAATACATATTTTCATAGTGGAAAAAAAGACATTTTGAACATATTTGTGAATGATCCATTTTAATATCCAAAAATTTGAATAATTAAAAAATCCAACCTCTTGATGACATTAGATGTTAGAAAGTCAACATTAAAGTTGCTAACTTCTGAAAGCATCTGAATTGACTAAACACACTGAAAAATGTGTTTCTGTTGAGCTTTGACACTCTTTATTAAGATATGTTATCAATGCAATTGGTTTAATAATATCAAAAATGACTGAAAGGACAAAATAGTCAATAGGCAAGTGTCTGATGTCTAACCCTAGAGGAGAATTTTTCAAAAAATTTTCAAGTCTAAAAAATTGTATCTACAAATGTACAGAATTGTGGAGATATTTACAGAAACTGAATGACTATTTCTTAAAATCGGTGATGATGGGAAGCAGAGGTCACTATGTCTACAGTACCATTTAATCTGGTATTCAGAATGAACCTTACCTCAAAACTGTGATAAAACAATGACTCAAGCATCAGGCAGTGAATTCATTTGCTTAATTTAATTATGCTACTGTTGCATTCACAAGGTTATGATAAGTTATTATTCTGTGCTGCATCGATAATTATTATTAACAACAACAACAAAAACAACAACAACAACAATAATAATAATAATAATAATAATAATTATTATTATTATTATTTAGCTATTTGTGTATAGTAAATACTTCTCCTCCCACCGTTGTTCACCTGTTGTTCACCTATGGTTCTGTTCATTCTGTCATCCTAGATCTTCTCTTTCTCATTCTCACTCTCTTTTTTCTGTCCATCCTGCCACTTTGCCCTCTAGCCCTTCCCCCACATCCCTCTAGCACGCTACATTAATAATTGAGGAGGTGTGAAGATCTCCCTGCCGGAACATTCTCCTTCATTAATCCCAATATGTAGTGTGCTGCGGATCTGACAGGATTCATTTCGGTTCCAGACGCGCTTTTTCTCCCACTCCCTTTTTGTGCTGCACCACACACACACACACACACACACACACACACACACACACACACACACACACACACAGGCACACACACATTGTGCCACACATACTCAGCTCCAATTCAGCCTTTTCTGAGCACATACACAAAAGATGCATACACACATGACAGAATTATAGTAGTTCCATGTTCTTTTTTGTAGCAGTGGATTATAGTGCAGTTTTTTTTTAAAAATACTCGAGGTTTGAATTTATGTAAAATGCTACTTTTGTTCATTTACTTTATCTTGCCTTTCACTGTTTCCTTCAAAGTGTTTATATGAACAGAATATAACAAGTTAAATTGCTTGTTCCCACATTAACTGATAAAACTTTTCACAATGTACCCAGTATGAACATCCTGTTGTTAACATCCGTCTTGAGTGATCTGATCACACGTGGACAGTGAGATGTGTAGCTTTGTGCACTTTGTGAATCATTGTTTAAAGACATGTATTGCACTGTTACAAATGCTTGGGACATTATGTAATATTAGGCAGCATGTGAACTATCAGTTCTTGAAGTTAAGGTGTTGGAAGCAGGAAAATTTGTTGAGCATAAGAAGCTGAGAGACTTTGACATGGACCAAACTGTGATGGCTAGATGACTGGGTCAGAGTATCTCCAAAACAACAGGTCTTGTATGGTGTTCCTGGCATGGTAATTATTAGTACCTACCAAACGTTTTCTAAGGACGAACAATCAGTGAACCAGCAACAGGGTCATGGGTGCTCAAGGTTCACTGATGCACATTGAGAATGAAGGTTTCCTCATGTGGTCCAATTCCACAGAAAACCTATTGCAGCCTAAGTTTCTGAAAAGGTAATGTTGACTATGATAGAAAGGTGTCAGGACACACAGTGCATTCCAGCTTGCTGCGTATGGGGTTGCATTGCTGGACCCATGCGAAATGCGCTGGACAAACTAGTTTGATCCATGGAGGGCGTACCTAAAGGTCCTGTAACATCTTGTTGCCAGAAACCAAGCACACCTTCAGAGATCCATGGTGGCATGAGAGGGACCTACCAATATTAGACAGAGGAATTTAATGTTGGTACAGTCCTCAAATAAGGAATGCACTTGGTAAGCTCAGCAAGACCAAATGGCCTGGGAGACCACAGAAGACAACTAACGTGGATGATTGCAGAACACTCTTGAGGAGGTAGGCACCTTCTTGAATGTGAATACAGAGAGTTTACCTCTTGATATAAACCACTGGTTACTCTGAACAACAAGAAGACCTGATTAGACGTTGCCAGACAACATCTTAAAAAGCCTGCCCAGTTCTAGAACAAGGTTCTTTGGAGAAATGAAACCAAGATCAACCCTAACCCTAACCAGAATGATGGCAAGAGAAAAGTATGGAAAAAGAAAGTGACATCTCATGATCCAAAGCGCCAAATCATCTGTCAAACATGGTGGAGGCAGTGTTATGGGGATGTATGGCTGCCAGTGGAACTGGGTCACCGAAATTTATTGATGATTAATTCTGAAGTGTATAGGGCTGTACCTTCTACTCAGATTCAGCCAAATGCTGCAGAACTGATTGGAAGCCACTGTGAATGAAACTCAGAAGAAAGAAATGGGATATTCTTCAATGACCAAGTCACTGATCTCAACCCAAAAGCGCATGCTTTTGAGTTACTGAAGACAGAACTGAAAGCAGAAAGACCAGCAAACAAACAGCAACTGAAAGCAGCAGCAGTACAGATCTGGCAAAGCATCTCAAGGGTTCCAGACTTCAGGCAGTGATTGAATGCAAAGGATTTTTTTTTATCCACATATAGAAACAATCCATATATTTTATAATACTTTGTCCAATTACTTTCGAGCCCCTGAAAATGGAGAGAATATGTCCAAATACTTATGGATCTAAGTGTATGATGTTATATAGAAGCAGCTCTGGAGGGCAGCTCTTTCCCCTAATTCATGAGTAAACTTGGAACATGGCATAGAACATCCCAAGCATAGCTTCCATTACAATGGCTGTGGATAGACCCTTTGCTTGCCAATCAGTGTTGGAGAAATTAAAATATTTAACATTTTTGAATTTTACTTTATTCACCCTTATTCCATGATTTTAATAGACACTGTTTTAAAGCTTTATGAGAAAAATTGCCCTAATGTTTTACTGTATATGTAAAAACAATATTGGACTAAATATTAAGGTGTAATATTTGTAAAAAGGTTCCCTAAAGAACTTAAATGAACCTTAAATGAACCATTTCGGTAAATGTTGTGTATGAGTGTGAACTACCACATGAAGTAAAGGTTCTTGGAAGAACTGTTAAATTTAAAAACAATCTTTACATTACGTGAAGGGTCTTTATACCATGACACTTACATTTCACATTCACAAAAACGGTTCTTTAGAGAAACAAAATGGTTCTGCACTACAAGAAATGCTGTTCTTTAGTATAGGCAATGGTTTTCTGTAGAGACATTAACACTCATAAAACCATTTGAATGCCAAACAACCATTAGACTTTATAAACAGGTCTTGGCATGGTGAAATAGTTCTTCACTCTGACGGAAAACATGCTTTTGTTACTTGTCATGGAATCTTTTTTCTAAGAATACATTTCATTGTTCATAGAATCCTTTGTTGTATTTTTTTTTTTAATGAACCCATGAACCTTCAACAGATACTACCAAAGAAAAAGTTTGTGGGCAATTCATGGAAATCAGTATAGCAACCATAGCTATTTAGGGAATGCCCAGCAATGCCTTTAGTCTTCCATGGTTCATTAGTACTGTTTACTGGCCCATGCTGGAATGAAACAGGCTGTGTTTGACAGCATTCACAGCTTGGAGGGTTACAGGAGACTGTGCAAACACTGCAGTAGAGTGACAATAGGCAACTGATCAAAGGCAAACATTAACATGGGCAACAGGCTGCACACATGGCGACATGTTGCAGCCACTGAGGGCAAACGCCCCCATATGCCATCCCACTCTCCCACTATTAGCTTCTGCTGCCAGTAGCACTGAGGGAGCTGCCCCTGGGTTCAAAATACCCAAACGCACGCAGATGCGCTGATACACATACACACATATGACAGTATATAGAAAAAAAGTCCATATACTTTACATATGCAGATCCATGGGTTAAAGGTCATGCATTTTATCATTTATTATAACTTCCCACAGGGCTCCCTTTATTTCAACCAGCACTCAGCACTGCTTATAAGGAGCTGACCCCTATGACATGAGATTTAAAAAAAAAAAAAGCGTGTCTGCAATTTAATCAAGGCTGAAGACATTCGAAATTCATCAAACACAACCACCTATACACACCCACACACACAGCTACACACCACAAACAGGCACTAGAAAACTTATCATACAATAAGGATACAGAGAAACAATTTTATTTGTTCTCTGCAACATAAGATTGGCATGCCATAAACATGTCATGAAAGATAATACAAGCTGTCATGAGTTAACGCTGTCATCCATTAATATAACACTGTCATGTGACCTTTACCGGTAATGGTCATGACAGATGCTACAATGTTTGAGGTCATGATAGTTTATGTCACATGCTAATTTAACGTAGTGACATCAAACATTATAGCATTTGTCATGTCACCTTCTAATGTGACACATAACAGTCAATCTGTCATGACAACATATGGCATCCACCACGACATGTTTATTTATATCATGGTTATTTATATCAGTGTTTTTTAACTCAAACTTAAATCATTCATAATAGTTTTTAAGTGACTGTTTTGTTTGATCCAGTAATTCATTTTATATTATGCTTTTTTATTATACTTTACAGGCAAACTGAAATATCAGAAATATGTCAAATGTTTGATTACAGTATATATAAAGTGTGATTTCACCTCTCCACAAACACAGCAGTGCTAAATGAAAACTTCTCAATATAAGAAAATACTATCACAATAAAATAGTCATTAAATCTTTTAAAGAAAATAAAATTAATAAATGGTGTCTTAAATGCTGTCTCCAATGAAAACAAAGATCCAGTTCGCTTTTGCTTCAGTAAATATATCATTCAAAATATGTTATATCAAATGCCATATTGTCATATATACCCTTTTGTAGAGGATTTGTTTCACTAAAAAAATTGACAATCAACAAAACAAAACATTTGTCTATATGTACACGGAGCCACAACACATGCAAAGATCCAATAGTGTCTTTATTTAATCTGATAACAGATTTACAGAAAATTTAACTAGATATTTATATATTTATCGTCAGAGTCTTCCACTCTTCTGGCAGAATGGGTGTTAGAAAGTCTGCAGAAAGAGGCTTCTCTAGTGTGCTTAATGAGTCCACAAACAACACATCACACAAACATATAAAGAAAATGATGATCATGAATAGATATTAATAGCATTGCGTATTAATATAATGAACATCATTAAATTAAAAGAGTGAAGTTTTTTTTTGGCTACATTCATCCTGCTCCACAACACCTTCTTTACCTGCCTCAAGGAGCCATGGCCTGATTATACGAGGCAAGAGCAAGAATAAAATCTTATATGTAAATATGTGTGTGTGTGTGTGTGTGTGTGTGTGTGTAAGAGCATGCAGTAATATGCTGGCTTGTATTTGTGTGTGTGTGTGTGTGTGTGTGCTTGTGCATTTTGTGCGCACACACATACCTAACCAGATTTTCATTAGTTTGTTCATTTATCATAGAGACACTGAAGGGAGCTGGTGGATGTCAGGGGCGTTTGAAGTGAAGCTGCTGTACTGCGGTCTGCATGCTCAATTTGCAAATCGACCAGGGATAGTGAAGCTCAGCCAGAGGTGTGTGAACACATGTGTAGTGGAAGACTTCTGCAGGAGGCTCACGTCCAGGCTCCACACACACACCCACACACACATGCACACATGTACACATATAGCATTTTAGTCTCAGATGGTGGTTGAGTTCAGAGATGCTTCATTGCAGCAGTGTTACAAAAAAGACCAATAAAAAGAATAATAAATAATAAATAAATTAAAATAAATAAATAAATAAATAAATAAATAAATAAATAATGATGATGATGATGATAAGAATAATAACAATAAAATAGTAAAAGAAGAAGAAGAAGAACTATACCTAGAAGAAGAATATATCTAGCATATCTGTTAGCAGTGATGGTGGTGTGATTGGTCCCAACAGGTCTAGGTCCAAACATTTTTGTCACTGACCCAAAGATCCAAAGATAATTGGATGTTCAATAATTTTTGTATTCTTACTGGTTACAAAGCATCCCATTTACACAGGAAACCAGAAGAATTTGTCAAACGCTGGAGCGAAGAATATAATATTTGGCTGCATCTTCAGAAACAGGGCTCTGAGCTATTTATTAGATAGCTCAGTGGATTACAAAAAGCCATATGCCACACATGACTGTACATATTTTCTTAATGCCAAATATTTGTGCCATATTTATATTCACAGAATAATAAATACTAATTTCCACACTGGAAGGGGTCCTTGGCTGCAAAAAGTCTAAGAACATCTACCCTAAAGCAGTGGTTCACAAACTTTTTTTTTTTTTAACCAGGCTCCAATTCCTTTGTGAAAAGTGGTAGTGGTTGTGGTGGTGGTGGTACTTGCCTCTGGACCAAGAGGTCATGGGTTCGAATCTTACCTTCAGCATCCCACCACTGGGTTTCTGAGCAAAACCCTTAACCCCAAGCTGCTCCAGGGAGACTGTCCCCTGTAGTTAGAGAATGGAAGTCGCTTTGGATAAAAGCGTCGGCTAAATGCCGTAAATGTAAAAGTAATTACATGGATCCCCCCCCCCCCACACACACACACTACAATTCATCAAATGTTTCACACAATGTGCAAATATGTAGCTGTTTTAAATTATTGTCTACAGTTGACTATCTATTCAAGGAAATACTGCAATATTTTATTGTGATCAAATGATAATCTATGTCACAATATGCTTTTAATGAATATTGTCTACTTCAAGTGAGACAATGCCCAATTAGATTATGAAGAGATCTAATTAGTCCTGCTTGTCAATTGTAGAGACTCACAAAGTCTTTTTTATGTGGCACTGCTGTTTTTTTTTTTTTTTTGTCTATACCATCTTATCAAACCTCAGAAATATGAAAAACTGTGATGCTTATCATGTTGAAATACTGCAATACTTATCATGTGCCATGAAAAACAACAAGAATTATGACTCTATATTTATGCCATGTCATCTAGCCTCAATGTAAGTGTTAAATAATAAAGAGTGAAGAATATTGATTAATTTCAAAGTTTTCAGACTCAGTTTGAAATGCTAGACTTTTATTTTGAATGTAATGCAGCACAAGTACCCATGTCAAGTTTAAAAATCAATTTAGGGAGCCCCTGGTTATACATCACAGACCCCTCAGGAACCCCCTGTCTATCCTTTGGCCTAAAGAATGTTTCTTTAAAAAACAATGTTTGTAAATGAGATGGGAAACTATCACATAATGAAAAGTGTACATGAAAAAAAAAATTAAAAAGCAAATACATACTAAAACTAAATATCCCTTCTTGTTGTTGTTATTATTTCACTATATGATGCCAGCTGCTTATTACAAATAGTCCAGCACGCTAGCCTGAAAAGCTACCATTTTGGAGATACAAGGTCTCATGAGAACAATGAAAGATTCTGTAGTAATTAAATGTTCCCCTATGTCCATGTCTAGAACCTTGTAGCTGGAGATGCATTATAATAACAGCTAGTCCAGACACATGGAGAAGCAGGCTGACTGGACCTTTTCATGCTGCTTTGGAACAGCATGCATCCTCCTTTGTAAAAAAACACTAATTATCCAAATTTCCTTTTAGCTACTGTAGGCCTTTAAATGTGCCTTACAAGCAAAGTCAATGGATTTCATGATTTTCTTTATTGGTGTTTTTCTGAGTTTTTTTACTTTTCATGAATGTGGCCGTGTATTTCGTAGATTGTGGGGACCGAATAGTAATGGAAAATGTGATTTTCTTTTTTTTTTGACGTCGTGGGGACATTTGTTAGTTCCCACAAGGAAAAATGAGTTTCCAGGGTAGGCGTTGCATTACTTTGACACAATAATACAGGAGTCAATGGAAATATACCACAAAGACAGGAATGTAAACTTGAGAGTGTGCAGTAATGCACACCCTGTGTAAAGGAAAGGCAGATTTCATTTGCACATTCTGATGTTTGAGAAGTAACAGGGCTGGTCAAAAGCATGAGGGAATAAAAATGTAATTTTCAAATGTGCTTGGAGAGCAAATGTTGGATATGTGGAGCGGAACATGTGGCCCTGGCCCTGCCTTGACAGGCCATTATGGTAATCAGTGTTACTTAGGCAGACACCAAGATGTTAAATACACTCCATTCTACTTTCTGTGCATGCACACTGCAGCACGCTAATGAAAAATGGCTTATACTTTGGCATTATTACGGAACTCCTGCACCATTTATTTTTATTAGGTTTCTTCTTGGGCTTAGTGAACACACACACACACACACACACACACACACACACATATATATATATATATATATATATATATATATATATTCTACTAGAAATGCTCACA
>JBBPCZ010000148.1:19065082-19079399 GCA_037974445.1 Brycinus macrolepidotus | reverse complement strand
AGTCATTGTGTGGATTTATAAAGTTCCGTAAGCAACACACCTAATTTAATCTAATGAAGTAAAAAGAGTCAACCCAGAGATTTGATGGAAGTTACAAGTAATACTGGGCTTCCATGAGGAAGGAGGTCTGGAAATGGTCAAGCAAACACTTCGCCATACATAAAACTATGGTTTACTGTATTAAAGTGATTTGTATTTATTATGATATTAGTGTTTTAACACTAACTTAACACTACTGCCCAGTAGGAAACAGCTTTTAATTATAATTTCCTCAGGTGCCTAAGACTTTTGCACGGTACTGTATATATATTTTAAATGTTCTAAAATTAAATCCAAATCTGTGTTCACCTTGTAAGAAAGCAGTTCTATTTACAGGAGCATTTCCAGACAGCAGAATTATAATAAAACATTTTCTTTTTGAATATTTACTCCCATTCTTTCTCTGTTTTTGTAATATGAGGAAGACTGGCCACCATCTGACGACATTATCTATTTTTATACAAAATATGAATGTGTGTGTCTGTGTGTGAAAAGGCAAGAGAGAGAGAGAGAGAGAGAGAGAGAGAAACAATGAGAGAAAACATATCTTGGTTTCATCCCAACAACCTGCCAATTGGTGGTTGTTGGGATGAAATGTGTGGTTTCTGATAATAGTACAAATGGTTGTTTATTCTCAACCTTCAAACTTGTGCGGACACAAAAATGGATGGGATGCTATTAATTGTTTTATTACTATTATTATTATTATTATTATTATTATTATTATTAATCAGTCTTTTGTGTTTTATGCAGGGGCACTTTGGCTACTTTGCTTCAGCAAATTGCTACATGTGAAAAGGCTGAAATATAGAGTCCCAAAGAGGCTGGGAGTCGATTCGGGGGCCTGGCAGAAAGAGTGAGGCATGCTGCGTCGCCCTGGCGAGGCAGGAGGCGCCGGCAAACATTTACATTCATTCACTGCCAGAAACCAGGGAACGAAACACAATATGATCAGAGAACACCATATTGGAGCCTGTGTGTGTGTGTGTGTGTAGAGGGGGGTGCGAGAGAGGCAGAGGAGCGAGTGTTTATCAGCCTGATGCAGTGAAAAATAACAATGCCCTATGAATCGAGCCATCATAAACAGACTGGAAATGGCCCAGGTGTTGGAGCTGCATCCGCGCCACCAGCACCAAGACATAAAAACACAAAAAAAAACCACCGCTCCAGGCTCCGGACCATTTCTGACCCTCAGCCTGCCCACATTACGCTGCCTGATCCATTCACACTCACACCCTGAGCCGTGTCAGTTAGCAACAGGCACCTGCAAGCGGGCTCAACTAATAAAAAGGGCCATGGATATTCTATGCCTGGCCTTTTTCATTAGTCTCTACTAAACAATTCACTTTGACAGAGTCACGAGTGCAACTCTAATTCATTCCTTACTGCACAGGCCTGATTAACAGCAAGCTTGGTAAAAATGACCAGCGCAGCTGCTGATTTAAAACTCCCACACACGACTGTTTTTAAACAGTGCCACATTATTACTTTTTTATACCTCCATGTTCATTTGTTTAGTGAGCAATGCAAAGTTCAACGTGGTTTAAGAGGGAATAAAAATGGACTCTAAACATTCTATCATTTAAAGAGCTGAATGGGATTTTTGTGCTGCAGCATCTTAAATCCCACTGCATGTACATACAGCAAACAGCCAAAAAGGACAAAACATTCACAGGGGTCAAAATTCTCCACTGTAGTTTAAATGAGAAGGTAATTTCACAGAAAAATTAAACAAACTGTAAACCCTATCCTGGACTTTAGATCGCTGGTTTAGAGTCAAGAACTGCTATTGCCCATCCCTGCTCCCACACCACCAACTAATACACACAAAAGGCATTTTTCCATAGACAGGAACCGTGCTGTACCTAAACCGTACTGCAATGGCACAGAACTTGCAGGATGTTTGATTTTTAGGTGTATCTCAGCCCGGTAACGGTGTTTCTGACACATCAGCAGTGGAATTCTCTCCCCACAGTTTATGGCCAGTCGTCCCAAAACTGCGTCTATGGAATCGAACCAGGGGAAAGTTTTTCTGTCAGCGCTGCTTTTGTTATTGTGGTCTTTTATTATTTCTTGTCTTGTTTAAATCTTTTAATTTTTTCTTGGCATTCCTTAGCCATGTGACGAAAACCTAATCCAGCTTGTTAGCGATGTCCTGGTTTCTCACAGTGTTAAATTTGTTAATATAATAGAAAACTCCCACTGAAATTTATCTTTAGCCCAAACAGATAGTAGTGCTTGTACTTTGTCGACTTCCCAGTTGTTGGTTTGTATCTCCACTGTTTTTTTTGTTGTTTTTTTTCCCAGAGGACAGTAAAAAAAACAATGTCCTCTTTCCATGTTGTGATGACACCCTTTTGACCAGTCAGAAAGCAGGGAGGCAGTTGGCTTGACTGTGGCCCGCTTTCAGCCCTGCCATCAACAGCATGGGTACGGCTCGGGTACGGGTTGTTTTATTTGTAATGGAAAAACATTTGTTCACGGTACGGCACGGATCCTTGTGACAGTGGAAAAGCGCCATATGTGATGGCAGGTTAACAAGAGGGATTTGATCATTTTGCTAACAAAGGGGATGGCATCCCCCTCATCCCCACTCATATCACCTACTGCCCACAGCCCTGGAGATGAAGGCACAATCCTCATTCGGTGTAACGCCTTTGTGGTGCTGTGAAAAATGAATTGTGGAGCTTTGGGGTAAGAGGTTCCTGAAGAAATGAAAAGTACAGCAGAACATGAATGCAGGCCTGGGTGGCAGACACGCCGATCAATAACAAATTAAAACAACAACGAGAGAACAAGATGTCACAACCACTTAAAACAAGGTTATTATATTAAACCATGGCAAGTTTCTTTCCACATGTTTTCCACATGAGTCCACTATGACTGGTGTATGAAATAAAGCAAGAAACTCTCCCAAAAGAAGCAAAAACACATTTACTACTACATTAGTATATTAGTGTACACTGTCAACTTATTTAATCTTTTTCTGCCTTTATATTTAGGCTCCGCCAAATAAGGAGCAATATTCATTTCGATCTAGACTCTTTGCTGTTTTCTCTGTTGGATTTGTGAATAGCAGGTCTATACTGTGAAATGCTGGTGTCATGTGACACCTGGGAAAAATCAGAATCAATGCTGTTTTTTGTCAGTTGTACATTTTTACAATGTGTCATTTTAGTTGCATCTTTTTTACTACAAGTAAGTGAGTAGTCAAAAAAAAAAAAAAAGACGGTGAAATTGCTGTGACAGACTGTAACAAAAAATGTATAATATTAATCATAACAGCAAATCTGTGTACACAGATATGCGTACTTCATAAGAGATCAGTTCCACAACTTTACACAAGTGAAACTTGGCTTTGGAGAGCTCCTTGTTTACAGAATTGTTCCATTTTTCTCTTGCTCTGTCACTCTTTCATTCTCGCTCCAGCTCTCTCTTGCTCTTGCACAACCAGATGAATATCTCATGCAGATTCAAAAAGCTCTGCCACAAAATAAAAGCTTTAAAAATGAATATAAGCTGCTGCACGTTGCTTTGGCTAAGCCACTGGCAGTGAGTGGTATGAAAGGTCATATAGTCCTAATAAAGCAAGTTTTTCTTGCTTTTCACTCATGATCATCAAGTAATAAATGTACAGGATCACTGGGGGTTTTAAAAATAAAAAGACTTCTTTGGAGTGACACCACAAAATCCCTTTCAAGTAATTGTTCTTTAACAATCAGCCATTTGGGCCTGATTCAAAAAAAGTGATTTCACAGTCCTTTTGCTGAGGTTCTTTTGATATGTAAAGAATGTGATCTATCAAAGTTGAATATTTGTAGATTTTGATCAACCTTATTTGAAATAAAAAAAAAAAAAAAAAAAAAAAAAAAACAGTATATCCAGCACTAAAGGAATCATCTCTTATACAGTGACAGAAAGATTGCAGCACACAAAAAGCTCAGACTCTTGATGCTAAATTTCACAAAATGGTTTTACTGCAGCAAACTGGGACATATACGTTATGGACCTATCCTGCCGGCAGATTCAGAAGAGTAGTTTTTAGTTTTCTTTTTTTTTGGCCTGGTACCAGGTACATCAGATCCATGTACTTAAAGAAACATATATAAGTGAGAAGAATATGTTTAAAGAGCCGCATAAAATAAAAGTTCAATTCCAAGAAAAGTTTTTTTTTCCTCCTAGAACAGCCAGCCAAGAATCATTTAGGAACCTTCATTTGAGTGCATTTGAGAACATTAAAGTTTTAAAGAATTGTTGAGGGAGTCATTCTTCTTTCCAAAAGCGGTTTTGTGTTTATATGAAGTGCAGTCTATTGGAGCCATCTGGGCAGGATGATAAAAATGTGCTTGAAAAAAGTCAGGGGGTTTGGGACGCTATTAACAAGTGGCTCCGTCCCTGAAAGGAGCATCACTAATGCCAAGCAGAATCCATGCCAAAGGAAAGCTATTACCTCTGGAGAGTTAGCTTAGCACCGGGAATGGGAATGTAACGGCCATTTTCTGCTGCAGTCGGACTGAAGCACCCACGGCCATGCTTCTATTAGCCTTAGCTGCTGAAAGAGCCTGGCAAAGGCCTGAAATATATAACACAGGGAAGAAGAGGACGGGGGAAATGAAGCCCACTCAGTTCAGCAGCAGAGGAGCAGAATGTTGATGGGACTCCATTGACAGCTAGATGCTGATAATGTGACATCCAGAGATCAGATCCTTCCCTTTATGATGAGTTAGAAAAGTAGGCTGAGCGCACTACAAGAGACAAGTTCAATTGTCTTAAAAGGAGCGAAGGAAATAAGAGGTATGTTTGCACCTTATGAATAATGCATACGATGGCTTTCAAGCACTTTGAAGGCTTTCTTTCCGTACTTCCTCTCTGCTGCGCTCTTTCTCTCTCTCTCTTTCCCTCTTTCTCTGTCTTTCTGTCTTGTTCTTAAGTGGAGCTGCCAGATTAAGTCGGGGTTGGGCTGAAGACAAAGGTGGGCTGGCAGAGGGTGATGAGCGATCCCTGCGTTGGCCCAGAGGTGATGTGGCAAAAAGCTGTTAATGCTCCCCACCCATAGGGAGCCAGGCAGTTGGGGATAGAAAACGAAATGGATGCTACGTAGGCCACTGCTCTTAAATAAAACATTAGGGTGGACTAAAGAACAAGTGAGAACTAGCATTTTCACCTACCACTTACTTGCTTTTTCAATCTATTTATTTTTTTCCATCGCACAATTTTTGGAAGGAAATGGAGGCCCAGTAAACAAAAAACAAACAAAAACAGACAAACGAACATGAAAAAAAAAAAAAAAAAAAAAAAAAAAGCTACTGGTCCATTACGGGAAAGTGAGTGCATTTTGTGCTCCACAGTGGATGCACAAATACAATAAACCACTCAGCCGCAGTTTTGGATGCACTACAGTCACAGGGAAAATGGACTAGATTGAAGATATATGCACACAGGTATTGAGATGGACAGAGTTCTAAATTACAGCCTACTGCACCAACTCCATAAACCACTCAAGCCTCAACACACACACACACACACACACACACACACACAGTTTAAATGTGAAATAGGACATTGTCTCAAGTATTTATTTTGCTCCTCCACTGCGTTCGGATTGCAGCCTATGATATAGCAGTGCAACAGAGAAAAGAAATATCAATCCCATAGACCCAAACAACCAAAAGAACATGGAAGCCACCTTTGGAACTGTGGCTGGGACTCTGCTATTACATTACAGCTGATATCTTTAGGGGAAAAAAAAACAAAAAAAAAACACCAAGTGTCTCTTTTCTCAAACACGCACACACACACAAAGGAAAAATCATTTGAAACCAATAATTCACTCTGAATGGAAGTGTTTTACACAAACTTTGTGTGGTACAGTTGGTCATTAGGTTAAATGGGATTTTTGCCAATGTTTATTGAAACTCATCCATCCCAGAAAAAAAGGCTACAAAAGGATGCATTTGTAGGCGGAGCAGGGATCGGTCTATTCCAGCAGAGAGAAAGAACTTGACCCCAAGACCAAAAAAAACAAAAAAAACAAGAGAAAATACTTACAGGAATAACCATAATCCATAGGCTGAGGTCACTAAGACAGCAGAGAGGAACTGAAATCCTGACATATGCCACATTAATAAAGGTGTGATATGACATGAGTCTTGAAACGTGTTTAATTTGTATTCCTGTTATCATGCTTTGTTTCTACTTCCTTCTGTTTGACTGCAGCTAAACGCTGCTCTAAACGTGACACGCTGGTTCAGCTGAAATTCAAATTTACAGTTTTACAAGTTAACAAGCTAATATTGATTAGATAAACAGTACATTAAGCCCAAAATCCCATTACATCAGGAATGCCCATACTAGCCTGATGTTTGCTCCACCAGGCAAAGAAAGTAGCACGGCAACAGTCCAGTGCAACTGTGGCTTTACCCAAAGGTGATCATCCAAGACATGATTGGTGTCTGACGTTTGCTTCTTTAGTTTTCTATGGGAGCTATAAGGCTAATGTAGCTAATTATAATGGAAACATTTAGCTACTATTGTACAGCAGTCACATTTTTTTTTCCCACAATAACTGAATAATTTTTCGGAGTGTAATGCCTTCACACTGCAGCTGTTAGTAATTTTTTTTTTTTACCTTGGTACAAACAAACAGAAAAAATAGCCTATTTGATCATTTTCTGGAGAAGATAGCAGGCCTAACATCAAATTCTGAACCAGTAAACTTTTTGGGCAGCCGTTGAAGGAAGAACACCTAAACAGACTAGACTTAGCCAGAAATGAACAAAATACAGTTTGTTGGGCTGTGAAATGCTTTATAAAGTATCTGGAACAGCATGATATTCAGGTTTATGTGTAGAATACTAAAGAAACTGAGCTGAGCCTGATAGTTTATGTCTCTGTCCATAACACAAAAGACTACTAAAGTTTCATTTTTGGCAGATGGAATTACTAACATTAAAACACATTTAATATGATGTCCAAGACTTCTCTGCTTTCCTGTTTCTTTATTTTGCAGAATTGTTTTAAAAAAGCCACAGACCGTCTCAACCTTGACCCCTGGCCCCTCTATGCAGCTACTCTTCTTTTTTAGTGTTTTTCCTTCTTCAACGAAATAAAACCTTGTTAATTAGTTGGATCACGTGTGTCGGGAGAATGGAAAACCCATAAATGTTCAAAAGGGGTGGGGGTTAGGGGGTCCAGGAAACAATAGAACACTCAAGGTTGTGTGTTATTGTGAATAACATTATGGCTGCAGTGTTTTGGCTGCAGGCATGAGCTGAAGGCAATTTAAATATGTTTAATATTGTGCAAATGAATGTCTAAATCCTAACACACTTGCTTCAAACTGCCTTACTTTTAAGTAACTTAATTACCAACAGAGATGGTTCAAAATGACTTAGAATAAAATGGTTTCACATTAACTTGCATTATAAATAAACATTTTAGTCTCCTTCTATAAAGCTACTATTTTGGAGATTTTTTCAGGATTTTTGTTTGTTTGTTTGTTTTTTGGCAGTGACATTATGTAGTTCCTGCCATGGTGTCACAAACTGTCATCTATTAAAAATGGACAAGCATATAGACTTGTCCATTCATTTTTACGCTTTAAACTGGAGAAAGCCGATTCTGAACAGTGTTAGGGTAAAGATACGTTTTCAGTCAAGGCTAATGATAAGAGATAGTGTTCAAGTAGAATGAGAGCAAACAATTATAAACATTTAGATAAAAACAAGTTAAAAGCAAAGTAAACATCAACAATAACGCATGAATATTAGGTTATTCAAATAAATTGTTCCCAAATTCAGTCTTTCAGTTTAAAGCTACATAACGTAACTAACTGTTTTACCAAACTGTTTGACTACTTTCACGATGAGGACAAGTAGTAGTCAGGAGTAACTTTGTGGGAGAAGGAGGAACAAACAAATAAACAAAAATAAAAACATCACAAAAAAAGCAAGGAACCGAAAAATCTTTTGGTGGGCTTTCACCTTGGAATAAATCTGCCTGAAATCAGAAATGTCATGTTTTTCATCGTCCTGGAGATGTCTGGTTCCACATAGAGCTAAAAAAACCACACAAACATGAATACAGTGCTCTCCTCCACTCATATACACATTTTCAGTTATGTCTGCTTTCGTACTCCCCTGGAAGAGTAAGTGCCTCCCAGTTCACTCCTCCAGTCTGGACTGAGGCCTAATTAACACTCAGCCCTCAGAGATGGATAATTGAATACACAGTGGTGTCAAGGCCTGCTGTAATCACTCACGCGGGGAGCTCATCACACACAGGGATCGGGCAGACCGCACGTTTCACACAACAACATACAAGCAACATGAGGCAACACTGCTAGTGTATGAGAAAACAGTCAGAAATGTGAATGCAACACCGTGGTCATGCACATTAACACACACACACATGCAGACATCTGTATGGTGGCCTGCAGAAACCCTGCACATTGGGGGTCTGCGTGGGAAAGCCTGAACCTAACCTGTATCCATGACTCCGAGAGCCCACTTGAGTTGTAGATTTAAATTTGAAACTCAGACCTGATCTGAACTTAAACCTGTTCACATGCACCAACAGTGGTACCGTTTGTTATAAGTGAATTTTTGTGGAATTGTCAATCATACCTGACAGAAACCAGCAAATCTTATTATTATGTGGAATACTCTCACCGAGTGAAATATCACTGCTTATGTCAGTATTACTTCTACTGATCTCTATTATGTCCAGTAACATACTCCTAACTACCATTTGTGTTACTAGTAATTCACTTAACTGTAAGATACTTATCTATAGTATTAATACCCAACATTTGTGTATTTAGCATAGTGTATTTCCTACTGAGTTTTTACTGGATTTATTTAGACTTTATATTTTATATTGTTCTTGTCTCTGTGTCTCTGTGCAGTCCTAACATAAGTCATTTCTTTCAGGACCAGTAAGTTTTTCTGATTCTAATTCTGATTCTGATTAACCCTCCAACTGTTAGCCTCCCTGCTAAAGGTCCTCTCGTTACATCTGCAACCTGTAGAAATGCTTAACATACTTAACACACTCGAGCGCTCTCATGCATAGTTTCACTAAGGCACACTTTCACCAACTCTTCAAACCTGGAGCTTTTCCGAATGTGATAAACGTTACGAGAGAGAGAAAACAGAGAGCACATCAGAGAGTGCATGTATGAAATCGACTTCATGAAAATCACTCACTAGAAACAGACCTGATCAGACCTTGATAATAGACATGAAAAAGATTGGCCAAAATCATGCCTGAAACATGGTATTTTAATGAGCCTCACTGGACAGAGTACCAAACCTCTACCTCACATGGTGAATTTTTTGTAGAATTCATATGAGTGGGAACTTCAGACAGTATTTGTACTGTTTTGGAGAGTTTTCTACCGTGCTTTGAGGGTGACTGGCCTCACAGCCCACATAGCATGGCAGAAAACCCTCCAAAACAGAACTAATACTGTCTGAAGATCTGACTCATGTGGCGTCTACAAAAATTTCACCATGTGAAGTTTTCTGTCATGCCATGAGGCTGTGAGGCCAGTCAACTGATGATGGAGCACACACACACACACACACACACACACACACACACACACACACACCAATCACATCTTGCTCACAAGTGAAAGCAAAGTTATATTTGCATGGCGGCTAACCAGCCGACCAAACAAAAAGCAGGACAAAACAGAAAAACATTAAAATAACTCAACAAATAATCACTTGTGCTCCAGAAATAATGGACAATACACAATTTCAACTCATAGATGTTTTGTAATGATCCATCTCATTTTTGAAAATGTTTTTTTTTTCTGTAAAATAGATGTCAGAGACATCCGAAAGGTTTCAGCAGGCCGCCAAACATATACATACAAGTCGTCAAAGAAACGTGTGTGTTCTCTCTCTCTCTCACACACACACACAGGTGTTGATTTTGACAGAGCACAGGATAGACTCAGATGTAAACAGTCTAGAGGGTATTAAGGTGCTGCTTTGGTCTGGAACACACTGCAAGAGGACAGTCATAAATCACTGACCAGTCCACAGCTTCCTGCCACTATAACATTATCAGCCACTAGCAGCCTCATCCAGGGGGAAGACAGCGTTTCATTACACTTCTCCTTCCTACACACACACACACACACACACACACACACACATACACACGCAAGCTGCTTTGTTTGTGAAGCAGTGGACAAGAAAGGAATCTACAGTAGTTTTCTCTACTGGTTTACTCTGTTGCTCCCCCTCTCTCTTTCTTACGAACTTCACTATCTCTCTCTTGTTATAACCCCTCTCTCTCTCTCTCTCTCTCTCTCTCTCTCTCTCTCTGCATCAAGACTGCAGAGAAGCCTTCAGCACACCTCATTCTTCTCATTCTAAGCCCAAACAAAAGATTTAAATAAGTGAAACACACACACACACACACACACACACACACACACACACTTTAATCCACAGTCCAATTGTCTCTGCTCTCCTCAAAAAGTGTACCTATTTTCCGGCTTGTTTTAACATGATTACTCCACCATCCGTACTTATATTGCTGCAGCTGAGCCACAGGAACATTTCTGTCTGCAGACATTATGCAAAGAAGCCAAGGCGAGTTGGGCTTCTGCACAGCATTTGCTGCAGTACATTACTTTTAATTTGACTTTTCCTATAAATTTAACAGCATATGTCTAGCTATATATCATCACTGCTGCAGTATGACTACAATGGTAAAAGAGATATTCTTAACTTTATGTGAACATGAAAAAAACAGGCAATGTAAAAGGTAGCTGTAGTCCAGTCTGATTGGTTTGATGTACGCAATATGGACAAAAAGTATTGGAACACACCTGTTTTTCAGAGTTTGGGTTAAGCCCCTTACTTACAGCAGACCAAGACATTTTGGACAACGCCATGCTTCCAACTTTGCGGACATAGTTTGGGGAAGAACCTTTTCTATTCCAGCATGACTGTGACCCTGTGCACAAAGCACTGTGTGGATTTTCCCCACCCACTTGTGGGCAGAAACTATCCAGAAACTTCTCCCAGGGTTTAAAGATCTTGTGTTTTTTCCTAAAATAAAAGATTTTAGGCATTTTTGTTCTTTATCAGCATTTGCATGTGACACCCCATTTTTAAAACCCCAGTAGTGGTTATTATTACGTGTTTTAAATTACAGTAATTTGCTATAAGCTGACACCTCAAACATCAACACAAACTGGGGGAACATCCACATAAGAAGTTGTTTTGCTGTATGACAACACTTCACCATTTGTCGCGATGCTGGCACGTGCCGCTCGGGCTCTAAGGGTTAAAGCAAAGCTCCCTTGTTTATTATAACCATGCAAAAATAAATAAGAGAATTTTTTTTTTTCTCTCGAAACCAAATGCACTAATTTGTCCACAATCCCCATATGTCATAGACTCTAACAACTTAGTATAAATGCATATGCCAGTATTTTTTCCGTAAAAAAAAAATGGGATGAACTGACCTTAAGAAGTTCTGCAATGATCCCTATAAAATTTTATAATTAATTAGACCAGAGCCATTGAGTAATATGTCAGGGTTAGGTTCGCCACATCATTTCAGGAGAAAAAATGAAGGGGCAGGGGGCATCTTACACCGCATGTGCTTCTTCCCCCCAAGTGAGGCGGTGCATAAATCCATGGATAAATCAATGACAAACCATATCGAAGTGAAGAGAGCCTCCGGTGCAACAGGAATTCATAAGCTGTATAAAATAAAATGAGAGCAAGAACAAGGGGCTAAAATCATGGCGGAGTTGGAACTACTGACTGTACATACTACTGTATATACATCTATCTGTGATGAAAACTGGATACGAACCCTGTGCTTACATGATAAAAATAACATTATTCAATTATTGAAATTACTAAATAGATTCTGATCTAGCCTAAAAAGCTATTTATTTTATCTATATTATCAGTGTTAACTAGCTAATGAAATCACTTTTAATTTAAAAAAATCTTTCAAATACTTTCCTTCACACACATGCAGACACACACACACACACATCATGCCTCCAGCCCCAGTGATTGTATTTTCATTACCAAAATCCTCTGCTCTCTCATCTGTATAATTGAATGTGTTTTGACCATTATTCTGTTGTTTGACCTTGACTTGCTGGTGGAGAGAAGTGTGATTTCTTTCAAAGGACTTTTATTATTGCCAATCAGCACACCAAATCATAGTGACATTTTCCAGTGCTTGATCTTGCAGCTTTGTTTCTTTCAGAGGAGAGATGTTTAGACCTATAATTACAGGCTGACCTTTTTCCAGCCCGGTCCCATAAACATTTTTGCCTGAATGTCTTTCAATAGCAGTGCCTTCTCTCTGCACTTTCACACCCCAGCATCTCCCCTACGCCACCAGTACTCAGACACTTTACCCTCGTCTCTGTTCTCGTACTATGGTTTCGCTCAGTTCATGACTTCAGCATTTGCAACCCAAATTAAAGTTCAATTTACTCTCAGTCAGATAATTATTTCTGCCTTTTTTGTGCTCATTAGTGATTTGTAAAACAAATAAAGTGCATCACCCACATCTCGAGTTTAATTGCCACAACACTTGCTTTCACTTGGGTGTGAGAGCCCTCTTATTAAATAATGGTGAACGAACACCAGTCCTCACGGCTAACTATTCAAACCACTTAAGTTTTCATTGCACAAAACCAAGCTGGTCATAAATAGCCCCTTTATGCTCTGGCAAATATGACACCATCAGAGAACATCACACAGTGAAAGAAATCATTAGTTTCTGATAAACCCTGGGCTCTTCGGAACCCTGATAGAAGATGTTTCTCAACAACAACCAGATCTGAGAGAATACCGGCCTTGCTTTCAGTGGCATGCTGGTGAGAGTGCAGCATGAGCGTATGTATGCTGCTGGGGGGAGATTCATGCAGGGCTGTCTTTCTTTCTCTCTCTCTTCCTCTTCTCAGATGACAAAGCCACCCCCAGGCTATAATCTCAGCTGAGAGCCAAATAAAAGACAAACACTCACAAATTGAGCATTTTCTTCCTTCTATCTAGTTCTCTTTAACTCACTTTCAAGCATCCGCTCTCCTGGGGCGGTGGGTGGACAGCACAGACCCGGGGAGCACTTTCCCTCTCCCTCTCTCTCATAAAAAACTGGACAGACGAGTCCACCAAGATACTGATTGGAGCAGGGTCTGTAAGAGCTAACAGTGGCACCACTGGCTGCAAAACAAGGGACAATCACAATCACATACTTTTAAGGTAGTATATTAATACAATGACTTGCAAAATTATTCAAGCCCACTGAAATTCATGATAATTTTGTGGATTATAAAACATATATGCACAGTTTTCCTCAAACAGCATTCATATTAAGAACTCAAGTACATTTTCATAACCAAAATAGGTTACCCGTCTACCAACTTTCAAGAGATAAAAAAAATAAACCAAAATAGGCCGTTTACATAAGTATTTAAACCGTTGTGCTTTGGAAGCCCAAGGTTTAGACAAATGATAACCACAAACAACCCAAAGGTGATACTTATCTGACTATAATTAAATATAATTAGGTATTATTTGAGTCCGCAAGTAAGGCTGTCTCTCTAGAAATAAAAAGCACCCTTTGTAAGGGTCATTTTCTTTGTTGGAAAATCACTGCAAAAATGAAGACAAAGGAGCATTCTGCTGATGTAAGAAACAAAATTATTAAAAAGTACAAGCCAGGATATGGCAGTGTCCTATTATGCACTGTTGGATCCATGATCAGAAAATGAAAGGTTCATCACAGCACCCAGAATTACAGGCCATCCCTCAAAACTAACCATCAACCTCAACTGGTGAGAGGCTACTAAAAATTTAACCATCCCTCTCAGAAGTCTGCAATGATCTTTGGCGGAAACTGGAGAGAAGGTGCATGGGTACACAATTTCAACAGCAAGATATAAACCATTCCTTAAGAAGGTACACATAAAGGCATGAGAAAGACCCAGTTAGGATTTGGGAGAAGGTTTTATGGTCAGATAAGACCAAAATATAACTTTTTGGCCGGACTTCAAAGAGGTATTTGTGTTGTGAAACCAACACTGCCCATACCTCAAGAAACACCTGATATGTACACTTTGTGGTATATACCTTGTATTTCCTTGTATATTTGTATATCATATTGTATTGTTCATTTGTATGCTTATACACTTTATATATATATATATATATATATATATATATATATATATGTATATATGTATGTATGTATTAGTGCTGGGCATATTAACGCATTATCG
>JBBPCZ010000148.1:19040533-19061781 GCA_037974445.1 Brycinus macrolepidotus | reverse complement strand
TCAAATGAGCCATTTTAATCTAGATTAATCTAGATTAATTCCAAGATTACAGTGAGATTAATCTAGATTAAAAAAAAATAATCTATGCCCACCACTAATATATATATATATTATATATGACTTTCAAGGCAGTTTAATACTTTTGCAAGCCACTGTACATACCCTTTCACTATACAAAAGATCTAATCTCAGATCTGAGGCAGCCAGACCCTACTCAGAAACCAACACCACCCCCATCTTCACGGTGGAGGAACATGAGGTGAGACGCACGCTGCGGGCTGTCAACCCAGGGAAGGCAGCCGGACCTGATGGCAGCTCAGGAAGCGTGCTGAAGGACTGTGTAGACCAACTAGCTGGGGTCTTCACCAGGATATTCAACCAGTCTCTGTCTCAATCCATTGTCCCACCCTGCCTGAAGTCCTCAGTCATAGTCCCTCTGCCCAAGAAACAGACAATCACCAATCTCAGTGACTACAGGACAGTAACACTGACTCCTAGGGTGATGAAGTGCTTTGAGAAGCTCATCAGGAACCACATCATGTCATTCATTTCTCCTTTGTTTAATCCATTTCAGTTTGCCTACAGAACAAATAGGTCTACTGAGGATGCTGCGGCCCCTGCCCTCCACGCTGTTCTGTCCCCGGCTGCTCTTCATTGACTTCAGCTCTGCCTTTAATATCACTGTCCCCCACAGACTGCTGACCAAACTTTTAGACATAGGACTCCCACTCTCCACCTGTCTTTGGATTAAGGACTTCCTAAATGACCGCACACAGAGGGTTAGAGTGGGCCCCCATCTCTCCACTGCCATCAGCCTCAGCACTGGCTCCCCACAGGGCTGCGTGCTGAGCCCCCTGCTCTATTCCCTCTACACCCATGACTGTACACCAGCCCACCATAACAACATCATCGTTAAGTTCGCCGACGATACCACAGTAGTAGGGTCTTATCTCAGGGGAGGATGAGTCTGCCTACAGGGATGAAGTGGAGCAACTGACAGAGTGGTGTAGAGATAACAGCTTGCTCCTAAACACAGCAAAGACCAAGGAGCTCATTGTGGACTTCAGGAAGAAGGCAAAAAACACCCAGCCACTCATCATCAACGGGGTCTGTGTAGAGAGGGTCTCAGACTTCTGCTTCTTAGGAGTCAACATCAGGGAGGACCTCACCTGGGGAATGCACACTGCTGAGCTAGTGAAGAAGGCCCAAAAGAGCCTGTACGTCCTGAGGGTTCTCAGGAAGAACAACATCCCTGAGAAACTGTTGTTGTCCTTCTACCGCTGCACAGTAGAGAGCATCCTGGTCTACTGCCTCTGTGCTTGGTTCTCCAGCTGCACAGTAGCACAGAGGAAGAAGCTCCACAGAGTCATACGGGTCGCCCAGAGGATAGTCGGCTGCCTTCTCCCTTCACTCGAAGACCTGCATAGTCCTCACTGTCTTAGACATGCCATGAGGATTCTGCAGGACCCATCACACCCTGGTCACAAACTGTTTGAACGTCTGCCTTCAGACAAAGACAAACAGGTTTAGAAACAGTTTCTACCCTTCAGCCATTACCATGCTAAATGCTGCTAAGTTCATCCAGTGCACTTTATCATTACAAACAGTCAAATTATGTCACATCAAATGATTAGTTAATGCACCTTAAGCACTATTTGAGCTAGTTTAGTTTAACCTGAGAAGGTTTGGTAATGTGATTTGTTAGTGATTTGATTAGTCAGTTTGTATGGGTTGGCAACAAAGGTGACTTTGAGGCAGGATACATGTGTAGAGTAGCTTTTTTGGTTGCAATCCAACACTCATAGTCATATTAGGCAGGGGTCAGAACACAGGCAGGCACAATCAGTCCAGGAACATTCACAATCCAAGAGCCACTCAACATGGTGATTGTCAAAAAAAGTGCAGACTAGGAGCAACTAGCTTTTCTAAATTGGCACTACGGCCAAAAAGGGTACATGCTTGACCACCTAAAGCACCTCTCTCTACAGATGCCTGTCTGAAATGTAACTAATATGACCTTTTGCTTCTCCACCTTTCACCCTCTGACCACTGGAATGGGCTCCAGCACCCCCTGTGAATCTAGTTAGGGATCAGCAGTTCAGATATGGATGGATGAACAGATGGATGGATGGATGGACCTCTTTCTGCAAGGGAGCTTAAAGGAACATAATCTGTCATTTTTCACCCCAAAATTCAATGTGCAAATAGACTGGAGAAAAGTATTTAGAGCTATAGCTTTCACCACACCTCAGGTGCCCTCTAGGCCTTAACGCACATACATAGGCACTTCAAATTAGAGACAAACATAGTTCCAAGAGGAGAACATGGATAGTAGGAGAGCTTTAGAAACAAAGGCCAATCGGTTTCACTCTGAAATTCCCCCGGCTTTTTGTGTGCCGACAAAATGAGGATAATAAAGCAAGATTTGCCGCTGGCGCCTCGATAATCTTCATTCTGAATAATGCCCCATGAAATAATTTCGCGGCACTAGTGAGGTGGGATGTGTGGCCGACTCCGCTATTGTTCTGTCCTCTTTGTGGGTGGATGCGCCTGCATTTGAACATGGCGTCTGAATCACAGCATCGGCGGCGCGCTGCCCTACCACAAAGGCGGAGGCCACATGTAGAGCCATCATGGCAAGGCTTGCGATACTGGGACAGGGGTGTCCATGTCGGAGGAGTCGTACCTGCGATTAGACTGTCAAACGGCCGTTCACACTGTGAAGAAATGGCAGGAGAAGCTGTCCTTCCTTCGCCTCATTAGTGCCACTCACCTCTATCCTGCTGCTCAACACGGCCAGATCCAGTCTGGATAGAGCAGCAGGACGACACGGAGAGCATGGACTGCAGGGGCCTAATGAGAAAGAAGACACAGGATATGAGAGAGAGAGAGAGAAAGAGAGAGAGAACTAAATTATTGAGAGAGAATGAGAAAGACAAAGAATGTTGTTGATGTCCACTGGCCAAAACTCGTTTAAAAATTGAAGTCTGGAGCCAAAGCCTTAAGTGAAAGTTTAAAAAAAGAGTATTACAACACATTAAAGTATCTCAAGGTAAAAAGTAAGTGTTTTCATAAATAAAATGTTTTTTCTTTAATTACTTCATTTTGGACAGCTTCAGTAATACTGTTTTTTAGATGTTTTGGTAAATGTAATATATTCATATGCATGAAAACTCAACTGACTGGCATGAGAAAAAGAGTAAAGGCTCATGTAGCCACTGATATAAACCATCTTTAGTATTTAAGATACATTTAAAGATACATAAAGTACTCCAATGATCTAAAACACTTTAAAAATGAAAGTGAAAAGATTAATAGCACATTTTATCTCTTAGTTAAAGAAAACTTTGTACAATTGCATCAGTACAAATCTTCCAAAATAACACCATAATAATATACTGTGTGATACTGTACTAAGCGCAACCATTCAGGAAGGCTCCACTCCTGCACACTACTTGAGCTCTGATAATCCTAGAGTAAACTATAAAAAACAAAATTTACCTCATCTGAAAAAAACACTAGTAAACAAGTCATCAAATGTACAAACTAACTGAGACCATCAATGTAACAGAATACACCCCACACTCTATACATTACAATATCAATCCATCTGTAATATTCCTATTCAACTTTTAGCTCTCGCCAGCAGCTCTCTCAGCATTCTCTCAGGATGGCTATTTCTGCTGTTCCTTACAAATAATTTAACAAACAACCTTTTCCCCCCTTTACTGCAGCCCTGTACTTCATTACTGCAGGATCAACCCTCTCACTTAACTTAACCTTAAAAAACTCAGTGAACCATCTTTTCAGAAGCTTTATTCTTTATCAGTGCTAGAGCAAATGCTGTATTGTTTCTGAATGGCCACAAAACCTATACTGCCCCTCCACTGGCAGATCCAGGTGAACCACATACACTGCCTGTAGCAATTCCTCCATAAATAATCGTCCACTGCAGATCAGGAGGGAGATCTCTTTAGGAGGCTTATACAGGCTCCTCCACTTGTCCCTCAGAGGTGAGTCCTGCACCAGAACTCACCTCCACTGGATCCACAAGACACAGCCTGATGCATTACTTTCACTCGTGGTACAAGGGTTTTTTCGAAACTGCTTCAAAATCTCCCACTCCACACTGCATAACAGTGTTTCTGCTGCAGTGTGCAGAGCAGAGGGAGAGACCGAGAGAGAGAGAGAGAGAGAGAGAGAGAGAGAGAGAGAGAGAGAGAGAGAGAGAGAGAAAGAGAGAGAGAGAGAGAGAGATCAAAAAGAAGAGAGAGAGATAGGACAAAGCAAGGTAGAGAATGAGAAAGAAAAAAGGAGAGAGAGATAAAGAGAGACAGAGGGGGGAGACAGACAGAGAGAGAGAGAGAGAAAGAGGACAAAGCAAGGTGACAAAGTGGCAGAGAGATAAAATGTAAAAGAAAGAAGAGAGAAAGAGAGAGGACAAAGCAAGGTAGAGGAAAAGAAAGAAAAAGGAGAGAAAGAGAGAGAGCAGGGGAAGTGGAGAGAGAATGGAAAAGAGAGAGAGATAAAGGATAAAAGAAAGAAAAAAGGAGTGAGAGAGAGAGGGGGAGAGAAAGAGGGAGAGAGAGAGAGAGAGAGAGAGAGAGAGAGAGAGGCTACTTTCACTTCCACCACCCGCTGTAAGAAGCTGAGAGTGGCAAGAAGGCTTTGGCCTAATAGAAAGTACTGCTCTCTCTAAAGTGTAATAATCCCATTATGGTCATATTTGCCTGATGCATTTTAGTTATTCTGTGCGTGTCATACTCCTTTTGATGTTTAGATTATGAACATTTCCTACATGTGGCTTCTACTGCATGAATGATTCACATCACAGGGTGTGTTACATCAAAGCACTGGAAGGTAGGGGTCAGCAAGGGGAAAGAAGTAAAGAGCATAACCTGAAACTTATAAATATTCTCTGTGGCCACAAGGATCATAACCTGCAACACTATAGCTATTCAGATATCAGTACTTTAAATTCATCTAGCCATTCTCCACCCATACTCACATCATTTACAGATGCTTTTATGCAATTAGTTTTTTTTTTTTTTTTTTTTCATTCCTATCACAAATGTAGGTGAATGTATTGCTAGGAGTCTTGCCTAAGGACTCTTTTTGGTGTAGTGTGGTGTGTCACTCAGAGTAGGAATCAAACCCCACTCTCCTACTTGGAAGGCAGCAATGTTACCCAGCAATGTTACCCACTCAAAAGGCAGACCACACTGAAACACTCCTTATAACTTTAACATGAATGGACGGTGCTACATGATGATTATGTTTACATTTACATATATTTCAATTAAACACAGTGTGTTTTTTTGTTTGTTTGTTTTTTTATTATTATTATTATTATTTCTGATCTATACACAGTAGAATGTGATTGGTACATTTAGAAGCTTCAACAGTGTTTACACACTACATCAACCTCCATAATATTTATACTTATAATGTTTTATACTTTTATAATTTTATATGTATAAAGGTAACATCAGTGGGACACAAATTTGGGGAATCACTCAAATAAACCCCATTTGTGGGTGACTTGGTTGTTTGCTACAGTTAATGACATCCATCAAATTTTATTTACAATATATTAAATTAGAGCAATCATACACTGCTTATAAATCATTTCTTTTTAAATATCAGGTTACTTTTTTGTCAGCTGTGATTTAAAAGCAGACTTGGAACCATGCACTGGTACAGTGGAGCTTATAAGAGTGCTGTTAGTTGTCAAATCAAGCCCAGCTTAACACCCTCTTTCATGTGTTCCCGCTAATGCATAATTTAGCTCATATTAGCAAAGCCAACAGTGCCGCAATGCCTGCGAGTGCCTCTCCAGTTCAGTTATTAGCAAGTTGTTAACACTGTGAGACAATTTACTCTTCTTAATGTGTACATCCTGCAGACTGGGGTGTGCTTGCATCAGACAGAATGTGTGAGCTGAGCCCACCTCCACTGCTGCAGAACCTGGGGGCTTCTCCTGATACCCCTCGCCCGCCGGCTCCACGCTAAGCACCAGGCTGGAGCTGCAGCACTGCGCTCAGCACATTTACTGAGGGACCAGTGCAAACACTCTGAGCTCTAGTTAAACTAGCGTCAGCCTATTGCGATTACTATAAATATATCAAGAGCTTAATTAGGAGACACAGGTATCCCTCTGGGTCAGAAACACTCGCTTTCAGTAGTCCTCCTCTGTTACGAAAAAGCCTGTTCACTCCAAAAGCCTATTCCCTGCCAGAAATGATCCTAGCAAATTATGAACATATTTTACAAACTAATGCTGGCAGGTTGAAGCTCTCGAGATAAAGCCCAGTCATAAACATAACCAGCACTAATCACACACACTTGAGGAAAGAACGCGCTTTAAAAATACCGAAAAACTGCTAGACTTGCTCACGACTCGGGGTAACATTTGAGTGCAAACTCCAAAACTTCTACAAAAGTCAGTGGTTTGATGTGAAGTGGTTCATTGTAGCGAAACTTTTAATTTCTTTGCAATATGGTGATAGAAACCTGGGGTCATAATATTTTGATTTAATCTTTTCACAGTGGTTTTTATGTAAAGTTGAGAAGGCATCCTTTGGTACTGTTTTCCTTATAATGCCTTGCATGTACCTTAGTTTTACATTTTAGATCAAAACCTCAAAACAATTGCAGAACATTGTCTCAGATTGTTCTGCTTTTCACCCTATAACCAGCAACCCTTGCAATTCTGGTTAAGGATAAGTGTCTCAGGCAGATTTCATCTCATCATTTCTATATTTTTTTCAATACATGCATGTCCATATTTATATTTTTGTATTATTTATATTGTATAGTGTACTTTTTATACTCTACTGTTGTGTTGTATAGTTTTAATTCTGTTGTTTTTGCTGCTCTTACCTTTGTACTGTCCACTTTCTGCCTCGACAATGCAAATTTCCCACTTGTGGGACTAACGAAGGTTTATCTTATCTTATTCATAATCTAGACATAAATACTATATATATGTAACCAAAGAATACCCTGATAATGAATGAATGAATAAGGATGAATGTCTCAGGCTTTAGTAAGCATATCATAGCCGTTTAATGTATTCACTTCTGTGAGGTAACTTTTAGAAGCTTGAAATGCTTCAAGCTTCTGGTTTCTTTCTGAAATTTTTGGGAGCATGTCATGCCAAATCTTTCTGAATGACATTGTTTTCACTTTAATGATTTAATTATGTCAGTGTTTTGAAAAATCAGTGGAATTCAATGATCTTCCCTGGAAAAATGTTGCACCCTTCATTGCGTCAAGGTAGTGGATATGGCATTCTTTCACTTTAAAGACAGTACAATCCCAATCACCAACATCTGCATTCAAGTCCTCATGATTTTCGCTCCACGGGACTTCGTAGCAGTGTATGCCACGCAACAAATCAATTTCAATTAGTCAGACAAAGCTAAACCCACCGCAGCACATGCTGTCAAAGCTAAAGCAGTCAAACTGACAGCTTGCACAAACAAAAGCGTTTCCAAAGCTTCCGATACAGGCAAAAAAGTGTAAAAGAAACCAAAAAAACAAGGCCACATTTTCAGACATGTACATAGTTTAGTTTGTGTTTACCCAAATCTGTCAACACGTCAGCATGAAGCATTGTTTATTTGTTGATGTCGATTTTTATCATAGAATGCCTTGATATACATACAACAAAAAACGTAGAGGAAAAAAAAGCTCAGCGCTGAGAATAGTGTGTAAAAATCCAATACGCACCAATTATTTAGAAAAAAAAAAATATTCCTAAGAAAACTTTTGTCAATTGTACTTTCTCAGTAAAATTACCAGATAATTACAGTCCAGAGAAAGGCAAAAAAAATCTCACATTTCTTTCACTGTATCTGTATAACTGCAGATGGGCTATTCGATTTCTGACTTCAAAACTTCATGGTTGCCATAAAGCTGATGGGTGTCCGTATAAAATCTTGCTCTCAGGCTCAGCGATCAATTCATACTGCTTTTTATTTGAAGACGTTTTCGCCTCATTTAACCTGCTTCAGCCTTACATTTTACCTCAGACTCTCCAAAAACTATTCGTTTGGCAAAGGCTGCTGGATATCCTTAGTAAAAGACATGGGCAATATAATGCACAGGCTTACCTAGGCTTAAAGAGTTCAGGGATTTTCTTTTATGAGATGTATTTATTAATTATTATAATTAATAATTATATTTTTACATGTATCATTCAACTGTGACTGTTAATGTCAAGGTCAGTCTGTCCATCAGGTTGCCCCTATAGCCAAGATGCCATGTTAGCATTAGATTATCATTATAATTGTCTTCCTTAACTGGTGATATCTACATGCATAAGAAGTGGGAATTTTAAAGATTTTTCAGGCAAGAAAACAAGAAGAACAGTAAGTTATTCCGTAAGCAACGTGGAAAAGGGGATGTTTGTTGTAACATGACTAAACCATAGGCTAGATTGTAGTAGGCCTGGGTTGTTGTGGTGATGTTATTGGTTTTATTGGTCTAACTATGCTTCACTCCAGTAGACCAGTACCAGAGCATCATGGAGCAGACTGGACCAAGCATCAGTGGTGCACCTTCATTAGAAACAGATTTAAATGTTTCTGGACACTGTGTGTCAGAATGATACCTGTAAGTTTTATTAACCATTGGTTCTACAGATTGTTGGTCATGCGCTTTCCATTCTAAAACACTTGTAACTTGCTCATATCCACATCAATCAAGAACTCTGCTGTGTCATGTTGCATTATATTGCTTTTATGGCTTTTAACTAGACATGCAGACCACCTGTAGTATGTTGAGGCCCATGGTGGCTGGATGGGAGGGCAAACCTGCTAATAATAAATAGCAAACAACATCTATCAGTAGCTCATACACTTCAGTGCCACATTTAAGAGTCCCTTCTCAACTACAGCAATGAAACAATGAGCAGTGCAGCAGCTACTGCACTTAAATGTTGAACTATCGATTTGTACAGTTAACAGATGTCGTCACAAAGCAGTTTTACTGAAACCCGAGTTCATGCCCTGACTGAGCAAGCCAGACTCAAAAGTGACAAGTACTTCCTCAGAGCAGGAGGAAGAAACCTGCAGTGGAACCTTCTTCAGATTGGCACTGGACAGCACAACAATAACACAAGATGCAGTTAATATTATGTGCTAAAAAGTGACTAAGGCACATGTAGTTAATAATGAATAATGAGAGATGAACACAGCCCTTCATAAATAGTATATATATATAGTAACCGAGGAAACCAGCTACTCATGTAGAACCTAGCCAAGCAGATATCATCTAAGAAAATGAAAAGAACAAGAGTTAAGTCCAGACTTTAAACAAGATGTCTGCATAAAAAGAAATTCTATTTAATAACCTTCTCACCACTTGGCTGTATCCAAACACACTTGCTTGATGCCTTGTTTCACATTAGTGAAATTACTATAGCTGGAGAGGGTCCTGCTGATTGCCGTGACATGTCTACAAGTTAAATTATTAAGTTATAAAGCCTAGAAAACAGCAATGCAAAAAATTTGTTTGGTTCTAAGGGTTAAAATAATGTTTAGTAAATCTAAGCTTACATTCTGGATAGTGTTACTTATTTCTAAAGAGATATTTTTATGAAAATGTTCTTCCATCAAAATAAACAGAACAATTTAATTTTTATGAAAATGTTCTTCCATCAAAATAAACAGAACTATTTAATATTTGTTAAGATCTTTAATTGACTTTCTTTATCTATCATTGCAATGGCCTGCTTTAGCAATACTGACGCTTCTTTGGACATGTTCAGATACAGCAGCGACAGCCCGCAGATGGAGTTGCCACATCTAGGCCTTCTGTTTGCTCTCGTGTGCTTCTGCATGACAAAAATGATGTCACTTAATAGTGACATAACAGAGTGATAGTAGGGATTTTCCATAGTTTTTGTCAGTGACTAAGCTTAGTCGGTGCATTAAAAACCCAGTCCCACCTGTGCATGGTTTGTCAGTAATGGTGTTTACTGTCAAAAACCTATTCTTCACATGTCCGTGCATTTGAGTCAAATGCCAGTTTATATCTATACCGTCTGCCATGTAAGCTGTACATTTAAACAGTCACCCCAAAGTGGAAACAGTCGGTGGATAATAACAGCATAACGCTCGAGATTCAAACACTGTGTCAAGAAGACGGAGTGGGAGAGGCCTGTCTACTAGTGCATTAACGATAGACTTTGTGAGCATAAGCTGTGTGTTCAGTGCTATTGCGAGACAGGAAGAGGGTGTGCAGTCAGCGTGGACATCACTGTGGCTTCGAATGATGACATTTTCTCCAGCTCTGCGGGTAATGAGGGAGACGTGGAGGACTAAAGGCCAGGGGAGCAGGATGAAAGGAAGGGCTGGATTACCACAGCGATGAGAGGGAAACCCTGTGTCAAGCAGGACAGCCCTAGCAGAGGGCCCTAATTAGTGCAGACCTTGTTTCTCTGTGTTATCCTCTATCACGCTTTCTCTATTATAGGTATGCATTTAAGTGTAACACACACTTTGATTGGTACGAGGTTCTGTGTGAATCTAAGTGTAGCTGAAACTCCTACTGACAGATCACACCTTTCTTCCTCTCTCTTTCCTTGTGTGTGTGTGTGTGTGTGCGCGCGCGTCTGTGTGTGTTTATGTATGGATGTATTTGTGACACACAAACACACACACAAACACACACACACACACACACACACACACACACACACACACACACACACACACATTTCTACTGCTACAGTTTAAATGACTTGGTTGTCAGGAAACCATCAGATACACACACAAAAAAAAGATATAAGGAATTAGATTGTTTGGCGGTTTTCTCACTGTGGATACAGTCAGTGATTTTTTTGTTTTATTATTATTTTTTTTTCCTCATGACTCCAATCTTTTTTTTTCCAGTCGTCACCTGCCGTTGTTCTGCTATGGCTGTTACTGTCACCGAGTTCCCTCAATGTATTCATTATGTTGATTTTACTATGCTACGTTTCAATTCTATGGTTTTGATCTATGATTCAGATTCTTATTTTCTTTCAGAATTCAAATGACTTGCTTTCCTTTCACGGAGAGCAGGTTCCGTATCAACCCACATTTTGGTCAGAGACGAAATAAACTGTTCACTTTTACAGCTTTCAATACACCAAGACACATGATCCCTATTCCACAGAAAATAAATTAAAGAAATAAAATATAATAAAATATGGATGCGTTATTTTTTTGTAACTTTTGTATGTATTATTTATTTGAAATTTTATATCAACAGTGTAAAAGATCTCTAGATGGCAAATATAGCTCTAGTGCTACCTGTCAGATCCCTGGGCAGCGGCCGCTAGAGGCCGCTCTTTGTTTTGTATGAACGAACCCTTATTCTGACAGCCTGAGTACACCGGGCTTGAGTTAGGGTGTATTATCTGTTTCAGCTGACCAGTGTACTCAGTGAAAGTGATCCTGTGTGTTGATTGGGTTTTCAGTTAAGGGGTTTAGTATTTAACTGTGTCTGAGTTGGCCCTCCGTGTCGGTCCACCGTCATCCATCATAGTTCGGAGTTCGTTGTGTTTGCTCCTGTCTCCTTTGTTTGAGTATTTAAGTTCTGTTACGGCCCTTGTGCCGCTTTGCTTAGCTTACTAAAAGTTTATAAACCTGTATGAAAGTCTGCGATTGCGCCTCCCTGTACCATCATCGAGAGACGGGCGACATGACACTACCTTTTTACCACACTGCTCAGTTTTAGGTGAACTGGAACAGTTCCGGGTGTTTTTATTTTTATTTAGGAGGTGTGTCTTGTCGAATTGATTGTCTGCACATAACAGAGCTGCTTTTGTTAAATTTATTGAGTGAAAACAAATGAAATTGCAAATGAAGTAGTATAGTGTCTGCTTAATTGCTTGAAAAGATATAATATATAATATAATATATACTTTTTGCACTCTGTTCATCATTTCTCCTGTCACCTCCTTGGGAGTCAGCTGCCTTCAGTGCTTTGGAAAATTGGGCCAAAGCAAAAAAGCACTGAAACATTCATCCGTTACTTAACTGCTTATCCTTAACTAGGGTCGCAGAAGGGTGGGGTGGGGTGGAGGGTAGGGTAAGGGGCATAATTTAGGCGAAAGACAGAGTAACACCCTGGACAGGTCGCAGGCAGACCACAGACAAACACATTCACACACACACTCACATCTAGAAGCAGTTTTGCATCTCCAGTTCCTCTGATGTGCATGTCATCGAACCACAGGAGAAAACCGGAGTACCTGATGAAAACCCATACAGACATGGAAAGAACAAGCAAACATCACATAGAAAAGACCCTCGGCCGCCCAAGAGCTTCTATGAACTCAAGATCTTCTTGCAGTGAGTTGACTATGCTACCCACTGTGCCACTGGGAGCACTGGATGAGTCGCTCTTGTATTTGCAAGAGTTTTCAGATGAAAGAATGGAGTTGTGTTGCCCCTACAGATCAATGGATTGAGTAGTAGATGAACTGCAATGCCAGTTGGTTAGTCTGCTGCAGACTCCTCTATCACTTGACATTTGATTCACTGTTTCACTTTCAGTTTTTGGGCCGGTTTTGTTTTTCATATTTTGCTCGTCAGTGACATATATTGTGTTTCTGCAGACCCCCACACAAATATATATACTGTTTCTGTATTTATCGTAGACTGACGGTAGGTTAATTTATTGTGAACCACTGCTGATCTTGTGCACATATAAAGCAAACAATTACATTCCAGTATTGTTGCTTTCCACCTGACTGCACAACTTTTTTGAGTACCATATTGCACATTTGCACGCTTCTAGTTTAGAATTTATGTTTATAGTTTATTTATATATGTTTACTCTGCGTCTGTAAAATCTGGAGCCACGTCGTCTCATCTCAGATGACCAGGTACACTTTGACTTTGACTTTTAACTTTTAAAAAGTAGAACAGTTGACGCAGTGAAGTCGACAAAGTGTTTCTGAGGTTTTGAATTGATGTAAAATACTGATGATTATTTGGCTGAGTATTTATTTGAACTGAAAAAAATGATTATTAGTTTTTTTAAGGTTGAATGGACAAAAGCATTTTTACAGTGTAGATAAAGTACACAGCACATATCAAATATATATCTCAAATCCTCTGTCTGCAGTAATAAAATGAGGCCCGGGTGCATCTTTTTCACACCTCAGGTTTTGGATTCATTAGCAAAGTACATAAACAGCATAAAACTTTTGCCACTGTTTTGTCATTGACTGTCATTGTTACTGATAAAGTCAGAACCATAAAGATATCAAGCAGAGCACTTCCTTTGCTGTGGACATCCTGAAACCGCTCAGCTGTTACTTTTCCACTTTAATTAGCAGAGAAGTGAGTCAGCTGTTTGTGGGTGGACCAAGTAAAGTGAACACTTGCTGAGGCACTTTGTACAGTCTCAGATATTTTAGCCTTAGATGAAAGCTGAAACTGTGATTCATAGACAAAAGATAAACAAAACCCAAGCATTGTGAAACTCTTTCTCCCCAAGTGTTGCTGGTATTTTCATCATATTTTTAAATACATTTAACTGTTGCCTATTTCTTGGCAAGTAGTCACAGAACACTCGAGTTCTAGTGTCATAGAAAACTAGTTATTATTTTCTTTACCATACATATTAGTTACATAATAGAATTATACATATTTACATGATAACATAGGTATGCAGTGAAATACATTCATCTGCAGTACAATCTGTACTGACAGTTTTAAGTCTGCACATTGAGTCTGCAAGTCTGTTGCAGTTTGTTTTAATTTCAAAAATATTGTATGAATAAAATGTGTATGATATAGATCAAAATTGGAACGGATGGTTCTTAAGTGTAAATATGAAGAATCTTGTGTGTGTGTGTGAGAGAGAGAGACAGTTCTTTAGTTCTTTAGAAAGCTTTTCACTTTCTAAAGGGGTGGGGGAAAGGGGGGTTACAAACGGAAAAAGGGGGGAGGGGTTAAAATGGGGTTTATTACAGCGTAAACATCTAGGTGCAGTGGTAGCTTATCTTTGAAGACAATGCTACATCACTTTTACTTTAAATAGCCCTCACAGAAACAGCATCATGGGGGTGAATCTCAGGGTTTTTGCATAATACAAAAGAGTTAGCGAGCAGATAAAAACATGCTTAAGGTTTTAAAAGATAGGGAGTAGTTGTAGTGGAGGTGACTCTTCCAGAGCTTGTTGCAGTAGTCCTCCTCAAACTCTCATCAAAGTGCTCTTCTGCACGCCTCCCCATTCCCTGCCTGTGTTTTCAGTTCTGCTCTGTGTTTTGGCTCACCAGGGTGCTCAGCTGAGTTTACACTGTGTTTTACTTTGGCTTTATGTCAAGTTACACAAACCAAGTAAATGTGTTTGTTGTGGAGAAAACAGTACAGGAATATGGGGAGAAGAAGGAGCGAATAAACAAGAAAATCAATCGTGAGGAGGATTCTTTCCACGCCTGTCATCTTCACTTTAAGCCATCTGCACAGAGCAGGCTGGCAGCAAATACATCGCTCTGCATACATATACTCGTATTTCCAGGAATTGCAGTTTAGCAATGATTTTCCCTTTACCTCTGCACCATTCCTATTCTAATCACAAATCTACAGAATGACTAGTATGAATGCATGGCACACACACACACACACACACACACACACAGGTTACATTTACCAGTACTTTGGTACACCATTTGCCCCATATACTCCATAAATATTTTGATTTTGTTTTTTTTTTATTTGAGTGTTTTCAGATTAAAATGATTTCACGTTTGTAAGGAAAGAATTTATCAGTTCTGTTTCAGCCACAACCAGTTCTTAATTCTGTTTTTTCTTTATTTGATATTATTCTGTTGTATTGTTTTGGCCCCTGGGCTGTTTTGATAAACTCAGGTTTTTTTTTTTGTTTTTTGTTTTTATTTCAAACTTTATATCAAAAAGTTCTTTAGACCTTGGCTGATGCTACACAAGACATCAACACTGGTCAGACTGAAAACAGTATTGGAACTGAACGCTTTGCCATTGATGCAGGTAAAAGTAGCATTGTGAAACTGTACTATGTTTATGGCAGATTAAAAAATGCCAGCGTAAAACTGGACATTGACACTAGCACAGCTGTACCAGTCGTATCTAAAAGTCGCAGGTTTAAATTAGTGAAACTGAGCCCAGCAAGCTGAGCGCTGAAAACATACAGTCAAGAAGCATTGAAACTGAAGAGTAAATTCACAGCAAGAATGAAATGCAAAGATTACTCTAAAAAAAAAAAAAAAAACAGAAATGCTAGTTCTTAAAAGAAATGGCCCTGCAATAATTGGTAAGAACTGGATCAGCCAGATTGGTCAAGAATCCATAAAGTAGCTCCAGAAACAGTGGATGATATATGTGTCAGGCAAGCATCCATGTTCAAACTCGATTTAGGGGAGCTGAAAATATCATGTTGGTGCAGAAAGTTTTGTGAACCAATCAATATGCCTTAAGCACCAATATAAGCAGTCGAGAGAGAGAGAGAGATGATGAAACTGGACAAAGAGAGGGTTATTTCACCTACTAACTTCAGTGAATGAGCTGCTTCCATAGTGTGCCTTAAAAAAACAAAAAAGATGGCAGTGTAAGGATATTTGGAGACCATGAAGTCACTGTAAATCCATGGTTCAATGTGGAGCAAAAATCAAACCGAACCCAGGATTTGTTCAACAAATTGTCAGTTCAGAAGTTTACTAAATTAAATTTGTATCAGGCATATACTCAAGTGCAGTTAGAGGAAAGTTCCACAAAGGGTTGTATTTTTTCAGTCGTTCACAATATGCTGTTGCTGGCATCCCCATGATCTTTCAAAAGATCAGGTCAGGTCCTTCCGGGTGCAGAAGGTATCATCGGTTGTTTAGATGAGATCCTGATAGCTGGGAGAGACACAAAGAGTCACCTATGTAACTTCAAATAGGCTCTTAGTGAAGCCAGAGAAGTGTTAGTTAATACATAGCAGTTTGTCCTACTTGGGGTATTTCATAGATGCTATGAACATCCACCCAGTGATAGAACAGACAGACACTATTTAAATTGTTATAAAGTGTGGCAAAATGTGGTAATTCTTAACTCTATTAAACTATTATGGGAATTTTATCCCTAATCTATCTACTTTGATTTAGCTGTTGACAGCCTTGCTGCATAGAAATGCAACCTGAAACTGGTCAGAGAAATGTCAGAGGGCATATAATGAAGCGAAGAAATTCCCGACAGCAGTGGTCACCAACCTTGGTAATGAAGATCTACCTTCCTGAGAAGTCTAGTTCCAGCCACAATTTGCAACACCTGCTCTGGCTAATGAACTTCTTCAGCAGTCCCTGACTGTCTGGAGTATTAAGTAACAGGGTGGGGGCAGCATGTTAGATGCAGGTTTGAGCTAAAGAAGGCAGGAAAGTAGATCTCCCAGATCTTGGTTACCACTGCCCTACAGTCTAGTCAATTGCTAGAACATTATGACCTTGAGCTACCCCTAATTTTGACTTGCAACAAATTACCTTATGGGGGTGGTGCAGTGATTAGCCATTAAATTAAAGATGGAAGAGTGAGACTTACTGCATTTGCTTCAAGAATGTTGACAAAAACAAAGCAAAATTACTCACAAATAGAGTAAGAGGCTTTATGTCTTGTATTTGGGGTTATGAAGTTCCTTGAATACCTATATGATAGGAAGATCCTCTTACTGACAGATCACAAGCCATTGTTGAAGATGCGAGGGCCTAAGACATATGTGTCAATACTGGCGTCCCCTAGAATGCAAAGATGCACTATGATTTTAGCAGCACACACATATGAGATACAACACCGGAGATCTGAGCAGCACAGCAAAGCTGATGATTTATCTAGGGTATCTGTGAATTCTAGCGGGGATGTTATGTCAAACTCAGTGTACAGAGTTTCTTACCTTGATGACTTATCTCTTACGGCTAGAGAGATAGCTAAGGAAACAGACAGGGATCCTGTTTTGGAAGCGGCGAAGGAGGTGGTAATGTCAGGCTGGTCAAAACATGTACAGGAGGAGTTACTGAAACCATTATTTTTTTCCGAGAAAATTTGTGCTGACCATTAACAATGATTGCCTATTATGGGGGCTGCCAGTGGTAGGTCCTGAAAAATTACCAGAATTACATGAGCATTACTAGGGAAATAGTTCAAATGGAATCATTGGCTAGAAGTCTCTTCTAGTGGCCTGCATTAGATGAGAGAACTGAACATAAAGTGAGTAAGCATATTATTTTAACAACAGCTTGATATCCCTTCTAGTCCATACGTGGACATACATGGAATTGGGTTTCTAGGAGAGAAAAAAAAACTTATCTTGCTGAAGACCACAAGCAGATGTTTTCGGTAGTGATTGATGTGTTTGCTAGACAGCCAGAGGTAACTCATGCACCGCAGGTAAAATGATTAAAGCACTGAAAAAACTGCTGCCAAAAGAAGTAGTAACTGGTTCTAAGCCTCAGTTTGTATCACAGTAATCTGGATTGAAAAACATGCTAAATTACTTTCATACCACCCTGTCATTAATGGTTTAGATGAAAGGTTAGTACGGAAATCATTAGTGGAGAATCAAGCTGTTGGTGGTATGACACTGGAGCATTGTGCGCCTAATTTTCTACTTGGTTACAGAAACACACCCCATATTTAGACAGGGAATGATCCATTTGAGTTTTTTCTGAAAAGTCAGGTGCAAACATGGTTTTCACTGCTAAAACCGCAAATTGCAAAATACAAACAACTTCTAAAGTAAGGTCCTGAATTTTAGGTCAAGTTGGTGTGGAATTGCAGGAGAGGGGAGAAATGGGTGAACTTAGCAATAAGTGAAGTGTGAAGGGAAATAGTGTGAAGAGACATGTGAATCAGGTGTTAGGTACAGACTCAATTGATACGAAGAGAAGACTGTTCTTCTGTGGAATATGTTTGGACTTTGATGATGCCACAGAGTGCTGAACAACCAAGAGCACTGCCAAGGCAGGTTGCAATTTCCTCCAGGATCAATAAAGTTTTCTGATTCTGATTCTGAAAATTAACAGTCAGAAACAGACGTCCGCCTCAAAGACACAAATGTCTGACTGTAAATATATAAACAATTTTGTGAAAGGAACAGAATGATTCTTGGTGTGAAGGAAAAGGGTGAATATGGATCCTTAGCTTCCACATTAATGTACAGGGGAGGAGCTGTAGTGTTCTAGACACATAAGAAATGTATGGATAAAATGACTGGAACATGCTGTTCATTGGTTATTACAGGTGGCGGAGGTAATGAGTGGTTCCTGAATCCAGTATAAATGAAGCCGCTAGCAGTGAGGGCTGTCAAACAAGGCAGACTGTTGATACGTTATGACTTTCCATTACTCAGTAAAAGTTATAATTCGTGAACCTGCCAAGTGTTCCTTTCAAGAACTTTGGAAGTCTTCTTTCTATTGTGATAATACACAACAAGACCTTCAAAAGGTTCTTAATCCTTATTTACAGACACTTTTGTTGTAAGAACCAACCACTGAAAATGGTTTGGTTTTGGTACCTTAAATTTATTATTATATAAGAGTGTAAAATCTGTGTGTGTGTGTGTGTGCTCAAAAAACTTCAAACCAACATCACATAAAGGTTGAAATGTTCAGATCTATCAACCAGCATCAAACCTAGACTGGAAAGTTTTGACTTCTGAACCACCATCAGATTCCAGATCAGTCTAGAATTCAGTATTTACATGGACACTTAACAGAAACAGAAAAAAGGAACTGAGGAGGGCTGAGGAGCCCCTGCTTTAGTTGCTTTAGCTGCTAGAAGGACTGCTTGTTTGATTGCAAAATATTTGTCTCAGCTAAGCTGAGTTAGTTAGAATACACTCAGGTAAATTTGTTTTTGCATTCAATAGCTGCCTTCATTGACTCTGCTGTGCATTTCCCTCTTGCGCTGCAGCTGTTGCCGTCCCTCTTCTAGCTCTTCCAGTGTGACGTGAAGTTAAACGTTATTTGGTTTCTGTTTATATGAATGCATAGCTAGACTTTGCCATCTGAAAAAACATCCATATATATACTGCCGTTTCTGTTGTGAGTTTGAAAGGGTTGAGTAAGTGGATGGGAGACAGTTGCAACTGAGTGAGTATTTTAAATGGTGTAAGCTGTTTGCACTTCAGTGAAGTAAGAATATTTTTCAATGGCTGAAAGTATATGGAATGATAGTATAGATTTACTCCTCTCAACCTAAGCTCACACAGACACACAAGAAATTTAATCGCCACAATATGCAACTTGTAGTGACGTGTTAGGAGAGGGCACTTATCATAGCTCTTCAGTGAAGCAGTGTGTGTTTAGCTGAGGAAGGGAGAGCTGGAGAATGTCTCTTAATGGATTTGGATCAGGAGTGGCACCACATTGCTCCCCGGGGCTCAGTACCACACTTGGTGGAACTCTGCACTCAGCAGAAGGAGCAATGAAACATTAAATAAATCCTGCTTCTCTCCCTCCTCTTTGGGGACTGCTCGCCAAGCTTATCAGGGGAAATATGAGCGGCGCAATAATGTTACAGTCACCACAGTTTTACACTAACCTGGGGAGACAAAAGCACCCGGTTGAGGAACAGGGGAGGCTAGTACCACTACCCGAGGATTCAATCAGGCCAGCAGAGAAAGGGGCCCGCTCCCTACAGGCCACATCCTTCCACTTAATACAACAGAACAGGTGCACACTAGTCAGAGTGGAAGAAAAGCCAGCTATGTGAACTGTATAAACATCATCTCCCCAGAGATATCGCACCGAGTGCAGGCAGCTGCCACAAGTGTTCACGTAAGATAAGAGGCAATGTGTCAAAACAGCAGCACGAAGAACACGAGGCAGTGCGAATAGGAAGAAGATCGCACATGGAATCACACACATGCAAATGATGTACTTTTTCTCTTATAAGCACTTAAATGTAAGAAATCTAACCACCAGAAAATAAACAAAATCCTAAACTGCCTTTCTTACTGTCTCTAGGACTAATGTTATATGTTGTGGACAGATTGTTGCTAGAGAACAAAAAAAAAAAAAAGAGAAAGAGAACGATAAATGGATGGATAGACGGATGGATTCATTGATTGACTGATTAATTCCCTTTGGTGGTGCCTCTCCCCTATTACTCTAATAAGTGGCAGTTCAATTGGTTGTATGAGTGTTTTGGCCCTGTATATAGTCAGTATGGAGATCAATGTCTTGGTGGATTTTGTTTGTCTTTTCTGCTTCTCTCTCTGCCTACACATTTCACCTGAGACTGGCCTGGGTGCCAGAGAATATTGATCTGTAATGCATAATGAAAATGGATTTTACATCTCTATAGAAGTTCATTATTTTTATTAAATTGTGTCTAATCCCAGACAGTGCACTTACACACCATGCAATGTGTCACTGTGGTTTGAGTCAGACTGCATGTAAAATTCACTCGAGTGACCGTTCTTATGGCAGTCCCAGACTCTGTAATGACTACTGTTTGTTTTGGGGAGCAATTTGTCTAAAATAAGAGAAGACACATTTAGCTCCTTCAAAATGACTGAACACACTGAGTTATTTTGCAAAGCACTTGCAATTACTGGCTTCAAAATGAGTAGGTTATCATGAGGACTGCACTTTCTCACTCTTTGTTTGCAATTTATCAGCCTCGGGTAAATTACCAAGTTTGGAGAGCCAGGCAGGTTGAAAGCACTTTTGATTGATGAGCACTACCTTGAACCATCATTGTGAAATATTTAATGCATGAAATGAGAAATATAATCTGAAAATCAGGGGCTGCATGGTGTTTGAACTAATTGAGCCAGTAATTTCAACAAGACTGTGGAATATTCAGTGCATGGAAAAGGTAGCCAGAATGTAGTCACACAAACTGACAAAATCTATGAACGGAATGGACAGATGGATGGATAATGATCAGTCTTATATCTTGGTTTGATATAATAACTTTGTCCAGTTGTCAAGGGATAATGCAATATCCATATTCAAAGTTACAATTTTTACTATTTAGTAATAGCATTCTTCTCAAACAGAAAGAGGGTGAACTGCGAAGACCACTGTTCCATCATTTGAACGACAGCAATGCTGCCACAAGCAGATGCTCAAAGTGGAGCAACACTACTGCTACTAAGTATCTGAAGCAAAAAAAAAAAAAAAAAAAAAAACTGAAACCATGGTCACCCTATGCTGTGAGAAGGCAAATGTGGAACTGTTGTGGTTTCTCCGTGTTAACAGGCTCAGAAGGAGCTGCTGGACACTG
>JBBPCZ010000148.1:19008219-19019889 GCA_037974445.1 Brycinus macrolepidotus | reverse complement strand
ACCTTAACATAATATTAACCTCAACCTACAACCCAAACTAAAGCTTCACCCTGGTCCAAACCTTAATTCTCACATTGTTGACATCAGATTGACAACCAAGTGAACATCTGTAAGTAATTTATAGGGGGCTGTAAAGTACTATTCAAATGAAAAAATGCTCATGCCAGCTCGGAGAACACATGGACCAAAGGAAATGTAACATTTCAGATCTGAAAATCTAATGTAAATTTCTTTTCAATATTTGTTGTTACATTCTAAATATGGCTCTACTAAGAATGACTGACATTTATCTTACACATAAGAATGTTGATAAATAGTCATGTGGGGCCAGACATTATCTCTTAATGAGAGCACATGTTTGGAGACCCCCATGGTGGCCTATTACGTAGCGCTGTAGCCTCATACCTCCAGGGTTGGGGGTTCGAATCTGGGTCCTGGCCTTGTGTGTGTGGAATTTGCATGTTCTCCTCGTAGTGGCGTAGTGCGGTTTCTCCCACAGTCCAAAGACATGCGGGTCAGGTGAATTGGGGATTCAAAATTGACCGTAGGTGTGAGTGTGTGAGCGAATGGTGTGTGTGTGTGCACCCTGCGGTGGGTTGGCGCCCCGGGATAGGCTCCAGGTACCCTAGTGAGGATTAAGCGGTTACAGAAAATGAATGAATGTTTAAGGACAACATGGTGCTGGATTGTGGCATATCTACAGCCAACAATGGTACACCCTCCCTGAAACTCTATCCCAAACTCCTTTTGTCCTTGCTCTTTCAATGTTTTAATGTACAATCATTAACACAAATGTAGAAAGTTACGTAGTGAAATGCAACAATCAGCTAATATTCATAGTTTCAAGAACACAAGTTGATTTAGTTTTGCACTCTATTCACTTTGAATATTCAGTTTGAAGACAATAACTGAGGTCTCTGATGGCTTCTGAAGCTGAAGAATAATATGGTTTAACTGAACAAGTTATCCACATGCAACACACATGCTTTTTTCTTTTTTTCTTTTTTAAGGAGGATGCTTAACCATTCAAACTCATGTTCCACCCATGAGCTAATGACAGGCTTGTTGTCTTTTAGATAGTGTTGAGTGCATCATCAGTAGGGATGGGTATCATTAGGATTATACTGATAAAGATACAGCTTATCGATATCAATATTCTTGTTGATACTACTCTCCAATATTTGGCGCAAAAGAATAAAGATATCACATGAAAAGATATAAAACGATTATAAATTATTTTATTATAACCTTTGTTGGAGAAGATGTTTCCTGAGTTTCCTGTATATGTTATGAAGGAGGAGCAATCACTTCAAATGCCTGGTCAACAAATGTGTGGTGGCGATGTGCAGAGCGTCCCATCTCCAATCTAACCATTTGAGGATGGCAGCTGTGTTGGAATGCATTAAAGTTGCATCAGCACCAATAGTAGCACTGTTTGTGCATCAGCTTATCCATATTTCAGTATTGACCAGGCAGGAACTGTACCAATTTAGCACCGATTCTCAATACCCATCCCTAATCATCACCCTCCTGCTTTGATCTCCACCTTCATAAGGCCCCAAGAGACTAGCTGGTAACTAGCAGTATTGACATTTTTCTATGCAGACCGAGAAGACCTCATAACCCTGCCAGTAGGAGCCTTCAAGAGATTTTGCTCCTCAGTGATATTACAGAAAATAAGCAGCAATAGTGTTCCATTCAGACATCTCTCCATCCTATTATATGCTGAAGCTGAGCTGGCCTGAGCCCTTGTGGAGCAAAGGATGGGTTTATTAACTCATTCCACCAATGCAGCATGCAGCATGCAAGGAAAAAAAATTACCCTCAGCAAGCTAAAAGCACTGCTGTAGACACGTCTACGGATCTCCATCAGCTGGAAATGATAGTCAACCATGGAGAAGTGCAAACCTCATATGCCCCACAGCACAGTATATCTATCCAATTTCAAGGTCATGTGCTCATAACCAACAAACACAATTTTAAATGGGATTTTGTGAGTTTGGTAAACTGTATGGGATACACAGCCTAAAGGAGTTTCTGAACTGACTTTTTTTTTTCTTCCTCTCAATTTCATGCACACCAGTTTCCCATGGGCAGCGTGGGACTGGGCTTGTGACAAGTACGGGCTTGGCACAGAGGATTACAGAATAATCCTTTAGAGGAGTGTGAGCAGAGGACAGCAGTGTCAAGGGGATGTGTAGCACACGGCGTAGCCAGGGCAGCCATTGCGAGGCCTCAGCACAAAAAACACGAAGTGGCGCAGTAGCAAAGTGACTAAGCAAATCCGCCCAAATAAGAAGGCATGTTTTCAGTTAGACCAACTCAAATGCTATGCAGAGTAGAAAGTAATAAGCATCAAATGACAGCTCACCTCGTCAAGTTGAGCCTCTGGCTGCAAGAACTGCTGAACCTGTGGTTTTTAGCGGGTGTGAGAGAAGATTTTTTTTCCCCCATTCACAGTGGTGGAGAGTCATTATGTGCATAGGGCACAATAGTGGAAGACTGCAGACTGTAGTCTTCACACACACACACACAGATGCACACACACACACACACACACAAGTGGTAGGGTACACTATTCAGTGGAGATGCTCTCAAAATGATTTCCTGGTAGAAATCATTTCAGAGGTGCAGCGGAAGCGACCAGGATGGAGGGATGGTGGAGATCGTAGACAGGTACCATAGACGTCTCAGGTGTGCTACAGCAAACGAAAAACGAAAATGAAAAAAAAAAGGATATGAAAGGAGGGTTTGTCAAAGAGAAGCGTCTGCTGTGCCTGATGGAACATTAATAATGTATTTTTGCAAATCTGCAATGTTATTGTGGATCTGCAGCCAGGGCCACTGGGAAAACACAGCCCCTGAGGGGGAATGTTGATGAATCTTTTAGCTGAATGAAGCCTACTGAGATCAGCTCCTTCTGATGCATCTTAATAACCCGATCTCTGTGCTGCTGCAATGCTGCCACACATGCACATGCAGTTTGGCTTATCGCATGTGTCATTGTGTTCAAAATGATCCAATTGTTACCTCAAATCACTGATCAATACATAGTGTTTTCTTTATGCGGAATTAACCGAGGAACTGACATGTATGTATTGGCTGAATTAAATGAACTGGATCCTTGTTTGCATTCAAGGGCAGTGTGATGTACATGAGCCATTTTCTCCTAAACTATAAAACTGTATTCTGAAGTGTTGTTTGCAAAACATATATATAATGCTTCTGCTGAGCCACTGTAATCCATTGTTTCCCACATGTGTGTGTTCTTTTGTGTAAATACCCCATTACAATTGCCAAACCCCTAAATGCTGCATTTAAAAAAATATATACATTTTTAAAAATACAAGAAATCTATATCTTGCCCTTTTGCATGCAAGTCAGATTACCCTTTCAGAATACATAGTTCTTGCTCACATTGAGCAATGAAACTCTCTGGCTAAACGCTGTTGTGAAGGAAGTGAGGTACTGTATACAGACTCTGAATGCTGTATGCTTAGTCCTTGCTGCTTATCTTACAGCGAAAACACTGCAATCAGAGATTAAAATCCAGCTTCTTGGGTGTGAAGTCAGTGCAGTTATTATTTGTCTGCATTATGACTGCAGTTTACTGCATATATAAGTGAATTTAACACAGGTTTAATTTGAACCTCACAATTAGTGAACCTCACAATTTTGTTTGTTTATATGTTTGTTTGCATTCTTTGATATGGCGTCCTAGTCACCCATACTTGAGCAGCTGATGTTGGTTTATGCAAAGGGAGAGTGTTGACAGACGCTGATAAAGTGTCCAAACTCAGCCTGCTGATTAGTGTGAATTTGCTTCTAAATAGCTCCCTCAAATATAGCGTGCAATACCAATTATGCATTAGAAATCCATTTCAGTCATTATAAGAATTAAAGCAACACTACAAGATAGCAGAAATAGGGCACCACTTCTGTAATAGGAATCGATTCCAATTACAGCTTGAATGTATAAATGTTAAGACACAGAATGATTGTCCATACACTATTTTTTTTCAGTTTCTTTACTATTTATTGTGGCAACGAACACTTTCATCAGGCAATACCCATGACAGAACAGCCAAGTTATGAAAGCAGGAATTGATATCATAGGCCTACCTCCTCAAAGAATGTCACATGATTTAGAAAACAAACATTATAATTTTTTATGAGACTCTTAAACCCAAAAACAAGTGATGCAAATGCTAAAGCCTTAAATGTTAAGAAATGATGAAGGCCAAAAGTAACTCATAACAAGTCCAGGATGAACATTCAGGTTCATCTTCACCAAATTTGATGCCTAAATATGCAATTAAACAGATAGCCTTTCTAATATTTTTATCTTTATAACTGTACAACTATGCCGGTGTACTGCTTCTGCTAGAAAAACTGAATTTCCCGGAAGACTCTTCCCGAGGGATTAATAAATATGACTATATTTATTATGACTGATCATACATACATACATACTTTATACATACATACATACTATATATATATACCCTTACACATACATTTTATTTTATATATTTTAAAATAGGCTGTGTCTTGCTCTTTACTAGATGCACTGATTTTCACTAGAAGAGCAAATCTAGAAGTCTGTTAAATTCCATAATCTCAAACAGTCAATACTGTGAATTTAGCATCATGAATTATGGCATGACTACATAATGTATGAAATACTACACACTCTGTGTCACTCTGTATAACGCATTAGTGGTGATTTATTCGATAGCTGGAGGCTTCGGAATATGGCCACATCACTCACGCAAAGCACACATCAGTAATAAACACCTTCACATACACTGAACAGCCATACTGTTCCGACTGTTCCCCCATGACCATAAACTTAAGCCCCTAATTTAAAAAACTACAGTGTGTCATACAGCCAGCCTGGTGTAGAGGGGGTCACTTCTCATTGCTTCAGTAATGTCCTGTAGCCTTTTTCCTTAAATACAAGCACAACACTCACACACCCAGATCAATTTCATGGCTGGCTGCAGCTGAGGCATTTAACAGAAGCATCAGTGTGGAGTGTTAATCATTCGTGTAGCCTCTGTGAGTGCTTGTGTGTATGTGTGCATAAGAGAGTGCTGGAGAAAGGGTGTGTATGTTTGACAGTGTGGTGATTTGCAGTGCAATTCAATACAACAGAGGAAGAAGGACAGGGAATTTATTGGCTGTTTTAGAGCTCTTGAGGAATCTTTGAAGATGTAGCTGATGATTCATATTTAGCTCTGCTGTACTACGACGGGCAGCTAAGGTCAAAGCATGTCATCAAAGTTCACAGATACAGAACTATCATGATTTGGTGCTCCACAGTCTCATTTATTGCAAAACCTGGTGTGTTCATGCATTACTCAAAGAGTCTAACATGCAGTACAAACACTCAAAATGTAATTTTGTTGCTGCTTCATGTAATTATGACAAAAGTATTACAAACTGGGAGAAAAACCTGAATTGTAGCAAGTGGAAATCTCATATCAGAGCTGTATTTTTTCTCACATAATATTGTCTTACAAGCACTGTGAATGTACAATTATATTAAGCCCATTGCACTCATCAAGATGATATCATTTTCAATTACTGTCTAGGTTTTGTATTGAATTTACTATTAACCGGTAGAGAAAGATGACGTAAGTCTTATTTTTTTTAAAAGATTTCTGGTCACTGGTCAATTTTAATCATCCCCAATATCTGATGTATTCACTCTTACATCTGGATTGAAGTAGTGCATGTATAAACTTCAGTTTTTATTCCTGTAGTTACACACGTGTCCTAAGATAGGGTAAACCTTTATTAGTCCCACAAGTGGGAAATTTGTCCTAATGTAATTGCATGTAATTAGATGAGTAAGCTGGCAAACAATTACATAAGATTTGCTACAGTAATCTAGCTGTAACAGTGAAATTATCAGTAGTCACACTGTTATTGCTTGCATTGTTAAAGTTTTACTACATAGTTCTTATCAACACTTGATATGAAGTGAGACAATTATTTGGGGCAGCTGGTAGCCTGGTGGTTAGTGAGTTGCCCCTGTGATCAGAAGGTCGTGGGTTTTAATCCCAGGACTACCAGTGGCACCTCTGATGTACCCTTGAGCAAGGTACCGTCCCCACACACTGCTCCCTGGCTGCCCACTGCTTCACTTGGGTGAATGGGTTAAATACACACTATTCACACTGTGTTGTGGTGTGTTTACATGTAACAAAAGTGGCCACTTCATATTTTACATTTATTTTTGGCATTTTCTTCTGTCTAGTTTGAGTTGGGTGGTACTAAATTTGGCAATTGTGATATCAGAGCTGCCAAAGAACCAATAAGAGTTAACGATATATACAGGTACAATGGGAGCAGGAGCTGGTTTTGAGGAAGCTCTGCCAGTAATTGTCTTCTGACATAAAGCCACTACTAAACTGCTCTAACGCATGCATTAGTAAAACATAGCAAAGGCAAAAATGTAATAAAATTCATTCATCACCCCGCAATATCCTAACCAGATCCATATACTACATTTTCTAAATCTGATTTTCCATTTGATTCAACTGTTTCCCCAGCGAACAAGCTTTAAAGGAATCTCCACCACTGACTGCTCTGACAGGTTATACTGTGAGGAGAAAATCATTAAAATTGAGGTGAGAGGATGAAAAGGAATGGAGAGATCTCAGGTGAGACAAAGAATATAGATGTCAGAGTAAAAGGCCAGTCATATTTGTAGCTTCTCCTTCAACTCCTCTTAACGAACCCCATTAACTACAAATTCATTGATTTCACATAACCTATTGGGCCAAGACAAGACATCTCAGCGTGAGATCAGCAATTCTCCATCTACATTTACAACGAGCGCCTTGAACAGGTCATGAGCAGAGCTGAGGTGGCCAGTGCAAAAAAGTGATGATAAAGTGACATTAAAGAGATCTACCATGATGCTGCAGTTTCAGAAAGGGAGGTGAGGGTGTTGGGTGATGGATGATAGCTTTTTATAAATTGTGATACTTCTAATTAATGGCTACTTTTCAGTGAATGATGGATAAGCCTTTACAGTGGTAGCAATAAGTTGTTCAAAATAAATTCAAAAGTTACCACTGACCTTGATAGCTTGGTTTCACACAGGTAGATGATGATAAAAAAGTATTTAATGATTATTTTTTCTTACCAAAAATCTGTTATCCTTGGAGTTCTTATCCACTGGATTTACCAGCGTTACATTTAGCAGACAAATGTAATTCTGCAAACAATACCATTCCTTTCTTTTAGACTTAACCCACAACAGACAAAGTTGAGAAAGCACTCTTCTTCAATAATCTTTTTAGCCTATAAGGCAGATGAAAATGCAAAGTCAATTTTTGCATGGCCTTGCCTCAGGGAATGCAACCCCAGTTCAATTGTAAAAATCACATCATTACTTTTGGCATTATGTTGCTGTCAGAGGCAGGGGACATGCAAAGCAGATGAAGGGGAAGCATTAGCCTTGGTGAATGCAGCTCCACGGAACCTCATGGCCAAAATAATCACCTCTCAAAGTTACCAATGAATCTAACAGTTCATGCATCTTGTAAACTAAAAACAAGACTTCACTCCTGATCGCTGCAGCTCATATCAAAGCACAATCCATAAATCAGCCTTCATTTGATCTAGGTCTGGAATAACTAATCACATTTTACTGCATCGCTCAACCAAACATTTCATAACTAGCATTCTTGATTAAATACATAGATTTGTGCCTTTCTGTCTTGAGAAAAAAAATGGCTGTGGATATTTGGATGATATGTGTCCCAGATGCCAAACTACTCAAGAGGGCATCCATAAGCATTACATAATTAAGTATGCCTCTCGGATCTTTCTTGCTGAGATTAAAACAACTGTAACAAATGCTGAGGTACAAACATACTGTTTAAAAATATGGTTTTGAATAAAGGAGAACCATTTTCAATCATCTCCAACTCTTCAGCAAAAATGAAACAGTAAAGCTTGAATGTTCATTCAACTAGTGGTTTATTCTAAGGAATAGAGTCATCCACCAAGTGAAGAGAAGCATGTCTGTCAGATTCAGTATAAATCTTTTGGGGGGGATAGCAATGCTAATCTCACCAACTGAAGAAAGAATGACAGGATACACAGTGCATGGCACAGTGGACAACACTGTTAACATCAATTCACATTCTCACAAGGACATAGCCGCTAAGCTACATGACATTTATGGTGCAGTCCATTAGCATTAAGACAATGGCACATGTTTTTAGTTTTAGCCTATTATATTTAAAATGATCCTATATTGCTCTTACAGGAATAAACCTTCACTTTAAAATATATTTTATTTCAACTATGCTACTATATTTAATCTCCAATTAAAAGTTATGTTTAGCATTTTTTTAAATAAGCAGAAATCTTGCTAAAAACCTGAATGTGTTTAGTAATGCTCTGCTCATTTTTGAGTTTGAGTCTTGCAGCACCTCATTTGCCTTTGTGTCCAACAACAGACTTCAGATGCAAATACCACATCCAGAATCAACTCTAGACCTTTTGTTTGTGCTCATAACTAATGATGCAGCAACATCCAGCAGGCTAAGAAAAAAACAAAGAGGAGCCAATTACTTATGGTCTCCTGTAAAGGGATACTATGAACAAAAAAGGGCAGTGTTTCCTATATGGTTCACCGAATATAAATGCAATTATGCTCAAACTGAAGCTGATGTTTTGTACTTTCATATCACAGTTAGTGTTTCCTTTCAGATTTGGTGTGCTGGAGTATCGAGCAACAACAACAAAGAGCGTGTCATTATCCAACATCTTGCAGACTGCACAGTAGATCTTTTTATATGAACTACCAGCAAAACGTTCAAGCGTAAGTATACTATCTACTTATCCTTTTTCATCATTTCCTCTTAAAAAAGAAAAGATCTCCACACTTAGTGTTTGCTGCTGCTAGTGTTCTCTGCCTCCCACTTTCCTTCCAATCATTTCACAGATTGATCCAAAGAAAGCTCTTGCTTCTGAATGGCATTAAGGAGAGGCTAATCTTTCAGTCATCCTCCCAGGATCAGCGCTCTGTTCTTGGCCCAGAGCACTTGGCCCTTTCCCCAGATATCTCAATAGCCCTCCTCCAAAGGAGCAGCTCCTTGGCTGACAGTAAGGGCATGACAAGCTCATGAGGCTGACGGAGAGGAGCACTGTATGGGTGTTGAGAAGCATGACAAGACCCCTTGAGAATCCCCAAGCAGATGAAATGAAGCTGGATGAACAAAGTCGGAAATTATTGTCCCCACTGACAGCGTTTTACTGAGAGCACTCCGAGATTAGAAGGAAATGGAAATGTATTTGTGCATTCTTTCATGTGTGCCTGTGTGTAGAGTCTGACTTTTCTTCGAGGCTAGACGCGTGTGGCGACCACAGCTGGCTTCAGCCCCCCGGATTTGAGAACGGTAAGCTGTCAGGGACTAAAAGAAGAAGCAACGTTGCAGAATGGCTCCTGTCTGCCAACCCCCTCTCATTGTGAGCTCTTTGTCATGAAAGAGTGGAGCGCTGGAGTATGACTGAGCAGTATCAACGGTGATAAAAGTTTCCAAGCCTGAGATCTCATGGGCCAGCACCCAGACTGTCATGCCAGGACAACGGGGCGAATGAATAAGAAGTAAAGGAAAGCGACATAAAAGAAAAAGTATGACAAGTGAGAATGAATAGGCCCAGCCAAAGCATAGGAGGAGATGATAACATCTAGAAAGTTTTTTTTTTCTACAGAGAGTAGACGCCGAGAAAGGAGGAAAGAATCAGATATATCCATCAACAACAATGAGGTATAATATGAAGCTTAACATGGGAAAAAAATGTAACAAGTAAAAGGAAATACCAGTTGCTTTTGAATGGCAGGTGATAAATGGGGGGGGAAGTTATAGGACCAAGAAAAGGTTGAGGATCAGAAGTATGGGTGAAAGGTATGAAACAAGGCTGTTTTTGGCCTTTTGTGATGTCTGTCAGAAAGGAGCGAGTAGAACAGTGAAGAAGAACGACGCCCTTTATCGAAGTTGAAAGGTATTTTTTTCCCTCTCATCAAAAACATGTGCTTAAATGTTCATGCTTAGTGCTGAAGGATGGCTTCAGAATTCTTTCTATCTATTCTTCTCTCCAGGCAAAAAGAAGTTAATTACTAGCTGCAGATTCAAAACGAGCATGATGAATGGAATTCTCATAGGGAAAGAGGTGTCAAAAACACACTTCTCACAGAAAAAGAAAGTGGGGAGAATCAAATGACTATTAAAGGACATTATAGTGAGTCGTTTAGAAGATTATAGCACAAACAGTTAAAGAGCTTCTAGCAAAGCACAGCATGGATGCTGCAGATGCTGAGACAGATGTTCAGGGAGCTGTTATTAGTTTATTTCTTTCATTCTGACATAATGTTGAGGCTAGTGTAGTGGAGACAGGCATGCGCTAGCATACACAGATCAGCCTTAACACTAAAGCCACCTGCCTAACAAGCTTCTCCTCATACTGCCAAAACAGTTCTGACCAATCAAGACATGGACTCCACAAGATCTCTGAAGTTGTGCTAAGGTTTTTGGCATCCAGATGTTAGCAGCAGATACTATAACGCCACATGTATTATATTGGATACATATATTTCTAAGGTCTGTACCTCAGTGACAGGATTACCATTTTCCTCAAAAACCAACTGCATACAATCCTATACATGTCTTCTCCCCCTGGTGGATAATCTATGCACAACAGGTGGCAAAAGTCTTTCTTTTTTCAAGAATCCAAGATGGCTGCATGCAAGGTGGAAGTTAGAATGGTTTTTAAGTGATGCCCTAATTTTGGAACAGTTACAGTTAGTGAAATGAAAAACAAAAATAATCCTACAAATATGATACTATGGGTTTATAAATGTATTTTATGGGTCAGTCTATCATTTGTTGTTTTAGTGCATTTCTTGATTAAATCTGTGTTATATGCGCAGTAATTCAAACTGCACTAAATATATTATTTAATTTAAGCTTGAATATTTCAGTACATTGAGTAGAATTTTACATTTATGTCAATTGTAAATAGTCAATATATAATTTGTAAATGTAACAATGTATTGTTTGTATGATTATGATTTGAATATTTAGATGGCAAAAAGTACAGTGTAGAAGACATCTTAAATATGATAATTGATGGAAATTCAAGTGATATAGAACAGTTTGGGGAGGAAGATGATGATGGTAGTGATGAGAATGGGCTCCTAAGGGAATGGCTGCTACAGAGGGATCATATAGTAGTGATGAAGAAGATGAACCTGTAGATGAAACAGACACACCAGTAACATCAAAACAGAACACAACAAAGCAGTCAGCAAAGGGCAAAGTAAAAAAGGAAGAGTACAGATGGAGAAAAGTGCCATTTGAAAGTCCAGATGTTGATTTTGATAGACATATTGATGATGTCTCTATAGAAAGGTCAGAATGGACACCATACATGTATTTCAAGTGATAAGTGATAGTGATCATTCGGTCATACGTGAACACACCACAGCACACCGTGTGGACAGCACGAAATTCTTCCTCTGCATTTAACCCATTCACCAAGTAAAGCAGCGGGCAGCCAGGAACATGGCGCCCAGGGAGCAGTGTGTGGAGACGGTACCTTGCTCAAGGGTACCTCAGAGGTGCCTAGCGGTCTTGGGAATCG